>CM035840.1:284566851-284851871 GCA_020510985.1 Pholidichthys leucotaenia
CATTCCCTGGCTGCACCTAGAAATCCTGTCCATAAAAATTATGAACAGGATCGGTGACAAAGGGCAGCCCTGGCGGAGTCCAACTCTCACTGGGAATGACTCCGACCGAGTGTTGGCAATACGAACCAAACTCTCACAACTGTCGTTACAGAGACCGAATAGCTCGTAACAACAAGTCCGATACCCCATACTCCCGAAGCACCCCCCACAAAAATCCACGAGGGACGCGGTCAAATGCCTTCTCCAAGTCCACAAAACACATGTAAACTGGTTGGGCAAACTCCCACGAACCCTCGAGAATTCTCGAGAGGGTAAAGAGCTGGTCCGATGTGCCACGGCCAGGACCAAAACCACATTGCTCCTCCTGAATCCGAGGTTCGACCAAAGGCCGGACTCTCCTCTCCAGTACCTTGGCATAGACCTTCCCAGGGAGGCTGAGGAGTGTGATCCCTCTAAAGTTGGAGCACACCCTCCGGTCCCCTTTTTTAAAGAGATGAACCACCACCCCGGTTTGCCATGCCAAAGGCACTGCCCCCGACCTCCCCGCAATGTTGCAGAGGCGTGTCAACCATGACAACCCAACAACATCCAGGGCCTTGAGGTACTCGGGGCGAATCTCGTCCACCCCTGGGGCCCGGCCACCAAGGAGATTTTTAACCACCTTGGCGACCTCAGCCCCTGTGATAGGCGAGTCATCCCCCTCGTCCCCAAACCCTGCTTCCTCTGTGGAAGGCGTATCAGTGGGATTGAGGAGATCCTCGAAGTATTCCTTCCACCGCCCGACGATGTCCCCAGTCGAAGTCAACAGTGTCCCATCCGCACCATACACAGTGTGGACGGGGAGCTGCTTTCCCCTCCTGAGCCGCCGGACAGTTTGCCAGAATCTCTTTGAGGCCGACCGAAAGTCTTGTTCCATGGCCTCACCGAACTCCTCCCATACCCGGGTTTTTGCTTCAGCAACCACCCGAACTGCACTCCGTTTGGCCTGCCGGTACACCTCAGCTGCTTCGGGAGTCCCACAAGCCAACCAAGCTTGATAGGACTCCTTCTTCAGCTTAATGGCCCCCCTCACCACTGGTGTCCACCACTTGGTTGGGGGGTTGCCACCACGAGATGCACCGACCACCTTGCGGCCGCAGCTCTGGGCAGCCGCTTCAACAACAGAGGTGGAGAACATGGCCCATTCAGACTCCATGTCTCCAGACTCCCTCGGAATGTGGTTGAAGTTCTTCCGGAGGTGGGAGTTGAAGACCTCCCGGACAGGGGCCTCAGCCAGACGCTCCCAGCACACCCTCACTATACGTTTGGGTCTACCAGGTCTGAATGGCTTCCTCCCCTGCCATCGGATCCAACTCACCACCAGGTGGTGATCAGTTGACAGCTCTGCACCTCTCTTTACTCGGGTGTCCAAGACATACGGTCGCAGGTCTGATGACACGATAACAAAATCGATCATCGACCTGCGACCTAGGGTGTCCTGGTGCCAGGTGCACATATGGACACCCTTATGCTTGAACATGGTGTTCGTTATGGACAGACTGTGGTTAGCACAGAAGTCCAATAACTGAACACCACTCGGGTTCAGATCGGGCAGGCCGTTCCTCCCAATCACCCCCCTCCAGGTTTCACTATCGTTGCCCACGTGCGCATTGAAGTCCCCCAGTAGGACAATGGAGTCTCCAAGAGGAGCACCCTCAAGCACCCCAGTCACAGACTCCAAAAAGGGTGGGTACTCTGAAACATCATTTGGTGCATAGGCACAAATGATGGTCAGGACCCGTTTCCCAACCCGAAGGTGCAGGGAAGCAACCCTTTCGTCCACCGGGGAAAACTCCAATATAGAGGCAGCAAGGTGGGGCGATACAAGAATACCCACCCCTGCTCGTCGCCTCTCGCCCGGGGCAACTCCAGAAAAGGCCAAGCTCCAGCCCCTCTCCAGGAGACTGGTTCCGGAACCGGAGCTGTGTGTTGAGGTGAGGCCGACTATATCTAGCCGGTATCTCTCAACCTCGTACACCAGCTCAGGCTCCTTCCCCACCAGAGAGGTGACATTCCACGTACCAAAAGCCAGTTTAGAAAGCTTGGGATCAGTCCGCCAAGGTCTCCGCCTTTGACCGCCACCTGATCCACATAGCACCGGACCCCCATGAGCCCTCCTGCAGGTGGTGAGCCCACTGGAGGGCGGACCCATGTAACTCCTTCGGGCTGAGCCCGGCCGGGTCCCATGGGTGGAAACCCGGCCACCAGACGCTAGCCTTCGAGCCCCTCCCCCAGGCCTGGCTCCAGGGTGGGGCCCCGGTAACCCCATACCGGGCGGGGTACACTGAATCCTTGATATACAATTCATGAGAGTCTGTTGGATCGTTCTTAGTCTGGCCCTTCACCCAGGACCAGTTTGTCTTGGGAGACCCTATCAGAGGCAAATTGCCCCGGACAACATAGCTCCTGGGATCACTGGGGCACGCAACCCCCCCCCACCACGATAAGGTGACAATCCATGAGGGGAGTTGTATATTTCTATTTAAAAAAAAGGGTAAAAAAGAAAAGAAAAGGAAAAAAAGAATGGAAAAGGACTTGTAACCTGGGTTTGTAAGTGTTTCTGAAGGTGCAGCCTGAAAGGTTCCTTTGTGGTCGCTTGAGCAAAAGAGGTCTATGTTATCTTCTAAGTTTAAAATTTCTATGCTATCTAGAGGAAGAAAGTCCGTGCTATTTTTTCCTAAGGTTAAGGTACCTGTGTGTCAGTATTTTCTCAGTTTATGGAAACTTTATTTTTTCCTCCCGAGGTTGAGGATTCTGTGTTGTCATCTCCTGAATGCAAGATTTTCATGTTTTCATTATCCCCTGAATAAAAAAATTTAATGTTATCATCATCTCCTGGATACAAAATTTCAATGTTATCATTATCTCCTGAATGCAAAATTTCCAGGTTGTCATTATACCCTGAATAAAATTTTTTTCACGTTATCATCATCATCATCTCCTGAATTAAATTAAATCACCCTTTATTGTCATTCAATCCATACAGCCAATCATGTACAGTAGAATGAAATTGTGTTTCTCTTATCTACAGTGTTAATCACACACACACATATATAGAATCAGAGGGGTCGCTGCCATGCAAGGCGCCACCACAGATTTCCCTCCTCCTTTCCATTATTGCTGAGCACCAAGCTGGATGGCAGGAAGTTCCGCTTTTATATGGTCTTCGGCATGACCCGGCCGGGATTTGAACCCCTGCCTCCCAGGTATGGGGCGGATGCTCTACCAACTGAGCCACCACTCCAGAATACTAAATTTCCATGTTCTCATCATCTCCTTAATACTAAATTTCCATGTTATTATCATCTCCTGAATGAAAGATTTCCATGTTGTCACTTCCAGTGCTTGAGGGTTCTTTGTCATCTTCTCCAGAGGTTGAAATTTCTGAGGGTAATTTTTCATGTCATTCTCCCCTAAGTATGATGCTTCCATGTGGGGTCCTCTTTTCAAGGGGCTCTCATGTTGTTACCTTCAGAGCTAATGCACCCATGGTGTTATTTTTGGAGCCAAGGGGCTTGTGTGTTATTTTCAATGCAATAGGCTGGTGTGTTTTTGGAGCTGAATGCCTGTGTGTTTTCTCCCGTCTGGTGCCCCATGGCCATTGGTGGGTCACCAGATGCATCATGCTCCTCCTGCTGGTGGCTGTGGGGGTTTTTTTGTTTGTTTGTTTGTTTGTTTTTTGACGAACACCTGATGGATTTTTTTTTTTGTCTCGTTATTTGTGTTCTTGTTTTGCCTGGTCGTGCCTGTGTTCCCCTGCTCCCGCCCTATGGGGGTGTTCTTGGTTTTGTTTGTTTGGTATCTGGAATCCACCCTTGAAGGGTGGGCTCTGTCATGATCTGGGCTTTGATATCAGGATCAAGCCCTCACTTTATGTTTAAATTTTTATATTTTTCTGTGATTTATTATGTGTACCACTGCCTTCTCTGTGTTGCTCATGTGTTGTTGTCCAGTGTGTTCATTGTCATGCTTCTTGTGCACTCCCTGTCTGTGTTTGTCTGTGCAGCACCTCCCATCCTGTGCTCCTCACCTGCAGCCACTTCCCTGATGCCCTTGATCAAGCCCACCTGTCTTGTGTTTGATAATTACCCCTGTCTATATATCCCAGTGGCAGTCTGTGTCAGGTGTGTGTTTCTTGTTATGTGTCTTCCTGATCCTTAAAATGTCCTGCCTGAATCCTGTATTTGTTTCCAAGTAAGTTCTGTTAGTCTGATTTAAGTTCCATTTTTCAGCCCACAAGCTGTGATTAATTTGCTTCAGTCTTTGTTAATAAAATATCATTTTTGCATCTGATCCTGCCTGTATCTCAGTCCTCCATCACCCCCACCTTGACACAGTGATTCTAATTACACAGCAAAGGAAACACTCAGCTGGCTCCAGAGAAGGAAAATAAAGCTGCTAGAATGGCCCTGTTTAGTCACCTGATCTGAATCCAATTGAAAATCTATGCAGCAAACTGAAGAACAGAGTTCATAGAAGACACCCACAGAAACTTTGTCATGAATTTGATGTTTTTGAGGAGGCTTAAGTGCAGGGTAACCACTTCAGAAGAACACTAAGACGCAAATGAAAAGTTTACACCACTTAAATGAAAATCCAAACCCTATTCAAAACACGTTAATCTTAAGGAATAAATTCACACACCACAATTAAAGAAACTTGCAACCAAAACACCATACTATATACAGGAAAACAGTTGCACGCTGAAGCCACATAAGGCCTAGGAGAAAAGAGAGGAGAGGAGTGATGAATGAGGGATAAGGCACACTGGGAAATGACAACTGAGATTATGGCCTTACCATATTGGCAGACAGCCCAGCAGAGAGCTCCAGCATAAGACAGGTGAAAGGGATCTGGAGACTGCAGGGTAGGAAGAGGATGGGCTGAGGGACCTGGGTGGAGAAGCTGTTGTCTCTGAGGTGAGATGGTTAAGGTGAGCGTACACACACAGATCCGGAGACGCACCACTGGAGGCGGCAGCAAATCTGAGAGGAGGAGAGAAGAGAGGTAAGACAACTTCGGAAAGATAATAAATTCACCACACAACAAGAGCTACAGTTATGAGGTGGCACAAACCCAACGATCCAGCGGAAAGCTCTTCACACACTGGCCCTTAAATATGCTGGTGAATCAGGAGGCAGCAGGTGTGTGATCACTCAGGTGCGCTGATGAGCTCCGGAGCCGGGAAAGGAGAAACAGGAAGGGAGGGAGGGGGCACAGTCGCCTGATCATGACAGTGATGCCCCCAAGGGACGCCTCCTGGCATACCCCTGGGCTTTTGTGGATGGGCGAGGTGAAACGCCTGGACCATACCCTTGTCATGGAAGTGGGACCGTGGAATCCATGAACTCTCCTCCAGGCTGTAACCCTTCCAATCCACCAGATACTCCAGCCCACGGCCTCGACGGCAGATATCCAGAATCCACTGGAGGGTGTAGGTGGTTTGTCAATCGATTATCTGGGGAGGTGGAGGGGCTTGTGGAGTAGGAGACAAGGGACTGATGGAGACAGGTTTAATCTGTGAAACGTGAAAGGTAGGATGGATGCGGAGAGCTGGATGCGGAGAGCTGGGAACAACTTCAGCCGGACGGTGATGTCATTGATGACGTGGGAGATCGTAAACAAACCCAAAAAGTGAGGAGACCGCTTCGGAGAATCCGTCTTCACCAGTACCTTCTTGGCGGATAACCAGACGTTCTGGCCCACAGATTATTTAGGCGCCGCTGCATGTCTACAGTTTGCATACAGGCAATTCAGCTCGGACGATCGCTGAAGAGCCACCCGAGTGGACCTCCAGAGGCGACAACAGTGACGGGTGTGGAACTCCACCGAAGGTACTGCGAGCTCCCTCTCCATCATGGGTAGAAGCGGTGGTGTGTAGCACATGGCGGCTTTGAATGGTGTCAGTCCCATGGCAGAGAAAACGACAAAGTTAAGTGCGTACTCCACCCAGGTCAAGTGGGAACTCCAGGCTGCTGGGTTGCAGGATGCTACACACCTCAGGGTGGCCTCCAAAGACTGGTTTGCACGCTCGGCCTGACCCTTGTTCTTGGGATGATACCAAGATGTGAGGCTGACAGAGGTGCCCAGGGATCGGCAGAGCACTCTCCACACCTGTGAAGTGAACTGTGGCCCTCAATCTGAGACAATGTCTTTGGGGATGCCGTGTATCCGGATAACATGGATGGAAAAAAGACTGGCCATCTTGGCAGCAGAGGGGAGACCAGGAAGGGGAAACAAGTGAACGACCTTAGAAAAATGGTCAGTGATCATGAAAATGATGGTGTTACTAACTAACTAACCTACACTTATATAGCGCTTTTCTAGTCACAAAGACCACTCAAAGCGCTTTCATTAATACTAACCCTCTATTCTAAGGGCCTATAGGAAACAGATATCTAGGGACAATTTAGAACAGCCAATTAACTTAACATGCATGTTTTTGGCACCCTCGCAGATACATACCAAGTGATACGCATTCCAGAGATCAAGCTTAGTATATAACTGTGCCTATTGGAGGAGTTCAAAGGCTGAATTAATGAGCGGCAATGGGTATTTATCCTTAGCGGTGATTGAATTAAGTTTGCGATAATCAACGCAAGGCTGTAGAGTCCCATCCTTTTTGCCAACAAAAAAGAACAAAGAACCCAGTGCCAAGAGGAGCGGACGACGGATGAATAAGGCCCTTTTTGTGTTTTTGCCCCTTTTGCAAGGGGCAAAAACACAACTGAGGCTATGACTAAGACACAGGATGCAGAGTCTCAGGGAACACATACTGTGATGAATGACTGACGAAGGAACATTTGACAAGGTCGCAGCGAGGAGTAAGCCTCAGCTGCTTCCTTAAATACCCATGACATACCAATCAATGGAGAATGTAATCTGGAGAAATGCTGAACAGCTGTCACAACGTGATTCGGCTTTGACAGCCGGAAGCCCCGCCGTGACGCTGTCAGAATAAAAGCCCTGATGGCCATATGGTACGCCTGAGAAGAGAACTGGGAACCACCGGACAACCTGAGCACGGACAGAGTCAGCGCACGGATCATGACAGATAGACCTCGGGCACATGGCTGAGATCCGTCGGCTCAGCTGAAGGGCAGGAGAAAAGGAGAGAGGGTGAGCAAGCAGTGGAATGGAGACACGACGGCAAACAGAATGAGCTCCAGGAGGAGACAGAACCCTGGGCCACGTTAATTATTGGATTATGTTTGTGAAGCCACAGATACCCCAAAATCATGGAGGTGGAAAATTGTGGCAGCACAAAAAACTGAATTGTCTCGCGATGGTTACCGGACAAAATGACCTAAATGGGCACAGTTTGCCGGGTCACTGCCGCAAGACTACGGCCAGATAAGGCGGAAACATTAACAGGTGTCAGGAAGTTCCTGGTGGGGATCTGAAATTTTTGAATCAACTCCAGGTGAATGAAGTTTTGCTCCGCCCCAGAATCCACCAGAATGGAGGTTTTACACTTGGCTCCCAGTAACTGGACAAGAGCCTTAAGTGTAAAACATCTGGGAGGGATTTTGAGAAGAACCTCCCGCCAGACTCTCCATGGTCACTGACGGGCTGGTTCTTTTGGGACGAATTGGGCATTTAAGGCGCTTTTCCACTAGGGTCAGTACGGTACGGTTCGGTACGGGACGGGACAGTACAGTTTGGCCCGCTTTGTGTTTCCACTGCACTAGGTCTCATTTGAAGTGGGTGGGAATATAGTTACAGGGAGGCGGCACAACCCTCTCCCTCCCATTACGTAAAACCAGCATAACTGGCGTAAAACAAGCGTAATGTTACACAAAACACAAGCTGGCAGGATACGCGGCATCTGCCTTCTCTGTCTTTTTTGCCTGAATAAATGCAAAAAAGGAGAATAGAAAGCAGAGGCGGCAAAACAACACACTCTGGAAAAGTACTGGAGCGTTTAGGAAACCATAGAGCAGTATAAAAGAGAAGACATGAGGATACAAACTACACATATCAAGGTAAGTTAATGATTGCTAATGCTACTTTGCTTTTAAGTCCGCCGTACAACATTGTAATGTCGGCAAGTTATCAATATTAGGTACTAAAATATGTATTCTGTATGTGTGTGTGTTTCAGATGGCTCTCTTGTGGCAAAAATATGGCTTCAAACGGTCGGTCTGAACATTCAACACAGCGGTGTCACCCCAGCTTCAGGAACGCGAAGTGGCTATAATGTCTGTAGAAATGTTTAGCTTCCTGTGTAACAAATTGCTCTGATCTGTGTCAAAATCATAGAGAGACTGTTGATACGTCATGGGATGTATCTGCTCCAGCCAGTGGTGTCGTGGCAAAACATGGATCAGTCAGGTGCCATATTGTAATATATGAGCCGTTAAATATATATTTCAACAGGTAAACAGTACTGAGTTAGGCATAAGATGTGGCGCATATGTTGGTTACATATTCCCCACAAATGTGTTGCTGTATGTTTATTGTGTGCTTCACGTCTCATGGAACAAAGAGGACTGAGACTCTGGGATTCAGCAGAGGAGTGTGAGATTCGGCCTTTGTGTCCGGGAGACGACCGGGGAAGATTTCCGGGCCACAGAGACTAGAGGACAATGGCGTGAGATCAAAGGGGTTACTTTGTGGTTGAGATTAAATACCATGTGACTGTATGTTTGATCAAACACCATGTGACTGCTGTTTCGTGCCCGGGGTATGAAACCCCTGATGTGAGATGAAAACTTCCTCTTGATTTGCTTTGAGATTTGTTGGAGATGTGCTCTGTGAATAAAGCTGAATCTGAGGAACAAACTCAGCCTCATCCTTGAACACATTCTCCACACTGGTGACCTTACGACTCAGAATGAGCAGAAATAATTCTCCCGAGCGGGGCTCGGCAGAAGCCAGCCTGATGGCTGCCTCCACACTCCGGCTGCCTGACTTCTGGCAGCATAGTCCGCGCTACTGGTTTAGCGCGGTCGAGGCGCAGTTCAACCTCCGGAGAATCTCGAAGGACGACACGAGATTCTACCATGTTGTGGTGAAGCTGGACAGCCACACAGTTCAGAGGGTGGAAGATCTGGTCAACCACCCTCCGGACAGCGACAAATACGGTGCCTTGAAAGCTGCGCTTATCAGTCATTTCACCCCCTCCGTGCAACAGCGAGCAGAGGGGCTCCTGGCGTTGACGGAGTCAGAGAACGACAGACCCGCAGACCTGATGGTGAAAATGCTGAGGCTGAAAGACTCCGAGGACTGCAAATTTATCTTTGCCCACCTTTTCCTCCGAACCCTGCCGCCAGCAGTGAGAGTTACCCTGGCAGATTCACCCCGGTTGGCCAAGCGAGACTACCACGGGCTGAGCAAGGAGGCGCAGCGACTCGTCGACGCCCACAAGCGGAGCGCAGTTTCGGCTGCAGCAGCAGAGCTAGGAGGGACGCCCGGAGACGGCATGGGGCCAGTGGTTGCAGCACCAGACGCGCCGACGACGGCAGCAGTCAGCACCAAGCGACACGGAGCGGGCGGCGTCCTGTGCTTCTATCATCGCCGTTTTGCAGAGAGGGCATACAAGTGCCTCCCGCCATGCCACTTCAAACGTTCGGGAAACGCCAAGACCGAGGGTCGGTAGCGGCTACGGCCCTCGGGGAAGAAAACAAGCTGCTTTACCTGACGGATGCACGTTTGGGGAAACGATTCCTCGTGGACACAGGCTCCCAGATGAGCTTCATCATGCCTTCCTACGTGGACCGGCTGATGCTGTCCAAGGTTCCCCGGGTGTCAGTGTCAGCAGCGAACAGCTCAGCTATTAAGACCTTCAGTGAGAGGACTCTGCTTCTGTCTTTGCAGGGTCATTCATTTGAGTGGACTTTTGTGGTAGCTGCAGTCATTTTCAACATGTTAGGGGCTGATTTCTTGTGCTCACATGGTTTATTGGTTGATCTTGCTAATAGACGTCTGGTTAATGCACTTTCTTTTCACTCTATTCCCTGCACAGCATGAGTGGCAACGCCAACTGCACAAGCCAACGTCACGACTGCGGGTGGGAAGTTCCACGCACTTCTCACTCAGTTCCCAGCACTAACAGTCCCAACGTTTTCGGCGACAGTGGCCAAACACGGGGTGGAGCATTATATCACTACCACCGGGCCACCGGTTTTTGCAAAAGCTCGGCGCCTGGACTCAGCTAAACTGACCATAGCGCGCGAGGAGTTTGCCAACCTGGAAAAACTGTGCATCATCAGACGTTCAAAAAGCCCCTGGGCTTCACCATTGCACATGGTCCCAAAGACTGATGGCTCGTGGCGACCTTGTGGTGATTTCCGCAGGTTGAATAATGCCACTGCATACGACCGCTACCCGATCCCACACATTCAAGATTTTTCGGTTCATTTGGTGGGGGCGCGCATTTTTTCTAAAATAGATTTAGTGCGCGGCTACCATCAGGTTCCAGTGCGCGCCCAGGACATACACAAAACAGTGGTAATAACTCCTTTCGGCCTTTTTGAGTTTTTGCGCATGCCTTTTGGACTCAAGGGGGCCGCGCAGACGTTCCAACGCATGATGGACGCGGTGCTGCGCGACCTCCCTTTGGTGTCCGTCTACTTGGATGACATTTTAGTAGCCAGCACGTCCGGAGACGAACACGAAAACCGCCTCACGGCAGTTTTCCAGAGGCTGGCAGAACACGGGTTAATAATTAACCCAGCGAAGTGCCAGTTTGGGGTGGCGCAGATTGATTTTTTGGGGCATCGCGTTTCGCCAGAAGGAGCGGTCCCTCTCCCCGATAAAGTGCGCGCAATAACAAATTTTCCCCAACCTCAAATGGTCAAAGCGTTACAGGAGTTTTTGGGAATGGTTAATTTCTATAACCGTTTCCTCCCAAGTGCAGCGCGGCTCATTCAACCATTGTACGCGGCACTAAAAAAACAAAAACCCACAAATAAAATCGAATGGTCTCCTGAGCGGGAGCCCGCATTCTCTCAAGTCAAAACAGCGCTGGCAAACGCGGCTTTGTTGGCACACCCAGTTCCAACAGCCCACATGGCCCTCACCACTGACGCGTCCGATTTAGCGGTAGGGGCGGTTGTTGAACAGTGGGTAGCGGGGACCTGGCAACCGCTCGCGTTTTTCAGCAAAACCTTGCGCGATAGCGAGCGAAAATACAGTGCGTTCGACAGGGAGTTGTTGGCCCTACACTTGGCCATCCGCCATTTCCAGTTTTGGCTGGAAGGGCGCCGTTTCACCGCGTTCGTGGACCACAAACCACTGACTTTTGCGATGGCCAAGATTTCTGAACCTTGGTCGGGCCGGCAGCAAAGACAGCTGGCCGCGATATCAGAGTTCACCACCGATATCCAGCATGTCGCAGGTAAACATAATGTAGTGGCAGACTGCCTCTCGCGTGCTGTGCCGGCACCAGACCATGCGGGGGCAGACTCTGCAGCCATGGCCGCGGGCCAGGGTAGCGACGCGGGAGCGTGCGCGGCCCTGGTCCGCGTGGGGCTAGATTATGCAGCCACGGCCGCGGAGCAGGTTAGCGATGCGGACGTGTGCGCGCTCCAGTCTGGACCAACAGGGTTAAGGCTGGAGGACAGGGTGCAAATGGGTATGCCGCCCCTAATCTGCGATGTCTCCACGGGACGGCCGCGCCCCGTGGTACCAGCTGCATGGAGCCACCGCGTTTTTGACTCGATCCATTCTCTGGTGCACCCGGGGGTGCGCGCATCGGTCAAAGTGGTGGGGGAGAAATTTGTATGGCCGGGGTTGCGCAGACAGGTCAAGGAATGGGCGACAGCCTGCTTAGCGTGTCAGCGAGCCAAAATACACAAGCACACTAAAGCTCCTTTGGAGCCTTTTCACATTCCTGCTAAGCGCTTTGATCATGTGCATTTCGACTTGGTAGGCCCCCTCCCGTCGTCACAGGGGCACACACATCTTTTGACGATGGTGGATCGCACCACGCGTTGGCCGGAAGTGGTTCCTTTGGCGTCAACCACAGCGGAGGAAGTGTCGCGCGTGTTTTTAACAGCTTGGGTAGCGCGTTTTGGAGTTCCGTCGGACATAACGTCAGACAGGGGTCCTCAATTTGTTTCCGAACTCTGGTCGTCGATGGCCCACAGCCTAGCGGTAAAGATCCACCACACCACCGTGTACAACCCCCAGGCTAACGGTTTATGCGAACGTTTTCACAGGTCATTGAAAGCGGCCCTCAGAGCGTCGCTTACGGATACAAATTGGGTTGACAAGTTACCATGGGTCTTATTGGGGTTGCGTTCTGCACCTAAGGAGGATTTGCAAGCCTCTCCAGCGGAATTAGTTTTTGCACAGCCTCTCCGTTTGTCAGGGGAATTTCTCCCCGATAATCCTGCCCCAAATTGCCCCCCCGCTCAGCTGTTGCAGAGCGGCACAGGATCAAACACGCTTCCTGGCCCGGTTCATCACAGTTTCCCACACGTTTTTGTGCCGAAGGCTTTAAAAAATGCGGAGTTTGTTTTTGTGAGACATGATGCTTGTCGCCCTAGCCTGCGCCCGCCTTACGATGGGCCGTACAAGGTGCTGGAAACAGGAGAGAAGCATTTTTTGCTAGATTTGCGAGGCAGAAAAGAATTGATTTGTATTAACAGACTCAAACCTGCTTTTGTTTTGGCGGATGAGGAGGTGCAGTTGGCGAGAGCCCCCTGTCGTGGTAGACCCTCTAGAGGGCATTCTACAGGACTCCCACAGAGATTGATTAACAGTTCTAATCCACAGCTGCAGACAGCAGCAAAGCCAGCTTTCAGCAGATATGGCAGGAGACTGAGAGTTAAGCAACTGGTGGATTGATGTGTAGTAATGTTATGATGTCATGTGTCTCTGGTTATGTTTGTCCCATTTAGACGTTTGGGGGGGGGGGTCTTGTGGCGCATATGTTGGTTACATATTCCCCACAAATGTGTTGCTGTATGTTTATTGTGTGCTTCACGTCTCATGGAACAAAGAGGACTGAGACTCTGGGATTCAGCAGAGGAGTGTGAGATTCGGCCTTTGTGTCCGGGAGACGACCGGGGAAGATTTCCGGGCCACAGAGACTAGAGGACAATGGCGTGAGATCAAAGGGGTTACTTTGTGGTTGAGATTAAGTACCATGTGACTGTATGTTTGATCAAACACCATGTGACTGCTGTTTCGTTCCCGGGGTATAAAACCCCTGATGTGAGATGAAAACTTCCTCTTGATTTGCTTTGAGATTTGTTGGAGATGTGCTCTGTGAATAAAGCTGAATCTGAGGAACAAACTCAGCCCCATCCTTGAACACATTCTCCACAAAGATATATTTAACAATTATGATGCATTTTAAGCCAAAACAAATGGATCTAGGATTAAAAGTAATTAAAATAATGCAGTCACAAGGTTACATGGAGAAATACTTGGATTAACTGGAAATATATCGTATTGAGTATTGCTGATTACATGTAGATACTGTATAAATATATATTCTCTGCATCAACAGTGAATTATACTTGTATTCATGTAGTATTGCCCTGGGAATTTTGACAATAAACCTTTGTACTTTTGCAGATGTCTCTATTTTGTTTTACAGTCTTCAGCAAATAATTGTTTTGGTTACTTTTCTTAAAAATGAACAATTATTTTAACTCACTGATAAATGGTTCGTACTGTTGACTCTTTTCCCACCGGTGTCTGAACAGACAAAATAGAAAATCATGATACAAACATATAAATCACTAAATTGTTTATTACAATCAGCAGCAAATTACAGAGTATTTAGAATGTGCAAAATTCAAACTGTAAAAAAAAAATAAAAAGAAACTGGAATGGGTCACACACGCCAGCCACGCTGCCTCACTGAGAAGCAACTGGTCACAGTTCAGCAGATCTTCAGCCTGCATCTCTGTAAATAGTGAGGCAAGGTCTGGTTTGGGTGGATCGCTTTCCTTTTGCCTAGATGAAAGACAGAAATGGGTGGTGGATAATTAAAGCAAGTTTGAAACATATCTGAGAAATGAATGAATGAATGAATCTTTATTTTGGATCGATTAGATTAAAAGAAAGGAACAGAATAATAGAACAAAGGGGAAAAAAACAACAAGGTCAAATTAAACAGCAACTCCTTGGATTATAAGATTCAGCATAACTTATCTGAAATGGGTGATGGCTGAAGCTGCAGCTTATATTGCCCACCCATGTTCCAGCTAAGAATTCAAAAAGAAAATAAATAAGGGCTGCACGGTGGCGCAGTGGTTATCACTGCTGCAGCACAGTTTACCCTCAGCCGGGGGATCGCGGGGATCATGACATCGTGGGTTCGATCCCTGCCCTCGGCCAACAGTGATCTGTGTGGAGTTTGCATGTTCTCCCCATGTTTGCATGGGTTTACTCCGGGATTTCTCCGGTTTCCTCCCACATGCCAAAAACATGCAGGTTAGGGAGTTAAGGGGCGCTTGCGCACGCAGCGACCGGCAGCTGGTGGCTTGTCACCGGACTGCAGAACAAATCTACCTACGGGTACAAAATAAGTCCCCCCCCCCCACAAAAAAAAAAGAGTGATTACAAATCAGAACAAAGCCAAAACAAAACGTGACAAAAACTAAGCAACAGTACAACACAGACTGGATATGATAATCCTTATGTCATTTTACATGTCATCTTGTATATATGTTTTGAATATTTCTTCCTTTAGTTTTTGTTTAAATTGTCCAAGCATTGTACATGATTTTAATTCAGGTCCAAAAGCGTTCCACAGTCTGACTCCTTGCACTGAGACACAGTGTTGCTTGGTGGTAGTTCTCACTGAAGGTTTTTGAAATATACATGTTCCTCTGAAATGATATTGTTTCTCCCTTATTTGGAACAACTTTTGGATATTTGCGTGCAGTGATAGATTCTTAGCTTTAAACATTATTACTGCAGTTTTAAAGTCAACCAGATCTTTCAACTTGAGAGCTTTTAATTTAAGAAAAAGTGGGTTTGTTGGTTCCCTGTAAGCAGCTTTGTTTATTATTCTAATAGCTCTCTTCTGAAGCATAAAGACTGGATATGTGTTTTATATGTGTTTCCCCATACTTCACTACAATATATCATGTATAGGAGTATTGATGAATGATACAAAGTCTATAGTGTTGGTTAATTCAGCAAATATTTCACTCTGTGTAGTATTGCGATTGATTTGCATATTTTACCTTTAATATAATTAATATGTGACTTCCAGCACAGTTTATTATCAATTATTACACCAAGGATTTTAATTTTGGATACCCTTTCAATTTCTACACCATTTACACTGAGTTTAGATACTGAGTTGTTGTGATGATGTGAAATAACGTTATCAATAAAAGTTCAGCCACCGCTGTGTCGCCCTGGTTTCAAGTGTGGGTGGTGTTTTGTGCTTGTATTGCTAAAATATAAAAGGAAGCACTACAATGGGTCTCAAATATTTGTAATATGTTCTTTTACTGGATGAGTTTAAAGATGAAATTCTATAGACTACAGATATAAACTAAATTCTAATGGTGACTGAACAACTCCCATTCCCCAAGGTGCAAGATACACTATGACTTCAACTCAAAAAGGATCACAGAAATGATCTGATAAATAAATAAACAAGCGGTTTACCTACACTTTAACTTAAAAAGCAAAAGATTTGTGTCACATGGGCTGAGACGCCGTTGTTATCCGGCGCTCAGGCCATATTCCTCCTCAACCCAGCTCTTATTATGACAGCGTCTCTGCGGGCTCCCAGCTGTCAAGCTCTACGGGATGGCTGGAGCCCAATTACCTCATCAGCTGAGGCGCTGTCAACTACTATTAAAGGGAGCAGTTCCGATTATTCGGGGTTGTGACCTCGCATGATTATCCATGCTCTTCTCCGGCATGGGTAAGGCTGGAACCCCTTCGTCTGACGCCAGACACCCGCTCGTCATTCAGCATCATGTGTAAGTGTATGCCCTTGTATCATCATTTGTGTTTTGGCCCCACGAGGCCCTGTTCCTTTGTTCCTTTCCCTTATTACAATAAACATCGCAAACTCACTGGTCTGCCCTTGGCTCTCATTGTATGGCTCGCGAGAGCCATACGTAACAGTATGTCACAGCCAAGCGAGTTGCCGGTGGCCGTGAGTTTGCTAAATTGGACTTGTTCTTCCCTGTCTGAGTGTCTGCTCTGAAAGCATGCCGTCTCCCAGGAGCCGCGTTCGGCGCCTGGGTGATGAGCTAGCTACCGCCTTGGAGTATGTCGATGGGACGCTCTTCACCGCCTCCCTTTACGACAATCCCAACGATATACGCAGGCACCTAGATTACGCTGAGGTTCTCCTGGACAAACTCCCTCGCTACTCGAACCACCCTGAGGTCTGTGCCAGGAGAGACGCCATTGCCTCACAAAGCGAGATTCTCCGTGGGCTGGAGGGAAATCCCGGCAGGAAGCCGAAGAGGAGTCGTCATCACCCCTCGCTTTGGGATCCCGGTCCTGCCTCCATTCCGGCCCAGGAGTTCGCACCATCCAGAGGTCTTTCCCCCTTCGGGCGTGACGTCACTCGGGAATCCCCCCCAGAAGCTGCAGCTGGCAGCTGGCAGGATCCGAGACCGAGTGGCTGCTGCTCGCTCCGCGGTTCATCCATCTGCCATCATTCAATTCAATTCAATTCAACTTTATTTATATAGCGCCATTTCACAACAACAGTCATCTCATAGCACTATCAACTGTAGGGGGGAACCCCCACAGTTGCAGAAAGACCCCAGCAATCAGGTGATCCCCTGTGAGCAAGCACTTGGCGACGGTGGAGAGGAAAAACTCCCTTTTAACAGGAAGAAACCTCCAGCAGAACCAGGATCAGGGAGGGGCAGTCATCTGCTGCGACTGGCTGGGGGGTGAGGGGACAGAGAAGATTAAAAGAACAGACATGTAGAGAGCAAATAGCACGATGGGGACTCAATCTATGGGAGAGAACAAACAAATGTTAATGACCAGCAAAAAAAAAATACTTCATAGAGAGTGAGGAAAGGAGTGAGGCCCAGTGCATTACTGGAGGTCCCCCGGCTGACTAAACCTATTAGCAGCATAACTAAGGGAGGGTTCAGAAACACATGATCCCTCCCTAATTGTAGGCTATATCAAAAAGGTAGGTTTTAACCCTAATCTTAAAAACAGAGATCGAGTCTGACTCCCGAATCCAGATTGGCAGCTGATTCCACAGGAGAGGAGCTTGATAACTGAAGGCTCTGCCTCCCATTGTACTTTTGGAGATTCTAGGTATTACAAGTAGTCCTGCATTTTGGGAGCGTAGTGCTCTGTTAGGATAATACGGTAGTATCAGATCTTTTAAATAAAAAGGACCCTGATTGTTTAGAGCTTTGTAAGTAAGAAGAAGGATTTTAAACTTAATTCTAAACTATATGGGAAGCCAATGAAGGGAGGCCAGAACCGGAGAGATATGAACTCTCTTTCTAGTACCTGTTAAAACTCTTGCTGCAGCATTTTGGATCAGCTGAAGACTTTTTAAAGATGTTTTAGGACAACCTGATAATAAAGAATTACAATAATCTAATCTCGAGCTAACAAAAGCGTGGATCAGTTTCTCAGCATCACTCTGAGACAAGATGCTCCTAATCTTGGCAATATTATGCAAATGATAGAAGGCAGTTTTAGAAACAAATTTAATATGTGAATTGAAGGACAAATCCTGATCAAAAATAACTCCAAGGTTCCTCACAGAGCTATTAAGAGAAAGAGTAACTGCATCCAAACTGAAAGTTTGATTTGGAAAGGAATTTCTAAGGTTTTTTGGACCAACAAGAATGACTTCAGTCTTATCTGAATTTAATAGCAGGAAATTACAAGTCATCCAAGCTTTGATTTCCTTAAGACAGGCTTCTAACTTGGCTAATTGATTACTATCATCTGGCTTCATTGACAGGTATAATTGTGTGTCATCTGCATAACAATGAAAATGTATACAGTGCTTTCTAATAATGTTGCCTAACGGAAGCATATATAAACTAAAAAGAGTAGGGCCTAGCACAGATCCCTGTGGAACTCCATGACTAAGCTTTGAGTTGAAAGAAAACTCATTATTTACATGAACAAACTGGAACCTATCAGATAAATAAGATCTAAACCACTGCAACGAAGTTCCATTAAGTCCAACATAGTGTTCTAATCTATCAAGTAGAATATTATGATCGATAGTGTCAAAAGCTGCACTAAGGTCTAAAAGGACAAGTACAGAAACTAGTCCATTATCAGATGCAATGAGGAGGTCGTTAGTGACCTTCGCTAAGGCTGTTTCAGTACTATGATGGATTCTAAACCCAGATTGAAACTCTTCAAGTAAACCATTTCCCTGTAGGTGGTCGAATAATTGCGTAGCAACAACTCTTTCTAAGATTTTTGAAATGAAAGGGAGATTAGAGATTGGTCTATAGTTAGCTAAAGCTCCTGGATCTAGCGTTGGCTTTTTGAGTAAGGGTTTAATTACAGCTGTTTTAAAAGCCTGCGGTACATGGCCTAAAGTTAATGAAGAATTGATATGAAGAATAAAGCTACCAATAAGTGGGAAGACTTCTTTAAATAACCTAGTAGGAATAGGGTCTAAAAGACAAGTTGAAGGTTTGGATGAGGAAACTATTTTGTCTAACTCACAAAGGTCGATTGGAGTAAACTCATCAAGACAGACATCAAAAGAAGGAGTTGTAGTAGTTACAGTATTTAAGTTAACTGTGGGAAGAATCTGATTGATTTTATCTCTGATGGATGAAATTTTATTATTGAAAAAGTTCATAAAGTCCTGACTAGTAAGCTCTAAGGGAATGCTAGGATTGACAGAGTCCTGACTCTTTGTCAACCTGGCTACAGTACTGAAAAGAAACCTGGGATTATTCTTGTTCTCTTCTATTAATGCAGAGTAATAACTTGTTCTAGCTTTTCTAAGAGATTTTTTATAAATTAAAAGATGATTTCTCCAAGCTAAATAGATTTCATCTAAATTAGTAGAGCGCCATTTTCTTTCTAATTGACGAGTCTTCTGTTTTAAGCTACGAGTTTCTGTGTTGAACCAAGGAGTTAGAAATCTCTGATTAGACCTTTTCTTTTTTAAGGGGGCCACCAAGTCTAGAGCCTGATGCAGAGAAGCTGAAACACTATCCACCATGTTATCAATTACAGAAGGAGCAAGCTGTCTATAGCTTATTTCCGTTGTGTTGACACATGGCCTAGACGAAACAATCTGCATAAATTTGGAAACAGCATCATCTGAGAGGCATCTACTGTAATAATATTTTTCTTTAGGAGCCAAATAGTCAGAAATGGTAAAATCAAAGGTTAACAGACAATGGTCTGACAGTACAGGGTTATGAGGAGACACTACAAGATTTTCTATTTCTATGCCATATGTCAGAACAAGGTCCAATGTATGGTGGGGGTAATGAGTAGAATTTCCTACTTTCTGAGAAAACCCAATCGAGTCTAATATTGAATTAAATGCCACATTAAGGCAGTCACTATCTACATCCACATGTATATTAAAGTCCCCTACTATAATTATTCTATCAGATTTCAGCACTAAATCAGCTAAGAATTCAGCAAATTCGGATAAAAATTCTGAGTAGGTTGATGGGGGACGATAAAGCATGTGACGGTGACGGTTAGACTGGTGGAGAGGAATCCGGAGTTGCGTGAGTTCCCAGAGTTTGCCGACCTGCTCGCTTCTGTCTCTGCACAGGAGTGGCGGTTTCCGGGTCTCACCTTCACCTCGTCCCCTGCAAGTAGCCGTCATCACACTGCCTGTCCACCTCAGCACGAATCCCGTCCGGCTCCAGTTCCGGGCCGCCGCAAGGTCTCAATTACCCACACAGCTGTCACCCCTGCGCCTCATCAGAGGGGAAACCCCGCAGCCTCGTCTCCTGAGCCATCTTCCCCTGCTGTTAACGTCAGCGCTCTGGGCCCGGCTCATCTCGGCTGTCGCCCCCTCCTCCTCGACGCTTTCCCCGGCTGCTGTGTGCACCCCTATCACCCCAATCACACCAATCCTGACTTGGCGAGCTCCGTCCCGGAACCATCACGAGCGACTCCCCATCATCCTCCCAGGGGGTCCTCTGTTACCGTCCGGCGGGGAAAGGGAGGAGCAACGTCCGCCACAGCGGTCACCATCCAGCCTCCAGGAGACAGGCAAGTCCCAGTTCATTCATCCACTCATTGTGATTTGCTCTGTCAGACTCCTGGAGGTGGAGTTTTTGGGTTCGCAGCTCCCCAAGCTCCCACCACCTGCTGTGGCTGTAATTGTTAACCCCGCATCCTCTGTGTCTCCCTCCGCTGAGCGGTCCTCGACGCCAGGCCAACGTCGTGGGATGAGGAGGGGGCCTGCGGTTCTGGAGAGCCTGGTTCTGGTTCCGCAGCTACGCCGTGGACGGAGGAGGAGAGCAGACTGCAGCGTGGAACCAGCGCCTACGATGAAGCGTCCCCGGGTCTCCACGGAGGAGCGGTCCAGTCCAGCGGGTCGAGGTTCTCCTGCCACCACGCCGTGTGGGCCATCAGCGTGGGCACCGGTGCCGGAGGACTCGCAAGCTGAGTGTACCATCATGCCAACTGCAGAGCCCGATGCAGCTGAGTGGGAGCCTGAGGACGACCTTCTACCATCTGCACCTGGATCTTCACAGTCCTGGATGGCGTCAGAACCCGAGATCAGGCAAGTGCTCTACTTTGTCTTTCTCCTTCACATATTAGAGCATTTTAGCCTGTCTCTAGGGGAGATGAGCTGGGCGCAGCCGCCCGCTGCGTCCGAGCTTATCTCGCCGGGTTCTGGCGCTGCCAGTGATCCTGATCACGGTTCTTCTCTCTCTCCTGAGCCTTCTCCCAGGGTCGCCGGCGAGGAGCTGCTGTCGCCCGCTGTGCTGGAGGTTCCAGGTTTGGGGTTGGAGGTCGGTTCTGGTGCGGCGCCGACCCAATCGGGGTCCAATGCGGGTGCTACCGAGACCCAATCGGGGTCCGTCGCGGGAGCAGCCGCGACCCAATCACGGTCCAAGGAGGGTGCAGCACCAGAGGTATCCAGGTCCGGTGAGGGAGCTGCAGATCCCCTGCCATCGGACACTGGACCACCTCATCATCATCTTCATCCCCCTCTTCACCATCGTCACCTGAGTCGCTCTCATCTTCCCCCCAAGCCTTCTCCACCAGGGCCCATATGGACCTCTCACTGTAGGCCCGGCTTGCCCTCACTATCTCTCTCCACAAGGAAGCCGTTGCCCCTCTCTCCCCTACGGGCCTGGTGGCTGGGCGATGCGGGTCGGCCGCCTGAGGGACTGCCGTGCTCATCCGGCTCTTTGGTTCGGCCGCCCGACCTATTGGACTTTCTGTTTGGCGATCTGGTCCGGCCGCCCGAGATACTGTTTTTTCTGGCCTGGGATTTGGGTAGACCGCCTGAACATTTCCCGTTACCCCTGTTGGCGGTTTGGACGCTGGGTGCGGGGAGACCCCCCCGAACTGAATTATCTCTGCTGTGCCTAGTCTTGTGTGTTTTTGTGAGAGTACAGTTATGTAATTTCTCGTAATTGTTTCACGTTTAGCGTGCCTTTTTTTTTTTTCCTTCCTTCCCCTCCTGTTTGAGGGTTGCCATGTATCTGTTAGATTTCGCCTTAGGAGCCTCTGCTCTCGTTTCAAGGTCCCCTGGTTTGATTTTCTTTGAGTCTGTCTATATATTGTGTTGGGCATTTCATGGAGTATTGGGTTTTCCTTTTTTTTTGTCCTCTTTTCCATGCTCTGTGATTACTTCATTTGTTCCCAGCCTAAGTAATGTTTTTTTTTCCTCCCGTCCGCATATGGTTGCCTGTTTTGGAGTATTGTGTGGTGTTTTCCCCCATGCTCTGTAATTGTTTCATTTATCCCTTGTCAATATTGTATTCTCTTTTTTTCTCTCTCTGGCTGCACATTAGCATTTTATGGGGTATTGTGCTTCTTTTCTTCATACTCTGTAAGTGCTTCATTGGTTCCCTGTTTATGTTGGGTCTTTTTTTTCTCTTTTCCCATTTACGCCCTCCTGGCCTACGCCCCATCCGCCCACCCTAGGTGGTGGTGGTGTTGGGGGGGGGGCTTGGGTGTTACTTGCCGTTCAGAGCCCGGCCGTGAGCGGAGGGCTGTGTCACATGGGCTGAGACGCCGTTGTTATCCGGCGCTCAGGCCATATTCCTCCTCAGCCCAGCTCTTATTGTGACAGCGTCTCAGCGGGCTCCCAGCTGTCAAGCTCTACGGGACGGCTGGAGCCCAATTACCTCATCAGCTGAGGCGCTGTCAACTACTATTAAAGGGAGCAGTTCCGATTATTCGGGGCTGTGACCTCGCACGATTATCCGCGCTCTTCTCCGGCGTGGGTAAGGCTGGAACCCCTTCGTCTGGTGCCAGCCACCCGCTCATCATTCAGCATTGTGTGTAAGTGTATGCCCTTGTATCATCATTTGTGTTTTGGCCCCACGAGGCCCTGTTACTTTGTTCCTTTCCCTTATTACAATAAACATTGCAAACTCACTGGTCTGCCCTTGGCTCTCATTGTATGGCTCGCGAGAGCCACACGTAACAATTTGACTATAAATATGATGTGTTGTTTACCTGTCACAATACATTGCTGTCTAAAAGTCACCATTCCGAGCAGATCCTGTTTGGACTCTACAATCAAAATACACACACCTTAAGTACATACACAGCACGAAAGTGCAACATGTAAAAAAGCACCTTTTTAACCAGGATTACAACTAGCTTATTTCGTCAGATATTGTCAACACAAAGCCTAGATACAACCACGGATGTAGCATTGAGCTAGGTCATTGTTTAAACATGATTAAGTTTTCGTCTGTCCAAATTGAACTTTCCACTGCTGGGAAAAATAACTTAAAACATGAATATCACATCACTCACCATCCTCTTATCACAATATTACAGCTTCAACTGCAGAAGTTGGGTGCTGTTGCAGCCGTACATTCAATTCAATTCGGGTGGCTGGGTCTAATTCCCGGTGCGTCTCTGTCTATTTTCTAGTGCGTCTGCTTGTGTTCCCCACTGCAAGCGCAGTCTGCTTCCCTCTGCATTCTCTCATCAGCTGAAATGCACAGAAAACTCTGCTGGACCTTGGTGTTGATTTCTGCTGATTTCTGTTAAGCCATTCTATCGTTGTTGTTTATAATATCACTTGTTCGCTGGCTCACGGACGAAAAATTGCAAATTGTGGCCAGCCGGCAATTCTGGAACATCAGCGTAATGCCCACTCTCATGACGTAAGCTCGGACCAATCAGTGGCCAGCAGTGGCTTGACGTAACCGGGCCGGAACGCTTCGGACCTGCTCTGGAGCAGGTCCTAAATATGTAAGGAAAAATCAGCATTTTTCCTTACATATTTGCAGAAACATTTAAATTTCAGATTTTTTTTAGATAATTTGTTTTGACTATCATCAGGTTGCTACTTTTTTTCTTGTGAATTTATACTATTTTCTCCTAAATTTGCACATTTTTTTTTAATGATAAATATGGTAAAGGTAAATTTGTTATTTACCTTTTTTTTGGGGGGGGGGGAGCGGGGGAGGACAAGAAAATACCTTAATCCTAAATTTGAAAAAAAAAAATGTAAAAAATTAAATGTCTCGATAATGAATCCAAAGTAAGTTTTTAATACCAGGATGATTTAATCACAAATCTACTCATAAATTGACTATCATTTCATGAATAAAACAATGCACACCTAAGGCATGATGTGCTGTGTTCAAAATGCCTATGCAGGTAGAGTAATAGTTACTTTTGTCATAGTCTAGCTGATTAAATCACAGTAGTGTCCTTAGTTCATCTGCTTGGTAAGAAATAGATACATGGTGACAGGTGGTGACATCATAAATAAATGAAAAAAAAAAAAAAAAACATTACTCCTGTCAGAATAAATGTGTTAACCACAACTTCTTTATAACAAAATAAAATGAGTTAGGAATAGTGGTGAATAAGCCTCATCCAGAGGCTACATTAACATCAGTTAATACTGATGCCACTGTTAGATAGACAGATGTACTTTATTGATCCCAAATTGGGAAATTACAGAATTAATTAATTACAGAATAACATTAATTAATGTTAACCTCTTAACCGGCTCAGGCGCCAAGTTACGACTTATCCCCCTAGTGGTCAAGATTTTTTTCAAGAAAACATTCAGTTCAGACGTCAGATTTCCAAAGCTATAACTTGAAAGTGGAAAGAGATAATGGCTTACTGTCAATTAGAAAGATATAGAATTTGATCCAAAGTTTGAGATAGGAGTAAATTTATGCATTTAATTTGCATAATGCCACGGCACCCATATCGAATTACATAAGTGTCATTCAAAAGTGGACTTTGGACATACATTTGCAGAAAGAATGGTCCTGCTTTTTGTTACTGTTTCTTGTTTTGGGCATTTTGTTATCTTATCTTCAAAGTATATGAACCAGAAAATCAGTACAATGTAAACAAACAAAGAAATTTGTCACTTACTGCTGGCGAAGGCGGCTTGCTCGCTCGCTTGGTCCTTTGCAGCATCCTGGCTGGTATTTTCTCTTCTGCCGGTCATTTTAATTTTCCCCTTAACATCCAGAAACTGTTATAATAATTCCACCTCAATTTTTCTTTTATTCTGCGGCAATTAATCTTATATGATGACATGCAACCAGCGCGATTGTTCTTTAGTCACATGGAGCTGGGGAGTGGCAGCAGGTTAAGACCAGGCAACTTCGCCGACCCTCTGTTATAACAAAATGTAAACATTTACCTTCATAAGCTAAATAATCTCTTTTTAGAATCATAGTTGGGAAATTCGAGAGGAAATGCTCCTCTGCCAGCGACTGAGTATGTCCACAACGATCGGTAACATGCATGTCATGATCTCCCCGTGCACTTTTCCACAGCGCACGGAGAAGGGGTGAAAGGACGAGGATTTACACGCTGGGTGTACACCACACACACATTTATTAAACGCCACAACTGGAAAACAGTTCCAATGCATGTATTTCATAAAGGCTTAAGGAGTCCTCCAGGACGCTTGACAGTCACAGGTGAGGATTACCGGGGAACACACACTCATAAACAGAATTTACTCACAAGACTGGAGCTGTCCGAGTTTGTCCAAAGAAGCACCAAGTGAACACAGTCCTTCGATGACGTTGGCTTTCATACTGCGATAAACAACTGTATGTCTAGCACAATGACCCAGCAATGCGTGACTGGAAAAGGCTCCTAAAGTACACGCATTGCTGGGGATAGTAGATTGGAGGCACCTGGGTGAGGCCTGGGAAAGATGATAAAAGGGGCTGGGAACAGCTGATGGTGATCAGTAAGTAAGTAAGTAAGTAAGCTTTATTTATATTGCACTTTTCACAGACATATAAAGTCACAAAGTGCTTTACAGTGCAATATAATCAAAACAATTAAAATACAACTAAAATACAATTAAAATACAATTGAAATACAACTGAAATGCAATAATACAGTTAAGATACAGTTAAAATATGATTAAAGTAAAACTAGGATACAATAAATACACTCTATGCAGTCAGGTGGTAACAGCCTTCAGTCAGTCTTGGATTAAAATGCCTGTTTAAACAAGAATGTTTTCAGGTGGGTTTTAAAACTCACAACACTGTCCATGGCTCGAAGGTGCAGAGGGAGGTCATTCCACAGGCATAGTGCTACTGCTTTAAAAGACCTGTCACCTCTGGTAGCAAAGCGGGTGCAGGGAACCATGAGCAAGTGCTGTCCTGAGGATCTCAGGCTGCGGATCGAGCTGTAGGGCTGAATCAGAGCAGCCATATATGCAGGGGCCTGACCATGAATTGCTCGGAAAGTGAGCACCAGGATCTTAAAGTGGACACGATATAGAACAGGGAGCTAATGGAGTGATCTGAGGACAGGTGTAATGTGGTCTCTCCTGGTTGCACATGTCAGGAGCCTTGCAGCAGAGTTTTGAACAAACTGCAGATGGGCCAGTTCCTTCTTGTTCAAACAGGTAAAAAGGCTGTTACAGTAGTCCAGACGTGAGGAGACAAATGCGTGAATGATCATCTCCAGCTCTTTGTGTGAAACCATGGTCCTGAGCTTGGAGATATTTCGCAGTTGGAAGTAGCAGTTTTTTATCAGTTGTTCGGTGTAATGTTCCAATGACATGGCCTTATCAAAGATGACACCCAAGTTTCTCAGCTTTGTTTTAACTGTACTGCCCAAGTCACCAAGGTATTGTTTTATGCCTGATATGTCGCTGTCTGGGGCAATGATGAAAGTCTCTGTTTTGCCAAAGTTTAGCTGGAGGCTGTTGTCATTAAGCCACTGCTTTATGTGGGACAGTCAGTTTGTTAAGGAGCTGAGTGTATGGAGCTCAGACTTGTTGAACGAGCAGTATATCTGGATGTCGTCTGCAAAGAGATGATAGGACATGTTATTATACCGCTGTATGATGCGGCCAAGGGGGAGAATGTACAGTAGGAACAGTAGTGGCCCCAGGACAGAACCTTGGGGCACACCATACTGCAATTCAGCTGAGTTGGACCGGATGTTATTAGAAGATACACTGGACCTTCTACCAGTCAAGTAGGAGGAGAACCACTTCAGGACAGGACCTGTCATCTCCACCAGGTCCCTCAGCCTGTTTGTCATAATGGTGTGGTCCACAGTGTCAAAGGCTGAGGAAAGATCCAGCAGGACCAGGACCGTAGATTTCCCGGTATCAGCCGACATTATGATATCACTATCCACTCTGACTAAGGCAGTTTCAGTCGAGTGGCATTGTCTGAACCCAGACTGAAACATGTCATGGATTAAACTTGCCTCCAGAAAGGCAGTGAGCTGTTTGGACACCACTTTCTCAAGGAGTTTGGCTAGGAAAGGAAGCTTTGATATGGGACATATGACCAGTTAACAACAGTCAAAACGCGATTTCTGCCAGTGCTGAAATACTTAACGCATAATGGATATTGAATCGGGCTGCTGCTTCATAGTGGCATAGACTATTAAAAGGCAGAATATATACAGTATTTCTTGAGTAAGGGAAATACTTTTTACAACTGTTACTAATATGGGAATGCCAAAATAAAGAACTGCATTAGCCTTTTTCTTTTATCAAAGTTAATGATTTTGCACTCTTCCTCCACACAAGGACACATACTGTATACTGTCATTTTTTGATAAAAGGGGTCACTGACTGCACTTTTTACACATTTTAACAGCTCACTCATGTCTTAATGAAGTGCTTCTGACATATTTTGTTCACATTTTCTTTATTTTTTTTTTTAATTATTGAACCAAATTTGTTTTTCATTTTTTTTTTTGGCTTTCTTGAGATGCTCTGATGTCACTTTAAGAAACAAACTTCAGCTGTTCAACTCAACCCTCCTTCTTACATCAGATAGCCATTAGCTGAGCTAACTTCTACCTGGCTCCATCCAGCTTGGATGAGCAGCGCTGGTTCACTGATCTGCAGTCGTCTGTGCATCTTGTGTCATCCCGGCCCATCCCCCCAACAAGCTTGCCGAGACACCACATTAAATAACCAGCACCGCGCGCTCCACCAATCTCCGCAAACCAAAGCCAGTGGATGACTCATGGGATCTCGGCCAGCAGCCGGCAGGGGAATGCCCCGTTACGAAACGGCTTTCAGCAGCTCTCAGCAGGTCTGCTGGCTCTCAACCCCCTGTGACTGGCATGCCACACCCGTGATCTATAATTCTGTGCTACTTATAGTGACATGCTACCCTGCTACCCTGCATGTTTGCGCATGTGGCTGCGTCTTTAGGCCTTAGCGACATGAGGCACATTATGGACCCCAGACTGATGAACCAGGTAGTAACAGGGATGGTTATTAGAATGACTCAGATTTGAAGAAAACAACAATATAAACTGCACTCGGTTCGATCTTCCTGTTACCAGTGTTAGCTTGGGGACTAATAGCTCAGGGGGTAATAGGCTATCTTTAGCACCAGTTCCTTGTAGATGACAGACAGCTAGGCATGCCAATAATAGAGCAGTGGGCTGGTCTCAAGGACGGTGGTGGGTTGGCTTTTTCTAAACCTGATGTTTCCACAAAAAGTCAGAAATGTTTCTGGCATTTCTGGGAGAGAAAAACGAGATGAAGGCTGTGTGTTTTTTAAGAGAATCGACTGTTTTGAAAATTTTTGGATAATTAGGTGACCAATGTAAAGAAATGGGTCTGACACATGTCCTAGTCTTGAGTTTTTTATTGTATAATATTCTGTGTTTTTTATCTTGCTCCTTTTAATTACTATCTCAGTCCTGTGTTTGCCCTGCCTTTGTTCAATTTATATGGTCACTAGATTTTTTTTTTTAATCTGGTAAATGTCCCTACCTCATCTCGTGCTCTGTATGTTCAATGACTATTGTTCTCCTCATGTCTTTCATAGGTGTTGTCTGTTTGGTCTCTCCTGGTTCATTGTCATTATGTTTCATGTGTATCCGCTGTCAGTAATTGTATGTGCAGTCCCACCCGTTCGGTTCTCCATACCTGTCACCCCTGTTTACCTCGTGTGTCAGTCCTGATTGGTCTCTCCACCTGTCCCGTGTTGTCTTGATTATCCATATCTGTTTGTAATGTTTGTTGATTTGGTGTTGCCCTATTTAAGGGAAACCGCCCTTTATACAGGTACGGGGTCCTCATCATTATTGGCATTTGTCCACGCTTCTGTCATAATCACCCATTTCACAGGCAGTACAACACACCAAACGCCATCTGTGAGTTTGCAACATTTATTAAAGACAAGACGAACATGACAAGCAACACAACACTAATAAATAAAAGGGGGAAACACTCGTGCCGGAGGAGAGCGGAGCTCATGACAAGGGGAAGCAGAACAGCCTGGGGAAATACGGCTGAGGCACTCTGGGATGCCAAGGAACAGAGACAATGCTAGCCGAAGAGCACCCAAAGAGAAGCGGGGCTCACGGCTGCGGGATTGAGGGGAAAATGGCAAATTTCCTTGTCAGAGATCACGCGATCACCTCAACAGCAACAGCCGACAAAACACTCATCTGAGGACGTCACAGTAGGGCACGACAACCGGAAAAGGTTGTCGCGCACCTTAAATACCATCTCTTGACGGGTAACAAGTGTGGATATATGAGTGGGGAAAATAACAGAACGAATGACAGCTGTGCAGCTCTGAATTGTTTTATAGCTGGAAGCTGCACAGCACTGCCAAAATAAAATACAAACCGGAAACCATAATGAAGCACCAACAAGACAACTCCAAAAATGTACACATTACTACAAATACAAAATAACATAATAACTGGAGAGGATGAACAAAGAAAAAAAAACAAAAAAAAAACAAAGACTAAACTTAACTGAGGACTGGGCATGGCGCCCACCCGTGCCAAGATTCATGACAGTGCCTCCCCTAAGGGGTCGACCCTAGACACCCCAGAGCAACATCAAAAAGGACAAAGATCTCATACACACACAGAGAAGACCCCCCCACAAGAAAAAACTACTCACCCTGGGGGGGGGGGGAACCCAGGCATGGAGGGGCGAGACAAAGCAACAAAACCCAAACAGAAAACACTCATGACCCACAACACTGTACAACAGGTGACAGCATGGGACTCTAAGCCCGACAGATCAGTGGAAGAGACAATTTGGGTGGCCTTCCAGAGTCCAAAGACCACTGGTGCCTTTGCAGGAACACATAGGGTGGTCTCCCCATTTTCCAGAACCATCTGAGCAGGAGGGGCAGCCAATCGGGCCGACTCCCATCATCCCTAAGCAGGTGAGCCGTGGCACACAACACGTCCCCCCCGGGGGTGGCAGGTGGGATAACCCCCCCCCCCCTTCCCCAAGGTGGGAGGCAGCATCCTCCTGAGATGGGCAGCCAATCAGCAGGAACCTCCAGCAATGCAGGACAACCCCCGAAGTACCCTGAAGAAGGCGAGGGATCCATGGCAACCTTGGGTGGAAGCGCTGCACCAACAGAGGCCCCAAACTGGGGCACTGCACCCACGATGGCCCCGGACTGGAGCAGAGCACCCACGGTGGCAAGGCTTACACGCAAGAGAACCAGGCCCAGGAGGTGGTCGACCAACGGAGCACCCGTGGAGGCCCCAGACTTGGGCGCAGCACAAATGGAGGCCCCGGACTGGTGCGTCACAACCACGGAGACCCTGGACTGGGGCGTAGCACCAATGAAGGCCCCGGAGTGGGGCACAGCACCCACGGCGGACCTGGACTGGGGCGCAGCACCCACGGTGGCCTCGGACTGCGGAGTTGCACCCACGGTGGCCTCAAACAGAGAGGCAGGCCCCGCGGTGGCCCCGGACTGGAGCGTAGCACCCGCGAAGACCTCTGGTGGAGGCGGAGCACCCATGGAGATCTCCGCTGGAGATGGATCACCCGTTGTGACTTCAGGAGAAGGCTCAGGGGGAACACAGACACACACTGGGTCAGAGTCACCGGCAGCAGTGGAGCCCGGCGAGGAGAGCTCAGGTGCAGCCGTCAGCTGCACCTGAACCTCCCCACCAAGAGCCAAGCAAGATTTCTCTAGGACAGGGAAAGTGAAAACAAGAAAGAGCACTTGCCTGAGCTCGAGCTCCACTGCCGTCCAGGACTCCAGCGATCCTGGCTGTGACATCTCGGCTCTCCCCACCAGGGCACTCACTTCCGACACAGCCACCTCAGAGTAAGAAAAAAGCACCAGAGAAGACTCACCGGCCGCAGTGGAGCCCAGTGAGGAGAGCTCAGGAGCAGAGCAGATCTGCAACTGATTCTCCCCACCATAAGCAACACCAGAATTCTGTGGATCTGAAGGTGATAGCACAGAAAAGAGCACTTGCCTTGGCTCAAGCTCCAATGCCACCCAGGACTGCAGCGACTCTGCTGCTTCGGCCCTGGCAGCAGGCACGATGGTGGGCGCAGCCAGTAAACCTCCAGGCGTGACAACAAGTGTGGTGGATCATTCAGCGGGGTGACTGACACTGGAAGTTGCCTCACCAACAGCACTGGGTCCTGTGCTGTTGAACCCAGGGGACATCCGTCTGTGGGCTCAAGATTCAGAGCACAGGTGGTGCTTGTCTTCCATCTCAAGCGTGGCCACTGGGCTGGAGCAGGGGTTCCCAGGGTGGCAGACACACCCCCCCCCCCCCCCGTGATTCGGTGGCTCCTTCCCAGGACTGGCAGACCCTCGGAAGCAACGGAGGAAAAAACAGGATAAGGAGGCGAGGGTGAGGCAACAGCAGCAGGTAATGAGGACTGAGCTAAATTTGGCTGCTGTCGCTCAACCTCACCACCGGGAATAAGGCAAGATATTTCATTAAAATGAGAAGAGGAAAGAAAACCCACTTGCCTTATTTCCCGGGGCACGCTGATTCCTGCTGCAGAAACTGGGCCAGATGATACTCCTCTGGCCACCGCTGACATCTTCTGGGAAGGAGGTGGAGGCTCGGACATCTGGCGAGGCAGGCGGGACGCCAGAGCACAGCGCCGCTTCCTCGTGAACTTGGCCCTCGGTGCTGATGATTAGAGACCGTCAACCAGGCTGTGAGGGTTCATCTGGAGGGTGGCAATGGAATACAACAGGCCCGCCTACCTGGGGTAGCTCCCTAATACTGGGTGCACCTTCATTATGGCCTCCGCCACCTCGACATTCCTGCGCACCTCCTCCCATGAGTGAGAGGCGAGCGCTGCATCCAAAAAGTCCTGGGCGAAGTCCACCGCTCACTGTTCATCAAAAGTGGGACCACCGGCTACCAATTTGTCCAGGTTAGTGGGATCCCAACGCACTGGTGGCATCCAAAAGGCAAGCGTAAAAAAACAAAAGGAGAAAAAAATGATAATGGAAAGAAAAACACAAACTCACAGAGGCTGGTGTCACACTGGTCGTGCCCTTCTGTCACAATCACCCGTTTCATGGGCAGTACAAGACACCAAATGCCATCTGTGAGTTTGCAACATTTATTAAAGACAAGACGAACATGACAAGCAACACAACACTAATAAATATAAGGGAGAAAAGACTCATGCCAGAGGAGAGCGAAGCTCATGACAAGCGAAAGCAGAACAGCCCGGGGAAATACAGCTGAGGCACTATGGGATGCCAGGGAAAAGAGATGATGCAGTCGGAGCACACCCAAAGAGCAGCGGGGCTCAGGGCTGTGGGATTGAGTGTAAAAGGACAAATTACCTGGTTGGAGCTCACACGATCACCTCGACGGAAACGGCCGACAAAACACTCTGACTAAGCACAGTCTCCTGAGGACGCCACAGGGCCCGACAACCGGAATTGGTTGTCATGCCCCTTAAATACCATCTCTTGATGGGTAACAGGTGTGGATACATGCGTGGGGAAAATAGCAGAATGAATGGCAACTGTGCAGCTCCGAACAGTTTGACAGCCGGAAGCTGTACAGCACTGCCAAAATAAAACGCAAACCAGAAACCATAATGAAGCACCAACAACACAACCCCAAAAATGTACACATTACTACAAATACAAAATAACACAATAACTGGACAGGATGAACAAAGAAACAAACAGACAAAGATAAAACTTAATTGAGGACTGGGCACAGCGCCCACCTGTGCCCAGTCCTCAGTTACCAGGATCATGACAGCTTCTTCCTGCCTGTTCCAGTCTGCCTTGTTTTCCAGTTTTACCTACCATTGTCTGCTTTGGAGTATTGTTATTTAGACCCTCGAGCTTGCCAGGATTTGGTCAGTTCTTTAATAAAACTCTGTGAACTTAAGTCTCGTATTTGGGTCCAGCTTTCAACACACACCGTGACAACCAGTAGACTAATTTTAGTCAGCTAAAACCTACAAACACACAATTTTTCAGTCAACGGCCCCTTTAAAAAATCATTTTCCTTTAAAAATGAAAAAGAAGACATTGGAGACAAATACCTGTACTAATGTACTGACAGTTCTATAATAAAAAGATTTTTTTTTTTAAATTGTTATAAGAGCAGAGATTTCACCCCCCCCCCCCCCATCCTCAGTGTTTGAAACAAAGTTACGCCCTTGTCCATAGAGCTGTTTGTTTGTTAGATGGTCTTTCCAGGAGACGTTTTAGGCTGCTCTCAACATTCATGTAATGGCACCGTCAAGTGAAGACTGATGTTTTGACGCAAGTATCCAGGATAATGTTGGACAAGAAATCAGCTCAAAACCAGAGTGAAATTTTGAAGAGAAGAGGCATTTCACTGTAATGATGATGGTTTGGTCAATCATGAGTTATGCGTCTGAAACATGGACGTACACCACAGATGTCATATGGAGAATTCAAAACTTTTCAGATTGGTGCTATCAAAGGATTCTTAGAATCTCGTTGAAAGATCGCATTTCTAATGTGGATGTCTGCATTTGGATTGGAAATCAGCCAAAGCTTTGCCAACAGCTAATGTCAACACAAATGAGATTTGTTGGAAACCTGGTGAGGAATGGGGGCCTAAGTTACAAGTTGCTGGTGGGAAGAGTTCATGGAAAAAGATCAAGAGGCTGGCCTCGCACCACTTGGCTAAAAGACTTAAGCCAGCACTGCAGCATGACCATCCCTTATATGATTCAAACAGCCAGATACCAGGAGCTGTTGTGAGAACATATCGGCAACCCTTGATGACAGGATGCTAACACAACAAAAAACATCCAGGACAGAGTCAACGGTGGCACAAAAGAAGCTCTGTTTAAGGTTTTCAGGTAGGTTTGACTTCCAGACTTTGTCCAAAATGTTTGGGACTCCTCATGCTTTTCCTGAGCGGGGTTTGATGTCCATCTTAGTGGATTCAATATTGCTTCAGAGATACATAAAGTCATCACTGTCTTTCATGTCATTACCATCAAACAACTGAACAATGCCTTCTGCATTGTCGGACATGCATTACATTTTGTGAGTATTGATGTGTTTGCCTACTGAACATTCTGCTTCTTCAGCAGAGTGAAGCAGAGTGCATTTTCTATGTTGCCAGAAGAGAGAACAAGATCGTCAGCATATTCAGCATCAGTGATTTTCTGTTCTGGGTAGTACCAACTTTTGGCTCTTTCTAGAGCAAAAGGTTAAGAGTTAAAGAACTGAGACAAGTCTTTTTTTAAGATGAGATAAGATAAGCCTTTATTAGTTCCACAATGGGGAAATTCCAGTATTGCAACAGCACAGGGATAGCAACACTCAGAGTAATAATTTAGAAGATAAGAAAATAAGAGCAGTGAATATACATACAGTATGTAGACACACACATATATATATATATATATATACAGTATATACAGTGCAGAGCATTGTAGCTAGATGGAATAAACAGCATAACAGTCTATTTAGTTACCCCACATAGTATAAATATGTTCCCATACATATTGTCACCCTCCGTAGCAATTTATATTGTCCTAGTTGTATACTGGAGGGGGACCATTTTGTTTAATTCCGCTGCGTCTTTTGCATTCAATACTATTAGGTCGGCACGTTTTTTTTGCTATCTCTGTGAGCAGACCTGCTTAGGTTATAAAGTCTGTCAGCCATAGGTAAGAAGGACCTGCAAAACCTCTCGGTCGCGCACCTAGGATTATGTAGCCTACTGCTAAATGAGCTTGTCAGTGCATTCAGTATGTCCTGCATAGGGTGGGACTCGGACTCCAGCAGAGATGACAGCTTAGCCACCATCCTTCTCTCTCCTATCTCCTCCACTGGGTCAAGGTGCTGCCCCACGACAGAGCTAGCTTTCTTGATCAGTTTGTTCAGTCTCTTCCTATCGGCTGCTGTGATGCCACAGCCCCAGCAGACCACTCCAAAAGTGATGGCTGATGCCACCACCGAATCGTAGAAGGTCTTCAGGAGCACCCCTTGTACACCAAAAGACCTGAGCCTCCTCAGTAGGAACAGCCTGCGCTGCCCCTTCTTGTAGAGTGCATCAGTATTGTGTGACCAGTCTGGTTTATTGTTCAGATGAACACCCAGGTACTTGTAGGATGTCACCATCTTAATGTCTGTTCCCCGGATGTTTATTGGTGCTGTGAGGGGTTGTCCTTGCCTGCAGCAGTCCACCACCAGCTCCTTAGTTTTTCTCGCGTTGATCTGGAGGCAGTTCCAATGGCACTAGTCCACAAAGTCCTGGATAAGTCCTCTGTACTCAGCTTCATCTCCTTTGGAACTTCTGTAGATGGCACTGTGTTGTGTTGTGTGAGAAGTCCGCTGTTATGTGATGATCCTCGCGGATCACCAAGAGACGCCACAGAGTTCACCGGAGAGTTTGGCTAAGATGTTATTTATTGACAGACGTGACACAACAAGGCTGTAAGCCCCTTAGGGCAAACACACACATAAACAAGACTTGGGCTTGCAGGGCTAACCCCAGCCACTCCGAGCTAAACTGTGACAAAGCTATAATGACGAACCTGACATGAAGGTCTACGGCACTCTCAAGTAAGACGAGGCGCAGACCCAGGGCTTGGCAGGATGAAGACACACAAGCAATCCTCACGTAACGTTGACCCAATGTTGACTGATGCTCCTGCGTCTTACCGTCGTCAGTGCCGGGCTTAAAAGGGCAAAGCACTAACGACGGTAATGACAAACAGCTGACCGGCCCTTGACAGGCAGAAACCCCACCGAGCACTTTCACAATAAGAGCCCGGTGAGGCCAGAATATAGCCCGCAGCTGTCAAGACCGGCAGCGAGCAGAACTTAGCCCGAGCACGATCAGGACCGGCGCTCAGGTCATAACAGTACCCTCCCTCCACGGGCGGACTCCAAACGCCCCAAGGAACCACCCTGCCCCCCCCCGCCCCCCAGGGTGGGAGGTTGGGGGACAGGTGCGGAGGGAGAGAAACCAACCCAGGAACAAAACAGACAAAAAAAAAACATACAAGACAATGACAAGACTAACAAGAGAATGCACAAGGGAAAAAAAAAAAAAAAACAGAACTACAGGGTCAGAAAAAATTAAATGCAAGAACAAAGCATACTCGCTCATACCAGACTAAACATAAAAAAACAAAAATCAGAGCATTACCCGCTCATACCAGACTATACATGAAAACAAAAACAGAGCATTACTCGCTCCTACCAGACTATACATAAAAAAACAAAAACAGAGCATTACTCCCTCATACCAGACTATACATGAAAACAAAAACAGAGCATTACTCGCTCAAACCAGACTATACAAAACAAAAACAGAGCATTACTCGCTCATACCAGACTAAACATGAAACAAAAAACAGAGCATTACTCGCTCATACCAGACTATACAAAACAAAAACAGAGCATTACTCGCTCAAACCAGACTATACATAAGCAACAAGGCTACTGCAAGGCATGAAACGCCAGATACAAAATACAACTAGGACTAGAAAAAAAAAAAAAAGCACAAACACTGAGACAAACCCAGGGACCACTACCCCCACCCGGCAGTTTATGTCGGCCGGTGGTCAAAGGAGGCGGACCAGGCGGCTCACCAGAGTCCAAAGTCCCACACGTCCACTTCTCCGGTGGTCGAACTAGGTAGCCCCATGGCACACACAACAGGTCAGGTGGCCGAACCGAGGCGCCGAACCAGCGAAACAGTCTCTCCGGCGGCTGACCCGTGTCCCTCAGCCACCAGTCCAGGGCATCAACAACCCGCAGCGGCCTCCCTGACGAGAACAAAACTCGGGAGAACCGGGGCGAGCGAACATGGACCCCCATGGCCCCCAGCGATGATGAATAGGGGCGGTGACTTAGAGGGAATCGATGAGCAGGACGAGCCAGGAATCTGCTCCACGAAGAAGGGTCTGCAGCTCCTCCTCCGCCTATGGACCACGCTTGTGCTGTATCACCGCTGGACCCAGATTGGGCCCCAGCTGCACCCACGTTGGGCCCCGATTGGGCCAGAACCGCACCCGCGGTGGACCCCGATCGAGCCTCCGGTGCACCCTCGTTGGACCCCGATTGGGCCGAAACCGCCTCCGCGGTGGACCCTGATTGGGCCCCCGGTGCACCCACGTTGGACCCCGATTGGGCCGAAACTGCCCCCGTGGTGGGCCCTGATTGGGCCTCCGGTGCAGCTCCACTGACGAACTCCGCCCCCGAACCTGGGACTTCCAACTCGGTGACACCGACCCGTTCCACATCGGTGACACTGAAACAAAGCTCGGAGACAGGAAAACCGGGATCAGCATCACTGGTAGCAACGGAACCCAGCGAGACGAGCTCGGACACAGCAGACGGCTGCTCCTCACTTGCCTCCCCGAGAGGCAGGCAAAAATGCTCAACAGAGGACAGAGACAGAAGAGGGAGCACTTGCCTGCACTCGGGTTCCGTTGCCACCCAGGACTCCGACAATCCAGGTTCTGGGCGACTCTCGTCTGCTGGATCAGGCTCAGCTGCGTCGGGGTCTGCAGCTGGCACGATGTCATCTGCAGCCCGAGGTTCCTCCCACGCTGCTATCCACGCCGACAACCCGTATGGCGTGGGGGCAGGGAACCCTTCACCCACTGGCTCGAACCGCTCCGGCGAGGAGACCCGGGGACACTTCTTTGTCGGCTCAGGCTCCGGGCCGCGGTTCGCTCCTCTCCTCCGTCCAAGACGTGGCTGCAGGGCCGGATGCAGGTTTTCTAGCACCGCAGGGGACCTCTTCGTCCGACAACACTGGCCTGGCGTCGCGGACCACTCGACGGGGGAGAACACAGAGGCAGTAGGTTTAATAATTTCTTCCACAGCAGGTGGAGGGAGCTCGGGGGGCTGTGAACCCCGAACTCCGCCCCCAGGAGTCAGACAAGGCAGATCATTATTAAGATGTGACAAACAAATGTGCACTTGCCTTCCTCCTGGGGCAGAGATGGTTCCTGCTGTGGGGGACGTTGTTCCTCCTTCTCCCCGCTGGATGGCGACAGAGGACCCCCTGGGAAAATGAGGTGGAGCCGCTCTCGGAGATTCGCTGACGGGATATGCCGCCAGCAAGTCCAGCCGGGGATTCCGCTGAGGGTTGCCCGCGCCGTTACGACGACGTCCTCGTCGGCCCCCAGACGGCGCATACTCCTGGACCTGCTCTGGGACGGGAACGGGACACCAACGCGGGGAGCGAGGATGCCTCCTCCTCTGCTTCCCGCTCTCTTCCTCCTCCAGCCCACGAAGAACCTCGCGCTGAGCGGCGAGTTCCTCCCACCTCGATATTACCTCCGGATGGTCATCATACTCAAGGGGAAGGTTGTCCAGATACTCCTCAGCGATGTTCAGATGCCAGCATATGTCACTGGAGGTGTCGTCGAACGTAGCGGCGAGGAGCGCCCCGTCGGCATACTCCAACGCGCTTGCTAGCTCCTTACCCAGGCGCCAACCGCGGCCCCCGGATGACGGCATTCTCCAGACGCAGACACCCAAACGAGAAGAACAAACAGTCCAGTTATGGCACAAACTCCCGGTGAAACGGCGTCTCGATGCGGCGCCTCCGTTTAGGTGACCAGGCAGGAGTATACTGTCATGAGGTGATCCTCGCGGATCACCAAGAGATGCCACAGAGTTCACCGGAGAGTTTGGCTAAGATGTTATTTATTGACAGACGTGACACAACAAGGCTGTAAGCCCCTTAGGGCAAACACACACATAGACGAGACTTGGGCTTGCAGGGCTAACCCCAGCCACTCCGAGCTAAACTGTGACAAAGTTATAATGACGAACGTGACATGAAGGTCTACGGCACTCTCAAGTAAGACGAGGCGCAGACCCAGGGCTTGGCAGGATGAAGACACACAAGCAATCCTCACGTAATGTTGACCCAATGTCGACTGATACTCCTGCGTCTTACCATCGTCAGTGCCGGGCTTAAAAGGGCGAAGCACTAATGACGGTAATGACAAACAGCTGATCGGCCCTTGACAGGCGGAAACCCCACAGAGCACTTTATAAGAGCTCAGTAAGCTCAATAAGAGCCCAGTGAGGCCAGAATATAGCCCGCAGCTGTCAAGGCTGGCAGCGAGCAGAACTTAGCCCGAGCGCGATCAGGACCGGTACTTGGGTCATAACATCCGCAGTATAAAGGGTGAACAGGAAGGGAGTCAAAACCATTCCCTGGGGGGCCTGATAGCACCCACTAGGATGATCCCACAGAGAGCAACTTTCAGACGGAGTTTACTGTACAAAGTTCGGAACCAGTGATTACCCAGTGCAGCTGTGGTTGATCAGCCAGCTTGCTCCTGATCTTATCCACTACAACTACAGACAGTGAGAAATTGATAATGTGCCAATGACTTTAGACATTGTTTTTGTTGGTCAAAAGTGCGTTGCCTCAAAGAAACCATGCACCAACTTTGCACCAAAGCCACACTTCATTTAAAAGCAACCACTCATGAGCACACAGTATTTACAGATTCTGTTGTAATTTGCATGACAAAGCCAAACAATGTGAAAATGCTCTGCCAGAAAATACCAAAGCCACTGGCAAAAGATGCAAATCATGGCACAAACTGTTTGGCATGGTTTCCTTTGGAAGATGGTGCGAGGAGGGTATGAACGCAGTAACACCTCTGATTGGACAAAAGGTAAAAACAATATGGATCCCAAAACAGTTGACTGGAGTTTTAAGATATCTAATAAATACACAAAATCACCAGTACCTTACCCATCTGTGAATTCTGTGGGGGGCAGTGGCTCAGGTGGTAGAGCGGGTCATCCAATAACTGGAGGGTTGGTGGTTTGAATCCCGCTCTCCCCAGCCATTCTGCCGTTGTGTCGCTGGGCAAGACATTTCACCTACCTTGCCCCCAGTGTCCATGACACTGGGTATGAATGTGTATAAATGTTTGGTAGTGGTCAGAGAGGCCAATGGCATGAATTGGTGGCCACATTTCCATCAGTCTGCCACAGGACAGAGGTGGCTACAGTAGTAGCTTACACCTACCAATGTCTGTCTGGAGTGAATGAATAATTAACTCACTGTAAGCACTTTGAGATATCAATTGACTTGTAAAGTGCCATATAAATCTAATTATTATTATTATTATTATTATTATTATTATTATTATTATTATTATTATTATTATTATTATTTCTGTTATGTTCATGTTGTTCATCCATCATTCTCAACGATGACCAAGGACATCACAGGGAAGATGACTGGGTGCGGTGTGTCCAGCTGTGGTTGATCAGTCCGATGCAGGTGCGGAAGGCTCTGCCAAGGTCGGGCACAGGTGGTCTGTGCAGGCAGAAGATACAGGGATGGCTCTGTACTTGCAAACCTCATGTTTTCTCTGGGCCTTGGCAATCCTGTTCAGCTTAAAGGAGGCAGAGCCTTTGCTGGTACGGCTACGCCAGTCTTGTCGGTCTAGCGCTAGGGTCTCCCAGGTGTCAGGACTGATGTCAAAGTTCTTAAGGGAGGCCTTAAGAGTGTCTTTGTAGCACTTCTTCTGACCACCTTGTGAGCGCTTGCCCTCTGCTAGTTCTCCGTAGAACAGTCTCTCTGGTAGGCGTGAGTCAGGCATATGAACAAGGTGTCCAACCCACCTAATCTGAGCTCTCTTGAGCAGGGTGTGGATGCTAGGTGTTATTATTATTTCTGTTATACACAACACCTGAAATATCTAGTTGATCCATGCATGTTGCTCTGACTTATATTTTTAATAGCATTTTCAAATTTTATTCTAATTAAGCACTGCCAAACTAATTAACTTATTCATCTTTCCTAAAATATTTATCACACCTGCAACAATGTAGCACTACTGTCCAAAACCAATCATTTACATTTGAATAGTTCCTAGAAATGTGTTTTCAGTAATAATAACAAAGAGCATTTGTCAGTGAAAAACAGTTTCCTGTCTGTCACAATCATTCTCTATCAATATGTTTTGCTTCTTTGGATACAAAACACATTTTTAGAAAAGTCACACACAATTTTCAAATTAACACTGACAATGGCAATTAATTTAGTTGTTAGAAAGGATAAAGAAGAAAGTTTTAAAAACTGTTTTTTAGTGTCACTTAATGTATTGAAGTTATTTTTTTAAGATTATAATTAACTTCTGCACAATTGTCTCTCTAATTGAAAAAGGCAACATTTTATTATCAAATTAATTTTGATCACAAGGACTGAGTAAAAATAAGTGAAATATTGGTCTATAAAACTTCAGAACAAAAGTCTTCTAAAGTCCCACAATTCATCTGGATAGAGGAGGAGGATTTGTGGAGTATGATCGAGGATCGGCAGGTAGAGTGATTATTCTCTGTACCGTAGAAGTAAAACAGAAAAATAGTCAAATAAGGGTTTAAAACAAAAAAAAAAAACATATACAGGGCTGCTCAATAAAGATTTCCCCTGACCCACTTCCTGTTACTGTAGCAGGCTTAAATGTCACCTGTATAATAATCCATATCTACGTAGGTCACGTGGTAATTTACAGCTCTGATCTCCTCAGACTTTCTCTTCTGCAGGTGCTAAGGAAAAGTAAGTTGTGATGATGGAGCTGGTAGAATGCAGAGTGGTCATCAGGCTCCTGTACTTGAGAGGCCGCACACAATGGGAGACGAGCACTGGCATCCACAGTTCAATTGTGGTCTGACCCCAAAACATCTGCCTTCCACCTCTTTCAAACCATGAAGTCATTTTTGCAAGGCGGGCACTTCCAAGATGATGAAACACTGATTTCTGAGGTCAAGTTATGACTTCTACGGGAGAGGTCTCCACGGCTGCATAAAGTGATAGGAGAAGCGTGTGACCCTTGGTGGAACTGACTAATAACTGTGCCAAGTTTGGTTCTTCTCAGTCCATGGGAGGAACACATAAATGGACACATGAATAAAATAAAAAAAGAAGAATCTGAGAGAAACAAAACTGTGTGTTCGTTGTTATTTTTACTGTATTATTGATGTTGAAATATCTAGGTAATAATTCATCTTCAGACTCATCTGAACAAGCATCAGTAGGATTTGAGTCAGGAATATTGAGTGATCCATAAAAAGCTGTTGATTTTGATTACATAATTAGAAAGACCAAGGTCGACAGAACGGGCTTGATACAAATTAAATCTCAACATCGGTTCTTAGCTGTGGTAAGTAGAGTGTGGGTGAAAAGTTTCAGATAGCTCAGATTCCACATCGGCTCTCCACAAACTGAAGAATGAGCTGAAGATAAAGACACTACAGCTGTGGCTAAAGCTGACATGCAGCACTTTTACTCATAAATCAAAGGCATGTCTTAGCAGTCTGAGTGCAAAGAGCCGGGCTGGTTAAGATGACTTAAATCGCTGCCCAAATGCACTGATGCTTTGATGTACTTCCATGAACGTCTTCTGTACTTTGTTCCCTCCTTTGGTCCAGGTGTGAACCTCACCACCGTAGGGCCTCCTCTCTTTAAACGACACATGCTCACACCTCTGCTATCGGATGAGGAGACTGCAGCGAGGCAGCCATGCTCTCTGTCCACTCTGATTGTCTCCGGAAAGACTGAAATTATAACACAAGTGGGATTTCTAAATTTAATCTCATCCCATTCACAGGTTTATCTTTTTTTTTCCACAACGGTGGAACAGTGTTAATGCTTTAAACGTAAGTCTTATATCACTTCTTTTCATATCCCTGACTACGAACTTTGAGTGTCAAACATTGCTACAGCCTTTGTTTAATGCCTAAACTACCATAACAGAAACACAGTGAGAAAGAGGACCAGATACATGACCGGTTTATATCCAGTTCCTGTTCCCTAAAATCGGTTCCTGTAGTGGAAACGGGGCTAGAGCGTCAGCAATGCCTGAGATCACCATGAATGCAGCCAAATAAACATTAACCTCCTCCTAACAGTGTTGGCATAAATCAGCAGTGTGGATGCAGATGACAGGAGTTCATTCCTTGTTTTTGTTTGCTTTGTTCACTATTTCTTTCAAGTTGGGGATTCCTTTTAAATTTCACTCATCAGTGAGGTTTGGGAACAAACATTTTTTTTTTTTTTTTGGCACTAAAAATATCAGGTTTGGTTTATGTCTTCTCATTAGAGGGAACTCAAAAGACATTATTTAACTCCTCATGACTATACCATTGCTCAACAGGCTATTTAGTTGCATCTGTCTGTATGACCACATTCTACCAGTCTCAGTTTTTGAAACACATCCTCTATCCATCCATCCATCCATCCATCTTCAACCTGCTTTTCCAGAGGTCCGGGTCTCGGAGGCAGCAGTTCAAGCAGAGAAACCCAGACTTCCCTCCCCCCAGCCACCTGCTCCAGCACTTCAGAGAGGATCCCAAGGCATTCCCCAGACCAGCTGGGAGACATAGCCTCTCCAGCGAGTCCTGGTTCTGCCCGGGGTCAGAGGAGACCCCAGGGCAGAGACCACAATTATCACCTAAACCACATCCTGTGCATTGCAAACAAATGAGAATCTGGAAATGCTATGGAGCAGAAGAAGAGAGACAATGGTAATGAATAAGAATGAATCTATGTAGCTGTTATCTTCTTACAGATGGGTTGCTGATCTTCTTCAGGTGAGTATTCTTCCAGGTTTGGCTTCGGTAAGTTGAGAGTCTAAATGGAGATGGAGAGAGTGCCCCGGGCCCGAGGACCTATGTCGTTAGAATATTGCAATAATGAGTTCTGACTTACCTGGGGGAAAAAGGTGGATTTCTTGGTTGCGGTTCTGCTAAGTAGCTGAGTAATAACAACAAATAGATGTCCTAGGAGATATGGAGGCATATGAATAGGTGAGGTTTTGCATAGTTCTGACGGTTTCCAGACTCGGCAAGTGTGTTCAACAGTGTGAACAATCCGCTTGGTGAATTCTGCTTCACAATAACAGGAAGAGCAGACATAGAAGGATCAAAAAGCAACGTTGCTATGAACGCTTGTCACGTGAGGGTTAGGTGAGGAGGAAGGCAAGGTTTCAGGTGGGCACACAGGAGTATAAAGCACACCTCACTGCTGGCATTCCTGTACTGAGGAAGGAGAATCACCCTCTTATAAAGGCTGCAACTAATAAGACACAGGTGGTAAATTTGAACAGTTAGACAAAATCAGGTAATTAGCAGTGGAATATGTGCACAAACCTGAGACACTACAAAGACGGGGAATCACATAGGTTTTGGAAAGCAATAACTAAGACAGAATGATGCATATTATGGTACTGCCAAAGAAACACATTAAGAGGAAGCCATCTCTATTGTCATTCAGTCCATCATGTACAGTAGAACAAAATCACATTTCTCCTATCTACAATGTTAATAACATGTAGAATCAGAGGGGTTGCTGCCATGCAAGGTGCCGCCACAAACAACTTCTCCTTCCCCCATTCTGTTACACTGAGCACCAAGCTAGAAGGCTGGAAGTATCATTTTTATATGGTCTTTGGTATGACCCGACCAGGACTTGAACCCACAACCTCCTGGGTGTGAGGTGGCTGTTCTATCAACTAGGCCACCACTCTGGTAAAACAAAGCATGTTAGGACACATTTGCATAATATTTACCTCCGCCAGGCCGAAAAGGCCAGGAGGAGGTTATGTTTTTGCCGGCGTTTGTCTGTGTTTGTTTGTCTGTCTGTCTGTCTGTTGGTTAGCAAGATAACTCAAAAAATCTTGGACGGATTTCCATGAAACTTTCAGGCGTTGTTGGAAATGGTACAAGGAAGAACTGATTAAATTTTGGGGGTGATCCGGTTCACCGTCTGGATACAGGAATTTTTTAAAGCATTTTTCATTCAACACTGTGACATACAGCCATTTTCAACATGTGCGCAGGCGCAATGGAGGGCGCTGGTCGTCGTGTCTGCAACACAAACTCTGCGTTCTTCAACGTTTTAAGCACAAAAGGACGCGGAAAACACTGCTGGCCTGGGCCCGCCAGCGTGCAACTGCAAAACCTCACACGGGCAGCTGTCCGCCGACAGATTCTTTGGCAGAAATTCCCCGGCCAGCCATAGGAGCTGCGCATTTGGCAGAAATTCACCGGCCAGCCATAGGCGCTGCGCAAAAACGAGCTCTCTGCCGGCGAAGCTTCTAAATTCTCGTTTGCCGCAGAGCGCAACCCCCAAAAAAATAATATTGTAGCGAACTCAATATGAGCACCCTACTTGGCTTGTCAAGTGGGTTGACCCTATTGGCGACACAGGTAGAGTGCGGGACTCCAGAGCGGGAGGCGTGAGTTCAAACCTCCCAGTGGGACGTCGCCATGTCGAGCAGCACGTTACAATATAATATAAAACCCACGCCAACCTGTCTACCAAATTTGCATCCGTCAGTGGAGGAGATGGACACAACAGCAACACTTCAGTTTATTACCTCCACCAAGGAGGCAATGCTTTTACTACTGAACCACTAATCCTATCACTATCAGATTGATTGTCATTGATTAATTGTGTGTTTATTGCACTGTCCCTGTCAAATAAACAAATAATCATTGTGAATCCAATTGCTAGTCATATGTTTACATGCTCAAGGAATCTGAAAACGTACACACAAACAGTGTATGGGGGGAATTGTGGCGCTTGGCGGAGGTCTGCGCTCTCCGAGTGCTTTTCTAGTTATATAAGAAATCATAAGAGTTTAGAGCAAATTTATGAAACTTTTTGCATTAAGAAGGTTGTGTGTAATCCCTTGAATTTTTTTTTCAGAGAAATCTAAAATGTTCAGGTGGGTATTTTCTGTCTTAAATAAGGTCAAAGTTAGTTTCCATCAACATTTGCTATTTAACAAATTTCTGAGACACTAAAACTATGAACAAAGTCATTTTTATTTCTTTCAGTCCCACAGGATGTATAAAGGTGTGAATAAGGAAACGCCTGTCTATCACATCGTAAAGAGGCACAAATGCTCCCACATATGGTAACATCATCATGATAGTGCCAATACACACAACATCCTGACAGCAGAACGTGGTTCAGGTGGATTCTGATGTCGAGCAGCCTCTCAGGCCCAGAGCCAGGCCACCGAAGGGAACCCCGGCAGAGCTCGACCCTTTCACTGCTGCTGTTGGCTGGGACCGCTACGGCAACCTTTGGCTGACCAGATGCCGGTCACAGTGGAAAGAGGACATACCTGCTGAATGGAAGGAGTCCTGCAGACCCGAGCTAACCTGTCGACAGGGAGTGAGGAGGAGGATGGCTGTAGGGGAGTGGACATGATGGATGGGCTGGAAATTGGGCTTCAGCAGCATGACTGCGATATAGTTTATAGGTTTGCTTTAAACATCCATTTACAGTGGGAATCTTGATCATTGTTAAGTGGTGCATTTTACTAATGAGACCTCCATAGGTGGAAAAAAGAAGAAAAAAGAGAACTGTCCCCCCAATATCATCATCAACCTTGCTATACCATATGTAACAACTGGACATGACTCTGAACCACCAATTCTAAGAAGAAATGCAATAAAAAAAATTCTCATAAATGTGCAATTTACTCATAAAGTTTTTTTTTCTGAAAAATTTGCAACTTTTTCTTCAAAAATGTAAAATTTATGTATAATAAATATTTTTTTTCATACATTTGTAACTTTTTTCCTGAAATTTCCAAGTTTGCTTCTTATAAATTCACAACTTTTTAGTCATAAATTTGCAATTTTTTCTCATAAAATTGGCACTTTTTTAGTACATTTGTGACATTTTTCTCATAAATTTCTTATATATTTAAAACTTTTTTTCTCATAAATTCAAAACTTTATCATAAATTTTCAGCTTTTTTCTGTTAAGTTTTAAACATTTTTTCTCATAAATGTGCAACCTTGTTCTCATAAAACTAACTTTGGTAGATTTGTGATGTGTTTCTCATAAATATACAATCTTTTTCTTATATACAGTGGGGCAAAAAAGTATTTAGTCAGCCACCAATTGTGCAAGTTCTCCCACTTAAAAGATGAGAGAGGTCTCCAATTTTCAACATAGGTATACCTCAACTATGAGAGACAAAATGAGGGAAAAAAAATCCAGAAAATCACATTGAAGGATTTTTAATGAATTAATTGGTAAATTTCTCGGTAAAATAAGTATTTGGTCAATAACAAAAGTTCATCTCAATACTTTGTTATATACTATTTGTTGGCAATGACAGAGGTCAAACGTTTTCTGTAAGTCTTCACAAGGTTTTCACACACTGTTGCTGGTATTTTGGCCCATTCCTCCATGCAGATCTCCTCTAGAGCAATGATATTTTGTGGCTGTCGCTGGGCAACACGGTCTTTCAACTTCCTCCAAAGATTTTCTATGGTGTTAAGATCTGGAGACTGGCTAGGCCACTCCAGGACCTTGAAATGCTTCTTACAAAGCCACTCCTTCGTTGCCCGTGCAGTGTGTTTGGGATCATTGTCATGCTGAAAGACCCAGCCACATTTCATCTTCAATGCCCTTGCTGATGGAAGGAGGTTTTCACTCAAAATCTCACAATACATGGCCCCATTCATTCTTTCCTTTACACGGATCAGCCGTCCTGGTCGCTTTGCAGAAAAACAGCCCCAAAGCATGACGTTTCCACCCCCATGCTTCACAGTAGGTATGGTGTTCTTTCTCCTCCAAACACGACAAGTTGAGTTTTTACAATAAAGTTCTATTTTGGTTTCATCTGACCATGACATTCTCCCAATCCTCTTCTGGATAATCCAAATGCTCTCTAGCAAACTTCAGACACCCCTGGACATGTACTGGCTTAAGCAGGGGGACACGTCTGGCACTGCAGGATTTGAGTCCCTGGCGGCGTAGTGTGTTACTGATGGTAGTCTTTGTTACTTTGGTCCCAGCTCTCTGCAGGTCATTCACTAGGTCCCCCCGTGTGGTTCTGGGATTTTTGCTCACCGTTCTCGTGATCATTTTGACCCCACGGGGTGAGATCTTGCATGGAACCCCAGATCGAGAGAGATTATCAGTGGCCTTGTATGTCTTCCATTTTCTAATAATTGCTCCCACAGTTGATTTCTTCACACCAAGCTGCTTACCTATTGCAGATTCAGTCTTCCCAGCCTGGTGCAGGTCTACAATTTTGTTTCTGGTGTCCTTTGACAGCTCTTTGGTCTTGGCCATAGTGGAGATTGGAGTCTGACTGTTTGAGGTTGTGGACAGGTGTCTTTTATACTGATAATGAGTTCAAACAGGTGCCATTAATACAGGTAACAAGTGGAGGACAGAGGAGCCTCTTAAAGAAGAAGTTACAGGTCTGTGAGAGCCAGAAATCTTCCTTGTTTGTAGGTGACCAAATACTTATTTTACCGAGGAATTTACCAATTAATTCATTAACAATCCTTCAATGTGATTTTCTGGGTTTTTTTTTTCTCATTTTGTCTCTCATAGTTGAGGTATACCTATGATGAAAATTGGAGACCTCTCTCATCTTTTAAGTGGGAGAACTTGCACAGTTTGTGACTGACTAAATACTTTTTTGCCCCACTGTATTTACAACTTTTTTCTCATAAATTTACAGCTTCTCAAAAATTTGCAACTTTTTTCCATAAATCTGTAACCTTTTTAATGTGCAACTTTTTTCTCAAAAATTTATTTTTTTTTGTCATAAATTTGATAGTTCTTTCTCATAAATTGTCACCCTCCCCTTTAAATTTTAAGCTTTTTACCTCCACCAAGGGAGCAGGTAATGTTTTTGCCGGCATTGGTTTTTTGGTTAGTGTGTTTGTTGGTTTGTTTGCCTGCTGTTTAGCAACATTACTCCAAACGTTTTCAACAGATTTTGATAAAATTTTCAGGAAAAGTGTGTAATGGCACAGGGAACAGATGATTAGATTTTGGCAATCCAGATCGTCATCAGGATCCAGGAATTGTTTGAAAATTATTTTATACATTAATATTGCACTTTTCGTGTACTTCCCCTATAAGACGTGTCCACTGAGTTACGTGCAGAGTTACTGTGCATGGCCATGCACTTTTGCAACCCGGAAGCAGTGCACTTTAAAGTAAAATGGCTTGGAATGGACTTCCGGTTATGGCTGCCACGTAAGACGGACGTGTCTCACTCTGCTCTGCTCCTGGAGAAAAAAAATCGGCAAATAACTCTCTCATTTGGGACAGAACGTATCCCAGCGTTTGGGCGAGGATATGTCGGCGAAGCCTAAGGCTGGAAAACCAGGTAGAGGAAAAAGCGAGCCGCCGAAACAGTCCAAATTAACGGACTTTCAGGTCTGTGACGCAGCAAATAAAACTCCATATATGGCGGAGGAGGCTGGCAACGGTGCGATGTCTGCGGGGAGCGGCGCAGATGCGCTGATGGCTGCCATGAGTTCAATGAGAGCGGACTTTTCCTCTAGATTTGATGGGATTATGGCAGCGTTGGAAGGAATGAGAAAGGAATTGGGTGACTGTGTAGAACGAATGGCGCAGATGGAGCTCCGTCTCTCTAGTGCTGAAGATGACGTCACCCGTCTTCAATTAAAGGTGCGCACTTTGGAAAAAAAAAATAAATGTCTGGAAGATAATATTTTGGATTTGGAATCTCGGTCAAGACGGAACAACTTGAGGCTGGTGGGTCTTCCAGAGGAATCAGAAGGTCGGGACGCATGTTCCTTTCTGGAAAAGTGGATTCCGGAGGTGCTGGGCAGCGCGGAGTTGCAATCAGCAGTGGTTCTGGAAAATGCACACTGTATTGGCCCACGGAGAGATAAGGGACCGCCGAGGACCTTAATTATGAAGTTTCTCAGCAACAGAGACAGGATGAAGATCTTCAACACTGCACGAGCTAAAGGAGAGATTAAACACCAGGACCAGCAGGTGCGGTTCTACCCAGATTTGGCCACAGGAATCCAACAATTGAGGAAGCAGTTTGATCCTATACGTAAGGAGCTGCGCAACCTTGGGATTCATCATGGTGTAATCTATCCTGCGAGACTGCTGACCACGTATGAGGGCAGAACCCACATCTTCAAGACCCCAGAGGAAGCGCAGGAGTTCATCAAGAAGATCAAAGAAGAAGAAGAGACTGGTGGGAGCTAAGCATGAACAAAATATAAGGTAGAATAATTAAGCATTTGCACAGGCATCTGACTGACTTGAAGTAAATAGCAAGTTTACAAAATATAGATTGTATTATATATTAAAAAAACAAACAAACAAACAAAAAACTATGATGTACAAAGTTGCTAAAAATTTTGGAGTTAAGTTGGAAAACTACAGAGGAGAGTTAATGTTACGTCATTAAAAGCAGTAGAGTTAGGATGATTGGGAGGATGAAGAAGGAGTGGCTTAGGCTGATCCTCGTGGGTGTGGAGCGGTCGATGGCTATATCGGGAGACAGAATTTTTCTTTTGATTTTGGGGGGTTTGCCACAAGTGTGGGAAGGGGGAATTTGTTTGTGTGTAGTTTGTAGGATGAATGTTCAACCACTCATGTTTTTGCTTCTCTGTATAAGATAAGATAAGATAAGATAAGCCTTTATTAGTCCCACAACGGGGAAATTCCAGGATTGCAACAGCACAGGGATAGCAACACTCAGAGCAACAATCAGAAGGCAAGAAAAAAAAAAAAAAAAAAAAACAAGCAAGCAAGAGCAGCTAATATACATATGTACATATTACTATAAAATATATATATACACACACACACACACAGACACACAGTGCAGAGCATTGTAGCTGGATGGAATAAATATATGAATATATGAACACAGTGAGCATTGTAGCTAGATGGAATAAATATGTAAATATATAAACACCCACAGTATGGAGCATTGCAGCTAGGTGGAATAAATATGCAAGTAGTAGTAGATTAGTTTATTTGACAGGGACAGTGCAATAAACATAGACAATTAATCAAAGACAATCAATCTGATGTGTTGCACATAGAGTGTATAGCTATTAGCTATACAAGTATATAAACACACACAGTGCGGAGCAATGTAGCTAGATGGAATAATATGTAGATATATAAAAACACAGTGCGGAGCATTGTAGCTAGATGGAATAAATATATATATATATATATATATATATATATATATATATATATATATATATATATATATATATATATATATATATATAATATTATATATAAATATATATTTATATATATATATATATATATATATATATATATATATATATATATATATATATTTATATATATATATATATATATATAAATATAAACACACCCAGTGCTGAGCATTGTAGCTAGATGGAATAAATATATAGATATATAAATATAAACACACCCAGTGCAGAGCATTGTAGCTAGATGGAATAAATATGTAAATATATAAACACACACAGTGCAGAGCATTGTTGCTAGGTGGGATGAAACAGCATAACCGTCTATTTAGTTATCCTACATGGTATGATTATGTGCCCATACATATTCTCACCCTCCATAGCGACCGGTATGTTCCTAGTTGTATGCCGGAGTGGACCATTGTGTAAGTCTATTGCATCTTTTGCATTCAAAAAAAAAAAAAAAAAAAAAAAAACTATTAGTTTGTTACGTCTTTTTGCTATCTCTGCGAGCAGCCCTGCTTAGGTTGTACAGTCTGACAGCCGTTGGTAGGAAGGACCTACGAAACCTCTCGGTTGTGCACCTGGGATGATGTAGTCTGCTGCTAAATGAGCTCCTCAGTGCATCCAGTATGTCCTGCATAGGGTGGAACTCGGACTCCAGCAGAGATGACAGTTTAGCCACCGTCCTTCTCTCTCCTATCTCCTCCATCGGATCAAGGCGTTGCCCCAGGACAGAGCTAGCTTTCTTAATCAGTTTGTTCAGTCTCTTCCTATCGGCTGCAGTAATGCCACTGCCCCAGCAGACCACTCCAAAAGTGATGGCTGATGCCACCACCGTGTCATAGAATGACTTCAGCAGTGCCCCTTGTACACCAAAAGACCTGAGTCTCCTCAGCAGGAACAGCCTGCGCTGTCCCTTCTTGTAGAGTGCGTCAGTATTGTGTGACCAGTCTAGTTTATTGTTCAGATGAATACCCAGGTACTTGTAGGATGTCACCATCTCGATGTCTGTTCCCTGTATATTTACTGGTGCTGTGAGGGGCTGCCCATGCCTGCGGGTATGGGCATGTTTACACTGCAAGGTAATCCCAAACTCTCTATTGATCATAAACCAAAGCGTTAATCTTAATTTAACTTCATGGAATTGCAGAGGTCTACAAAATTTAAAAAAAAAACTTAAACAAGTTATGAATAAAATAAAAGACATGGGTTCAAAAATTGTGTTTTTACAAGAAACTCATCTAATAGAGGAGGATATAAAAAGAATTAGGAGTAGATGGCAAGGAAGTGTCTTCACCTCATCATTTTCATCCCGGGCCAGGGGAGTTATGACTCTCATACATAAATCAGTCCCTTTTCAAGTGAAAAAATGTAATTGGAGACAAATTTGGAAGATATGTAATCATTCAAGGTTCTTTGCTATTAGAAAATATAAATCTTGTGAACTTATATGGTCCCAATATAGATGATCAAAAGTTCTTTGCTAATTTATTTCTTATCTTATCATCACTTACAGGGCAACATATAATAGCAGGGGATTTTAATTGTACATTGAATCCAGGTATAGATAGATCAACAGGACTGGATTGTACGCACAATGGATGTAGGATGACTATTAATCATTTTATGAAAGAATTGAGATTGTTAGATATATGGAGAGAAATGAAACCACAAGTTAAAGCCTATTCTTGTTATTCCAGTACCTACAAGACATTCTCACGTATTGATTATTTTTTGATTTCCACAGAATTAAGGTCCAAGATTCAAAACTGCTTTTATGACAACATCGTGATCTCTGATCATGCACCCTGCTGTCTAATATATGTAGATAAAAAAATGACAAAGGAATCAGGTAGATGGCAATTTCAGCATAAATGGCTTCAGGATGAGGAATTTGTCAAGTATATAGAAAAACAGATAGATGAGTTCTTTGACATCAATACTACACAAACATCAGCATGTGTAAAGTGGGAGGCTTTCAAAGCTTTTATTAGGGGACATATTATTAGTTATACAGGATCAAAATCTAAGAAGACTCGAGAGGAGAGAGCCAAATTGGAACATAAAATAAAAAGTCTTCAGGAAAAAGTGTATGCAGGAAGTGATCCAAGGTTGGAGAATGAATTACTGATTTTGAGAGCTGAATACGACAAAAAATCAGCGAATAGAGCTGCCTCGAGTCTTCTAAGATTGAAACAATCTTTTTATGAACAAGGTGAAAAATCAGGAAAATTATTGGCATGGCAGATTAAACAATTAGAAATTAAAACACCAATTATCCGTATTATAAGTAATGGACAGGTAGTTATAGATCCTTTAGAAATTAACAGAGCCTTTAGAGATTATTATGAAAAATTATATGATACCAAAAATGAATCTGATTTAACAAAACTAAATGGGTTTTTGAACGAACTATCTATACCGTGTATTCCAAATGAAAACAGGGAGATATTGGAGGCTAAAATTAGTCAAGAAGAAGTTGGGCTAGCCATTGATAATATGAAATCAGGAAAAAGTGCAGGACCAGATGGTCTTCCAGTTGACCTTTATAAAAAATTTAAGAATAAATTAATAAAACCTTTTTTGGAAATGGTTTTAGAAGCATTTCAAAATAATAATTTACCATCATACATGAATAATGCCTTAATTATACTGCTGCCAAAACCAGGTAAGCCCTCTAATAAATGTGAAAATATGAGACCAATAAGCCTATTAAATGCCGACCTTAAGATAATCTGTAAAATTTTAGCAAGACGAATACAAGAAATTTTACCAAATATTATTAATCAAGATCAGAATGGCTTTATAAAGGGAAGACAAGGCTTCCATAATGTAAGAAGACTATTTAATATTATTTATTTTAATAAAGAAGCACCGGATACAGCTCCCCTATCACTGGACGCCGAAAAGGCCTTTGATAGAGTTGAATGGCTCTTTCTTTTTGAAGTCTTACAAAGGTTTGGACTTGGAAATAATTTCATAAAATGGGTTCAGATAATATACAATAATGCTACAGCAGAAATCCTAACAAATAACAATATTTCAAAACCAATAAAAATCAATAGAGGATGTCGACAAGGCTGTCCACTTTCACCTTTACTGTTTACTATGGCAATTGAACCTTTAGCGATAGCGATACGTTTACATTCACAAATATATGGAATTAAAGTTGGACCAACAGAACATAAAATCTCCCTGTACGCCGATGACATAATTTTGTTTATGTCGAATCTAAAAAAATCAATTCCAACCTTGTTGAATTTAATAAAGAATTCTGGGGAAATATCAGGATATAAAATAAATAAAACTAAATCTTCAATATTAATGCTAAATGAGACCCAGAGAAATTACCCAGCCCCTGAGGTAAATCAATTCAATGTTGTAAATCAGTTTAAATATTTAGGAATCCAAATTGTGCCTAAGCTAGAATCAGTCCCCAGTGTCAACTATGAAGCCTTAATGTCAGATATCAATGAGTTAACTCAGAGATGGATGTCACTACCAATGTCGATGATCGGGAGAATCAATATACTTAAAAGTAATATTTTACCTAAAATACTTTATTTCAATACATTCCCTTATCACCACCTTTAGATTTATTCTCAAGAATTAAAAAAAAGTTAGTGGAATTTATATGGAACAACAGGAGGGCTAGATTACGTCTGTCTTTATTATATTTACCATTTGATCGTGGAGGTCTGAAATGTCCAAATTTTATGTTGTATTATTGGTCGGCACAACTGAGGTCTATGACATATTATTTTTCATCAAATGATCTCCCTCACTGGACTGAAATGGAATCATACAATTTACCTTTACCTCTTCCCATATTCATATACTCAGATTCGGCAAAAAAATTACAAAAACAAGTTAAAAATCCATTTGTAAAGCATATGATCAAAATATGGTGTGAAGCTAAAAACTATTTAAAAGAACCACAGTTATTGTCACAATTTAGTCCAATATGGGGTAATCAATATTTTAAACCAGGGAGAGCGGACGCTGTATTTAAAGTATGGAATTTAAAAGGGATACAAAAGATTCAGGATTTATATTTGCCATGTGCAGATAACATAATGTCTTTTGAAGAGCTGAGGATCAAATTTAATCTCAATAGAACACATTTTTTTAAATATCTTCAACTTAGAAACTTTATTCGATCAAATCAAAATAAAGCTCTCACTCGACCTATTTATTCATCCTTGGAAAAAATGTTGATGAAAGATAGTAAAAGAAAGGGTATTATTTCAGAGTTTTATAACTCATTGACACTATCTTCAAGTGAAAATTCACTGAAAAGATTAAACTACTGGAAAGAAGATCTGCAAACTGAAATTTCAGAGGAACAGTGGGAATTGGCTTGTACAGAAGCTCAAACCAAATCAATAAATGTACGCCTTAAATTGATACATTTCAAATGGTTAATGCGGATGTATGTTACACCGGAGGAGTTAAATAGATATAACAAAAATATACCAGATACGTGCACAAAATGCATGGAAAGTAAAGGAACCCTATTTCATTGTGTATGGGAATGTAGATTAATAAGAATGTTTTGGGAAGAGGTGAGGGTAACAATTGAAAAAATAATCTCAAAACAAATCATATTGAATCCTAAACTGTTTTTGTTGGGTCTGTACCCAGAAAAGCATAATTTTAATAAAAGTGAAAGAACATTCATAGACCTCAGTTTGCTTAATGCCAAAAAATGTATTGCACTATTATGGAAAAAGACTCATAGACCAGATGTAACTCAGTGGTTAAGACAGATGTTAACAAACCTTCCATTAGAAAGAATAACATATATACTAAAATCAAAGGAAATTGTGTTTGAGAATATATGGAGACCTTTTATTGATTATGTAAAAAATTTAAACATAACTCTTGAAGAAGAAGGTGAATGATGTGTGTGGACCTTGTAAATTCCAAACTGGTGAACATAATATGTATACTTATGTATTGGATTGTCTAGACTAAACAGAGGAGCATTGTTGAAGATTTGATTTTGTTGGTGGTTGTTGGTGTTTTTAGTGCATTTTTTTTTTTGTAGTACTTTAGTGTTAGTGTTTGTTTGTATCATGTTTGTTAAAAAAAAAAAGGTTCAATAAAGATATTGTGGAAAAAAAAATGGCTTGGAACGAAAAGGAATGTGAATGTGGTCTCCATCCACATAGTATGTGATGACTGACATTATTTCATCTTAAGACGCCAAAAAAAAGCAAGCAAAGTATGCGGTTTACGGCGGGGTTTGGAATGGGTGCGGACGTATCTCTGGCCAGCAGACAAGGATGCCAGCCACATGACCCACATGGTATGTAAACACAGTAAACTTCTGCACTGGGCAATGTTGAATTTTTTTGTTTGTGAAATCACAATAGACCTGTTCTATTATGCTCGTTTACTACGCACTGCAGCGATATGATATCACACTGTTGTGTAATGTTGCTTAATAATTTTGAACCTTGTCAGTAAACTGTAAGGGAGAAAAGAGGAGGGGGGAAAAAACTGACCTGAAAGATTCAATAAACCATGATGTTGACTGAAGGTGGAACTGCCCAGCCCCAATGTATGGGCAATACAATTATGACAGTCTTGTTATTATAATGTAGTCACACTGATTTTGCTGTCGTTTCTCTGTCTGTTAGCAGGATCACATACAAACTCATAGATGGATTTGGATGACATTTTCACCAGAGGTGGCCCTTGGCCCAAAGATGAACTCATTACATGTTCGAGGTGATCCGTTAGTGCATACCTCCGCCAAGGCCCTATCTCACAATGTACAGATAAATGGCGATATGGACGGACAAAGGGATGGAGGGGAGGACAAAGGGAGTGAGGGACGGAGCCTTGGCAGAAGTATGGGTTCTCTGAGTGCCCTCTAGTTTCCTGATATATTTATAATCATCATCTGGATGCTGGTTAAATTTTTATTTGGCGTAATTAAATTACAATTTTTTTAACTATTATTTTTGTTTTTAAATTTGCATCTTTTAACATAGTGTTGCATCTTTATTCTTGCAAATGTGTACCTAATTTACATTTATACATTTGTGCCTTGTACTAAAATGTTGAATACCTCCCATTCCCCTTGTTAAAAAAAAAAAAAAAAAAAAAAAAAAAAAAAAACTCCTGCTGATATTGGTCCAGTAAGTGACACATACATTAAATACCTCCTGCTCCATGTAATTATTCTTTGCCATATCAGTAGCAGCTCCACTTTCCTTCTGCTTCTGCTCAAAAACTAGTCACTCCTTGATTGAGCATTATTCATGAAATACAGACCTCCCACAGCAAAATTCGATGGAGGGAGGCCTAAAGAATCTGCTCGACAGTGTCACCAGAAGGAGCCGTTACAGCACTATCAGGACTTTGGTTCTGCAGTCTTTAAATCAATCCATCCTGATGTGTCTGGAAATTTTCCGACCTGTGGAAGAGCTGTACTGCATTACCTGACCAGGTCAGATGACTTGCTTGGCTTCAGAGAGGCTCCAGTTCTTCTTCATTTAAGTGATTCCCAACACCTCATGAAGTTATAAGAATTTTGTCTGTAATGTGACACACTGAGCTGATACTTTTACCACATTCTCCACTTTGTTTTTCTGGACCAGGACACCAAAGAGGACTGTTGCACTCATGACAACAGTATCTACATTCACATGGGTCAGAGTCCCAGTTCAGGTGAGCATATTCTAAAGTTGGGTTTTAATCACCCCAGACTTGTTATTGGGAAGTGATCTACACTCTGATTCTCATCTGGTGTACTCTCTGAGGTCATAAATAAGGCCAAAAGGCCCCATAGGGACTATACCATCTGCTGCAGGACTCCTTGGTCTTAACGGCTCTGACTGGATGGTGTGGTAGATCTTCTGGGTTCTTGCTGCAGTGTGAATCTAATAGAATTGTGTGGGAAAGAGTATGGTTTTTATCTCATCTTAAAAGTATGAGGGAAGAACGCAATATTGGTTTAGTTGTCTCCACAAATACCCACGTGTAAAGCGTCTTTTTTCTTTTCCACACGTGGTCATTAAAACCCTGACATCTGACTCTTTGTCATACTGCACTGTTTGTGTTCTTATCCTGCAGCAGTGCACTAGCCTGTCTAAGTTTTCTGTATGTGGACTTAATTTTTGCACCTTGTCTGCACATTAATTGCTTGTGTAACCCATGTTACTGAGTCATAATTTTGGGAACAAATTAGAAATGATTTAATCACTAAATAGTTCAATTAATATCAAATTATTTTCAACAAAAGGAATCCACCTTATTCCTAGGCCCCATGATGTCTTGCATCAATTATGGAAGCAACTTCTGGTCCTAGTTAAGAACGTATGGTTGTAACTGAAAAAAAAAAAAAATACATAAATAAAAGCTCTGATATCATTGTCTCCACTGCAATAAAGTGGGCTGCATTGTGTTAAAATATGTTGGACATAATCAAATTTACCTCAGAGCCGACGTAGAGTCTAGTCAGAGCCACAAAGAACCATAACACCGTGCTTGGGTATTTTAAATTTAGGGTAAAACATCAGATCTGTGACATTCATACAAGTGAAAACATACCTGGTGCTGCTGTGTCTGTACCACCGATCACAATCCTTTAGTTTTCAGTGCATGATCTACTTATTGTTGCTGAAGCCACAGATTTATCTGTGCTTGTCTGTGAGAAGCCTCACACCATGAACAGCAGCAAGTACCAGAACTACGCAAAAACATTAAAAATACAAAAACTACAAGTGCTGAAATGAGCTGCCACTTGAGTGCAAAACACGTATGCGGACTATACATTGAAATGAATTTGAAAAACTTTCAAAATGCTATTTTAAATGCCCCTACTTCTCCACTCTTACTGACTGATTTAACATTAGGTCAGCCGAAACCAAAAGCTCCGCCCATAATCGTTCCTACAGCGGCACCCCCAGGAATAAGGCGGACAGTCACTTTAAAATAAAAGAGATGAAAATAACACTAAATTATATGCTTACAAAATACTGTATATCTTATTTTCATAGCTGAACAAAATGTTTATTTTTGTTTTGGGTGACAATCCTTGTAAAAATTGTAAAGTTTCAGGTGACTTTGGGAAAAGAAACGCTAAAATCCGTGAGTTCAGTGAAGTATGCTCAGAATGTCACGTGATCTGTCATCCTATCAGTGTTCGGCTACGCTACGTGAGTTGGCCTACTCAACGTCTGTTACGAGAGGTCTCGTTCTTTTCCACCATGACCGTGATGAGAGGAAAGCGCATTCTACAGCTGCTCCAAGCTATGTTGGACTAAAGAATTTCTTTGTCATCTCTTAATGTACCTGTTCATGTTTTTGTTGAGAAGTTGCTATATTACTCTATTTTTGCGGACTGTTGGCTGGAAGGAAGGGCAGTCATCGTTCGTTGTGAATCTGAGGGAGATGTAAATTGACTTAACCTACACTGAGCCATCATGTTAGTTAGCAGCTGCTAGCTGCATAATATTGACACGTTTTCTAATTGCTGAATTTACAGTGCATCCGGAAAGTAGTCACAGTGCTTCACTTTTTCCACATTTTGTCATGTTACAGCCTTATTCCAAAAGAGATTAAATTCATTTTTTCCCTGAAAATTCTACACACAATCCCTATAATGATAATGTGAAAAAAAGTTTGTTTTTTGAAGTTTTTGCAAATTTATTAAAAATAAAAACTAAGAAATCACATGTACGTAAGTACTCACAGCCTTTGCTCAATACTTTGTTGATGCACCTTTGGCAGCAATTACAGTCTCAAGTCTTTTTGAATATGATGCCACAAGGTTGGCACACCTATCTTTGGGCAGTTTAATTCATTCCTCTTTGCAGCACCTCTCAAGCTCCATCAGGTTGGATGGGAAGCGTTGGTGCACAGCCATTTTCAGATCTCTCCAGAGATGTTCAACTGGATTCAAGTCTTGGCTCTGGCTGAGCCACTCAAGGACATTCACAGAGTTGTCCTGAAGCCACTCCTTTGATATCTTGGCTGTGTGTTTAGGATCGTTGTCCTGCCAAAAGATGAACCGTCGCCCCAGTCTGAGGTCAGGAGCGCTCTGGAGCAGGCTTTCATCCAGGATGTCTCTGTACATTGCTGCATTCATCTTTCCCTCTATCCTGACTAGTCTCCCAGTTCCTGCTGCTGAAAAACATCCCCACAGCATGATGCTGCTACCAACATTGACGTGGTTATGAACAGTGCCTGGTTTCCTCCAAACATGACGCCTGACATTCACACCAAAGAGATCAATCTTTGTCTCATCAGACCAGAGAATTTTGTTTCACATGGTCTGAGCGTCCTTTAGGTGCCTTTTGGCAAACTCCAGGTTGTCTGCCATGTGCCTTTTACTAAGGAGTGGCTTCCATCTGGCCACTCTACCATACAGGCCTGATTGGTGGATTGCTGTAGGATAGTTGTCCTTCTTGAAGGTGCTCCTCTCTCCACAGAGGAATGCTGGAGCTCTGAAAGTGTGACCATCGGGTTCTTGGTCACCTCCCTGACTAAGGCCCTTTTCCCCTAGTCGCTCAGTTTAGACAGCCGGCCAGCTATAGGAAGAGTCCTGATGATTCCAAACTTCTTCCATTTACAGATGGTGGAAGCGACTGTGCTTATTGGGACCTTCAAAGCAACAGAAATTTTTTGTACCCTTCCCCAGATTTGTGCTTCGAGACAATCCTGTCTCAGAGGTCTACAGGCAATTCTTTTGTCTTCATGCTTGGTTTGTGCTCTGACATGTACTGTCAACTGTGGGACATTATATAGACAGGTGTGTGCCTTTCCAAATAATTCCAGTCAACTGAATTTACCACAGGTGGACTCCAATTAAGCTGTATAAACATCTCAAGGATGATCAGTGGAAACAGGATGCACCTGAGCTCAATTTTGAGCTTCATGGCAAAGACTGTAAATACTGTAGGGATGGTACATGTGATTTCTTAGTTTTTTTTATTTTTAATAAATTTGCAATGACTGTTTAGTGGATGAAAAAACTGACCGATGGAAGCCGTGATTTTAACAGACTGGGAGAAATTACTAATAGTGAAACTTTCTGGTGAGTGAATTTTCTATTTTTTCCTACCTTAATGGGTTATGTGTTGCTGGCCTGCATAGCTTATTTGTTGACTGTATATTGTAGCTCACTGTGGCATTCTGTGTGCACTAAACGTAGCATGTACTCTAAATCGGTCCTCCATGTGCGCAAGCATTTCTGCTAGTACATTAGCAGTGGGTGCTTAAGGATAGGGTAGGCTGGCAGATGGCAGACTGATTTACATGTTTATTCTGTTAATTGTTTTGTTTTGTTTTTTAAATAGTTATTTCTGGACTTGAGGGTTTTTTTCTGGTTTAATTTAAAGAATGAACAAATGAAGAACAAAAAGTTAACTGCAATAGAAACAATATGAGCTCAAGTAGGTTCATTTTGTCTTCTTTTAATTATTTACCTTTTGTTCTTATTAAAGACAAAAATAGATGTTTTTACCTCCTTTACATGTTTCAACTATTCACTGCAGCCTTCATCGTTCGTGACGAAGGCTGCAGTGAACAGTCAAAACATGTAAAGAAGGTAAAAACATCTTACTACTTTTGTCTTTAATAAGAACAAAAGGTAAATTACAAAAAAAAAAAGAAACAATTTGAGTTTAAGGTTACATGAGGATGCAAATTGTCCCTTTTAGGCCAGGTTCATAGTGTGTGTGGGATGAAGTTCACCACCTTTTGAAGTGAAGACTTCAACTGCTGGTCCTTCTGCTGCATCGGTGGTGGTTGCTCAGCCGTTGTGGCGAGCCAACCCCGTGAGGTACTTAAGATTTGCATGTAGTGGGCTTCACCTGCATCCCTGGTAGGGCCATATAAGTGCGCTATTTAAAGGACACATTCCACCAATATATTTTTCCAGTGGGAACATTCTCATACATCTCACGGAAAAGAGAAATGGACAGAATGAAACGAGTATTTGTTGCCAAAACAGATGTTAACTGTGTTTTATAAGTTTTCTATGATTTTTGGTACATTTGACTTTTCATATTTATTTTAAAAGATGTTCTGTACTGGTGGTATCCAAGGCTATTTTTGTTGCATAGTTTTGAACTTAAAGGTACAAGAAAAAAAAAAAAAAAACAGACAACAGTCTTACTGACAAATTAGTAAAAAAAAACAAAAAAAAAAACCAAGGCAACTTAAGCAGGATAACCAAAATAGCAAGATCTTAAAATTAACACGAAAAATAGGACAGAGTTAAAAAAAAAAAAAAAAAAAAAAAAAAAAAAAAAAAACAAAGACAGATAAACTTAGCATTCAAATAGTAACCAATTCATTACCGTTTTGGGAAGAAAAAAAAAATCCTTAATGTGTTTTTGTGCTTAAAGAGACACTATAAGGCTGGTGCCGAAATGTTTTGTTTTATTTATTTTTCTTTTATTTCAGCTGTATTTGATTTATTTTGTTGTTGTTTTCTCCTGTTGCTTTTGCAAAACAAAGAAATTTAATACAATCATCTGTTATTTGACGTTACCTATTGGTCTGTGCGTCTTCTTTACTCCTGCTACTCAATGCAAATGCTAACTGCTTAAACCCCTTTCTCCAGTGAGTGAATCTAGATCATCTGGTGTACTGGTCCATGTGTTTAGTTGTACACAATCCTGTACCAACCAGTGTCTATTGGGGTAATTTAGACCTGATATTGGTTACACTTGGTGTTGGAATTGTGTTTTGTTTAGGTAGGAATGATTGTTTAAAGCTTCTTTCCATTATGTGGATATGTAGCATGCATTGGTTGCCACATTGTTAGGATGCCATTATATGGTGTTGTAAGAACTGAGGGCTCTCAGGTTGATCCTGAATGGATGGGTGCACTTCTTTTTTGAGACGTACTGAATGTTACCTTTGAGGACAAAACTTTATTGCATTACACACAGCTTTTGTTGAAGACACAATACAATTCATGCGTTATCTTTTTTCCAATTAAATCACCCTTATTGTCATTCAACTGTACAACCAATCATGTACAGTAGAACGAGATTGTGTTTTACCTACTACTGTGTTAATCACACACACCCCAAGTGCAGAATCAGAGGGCCGCTGCCATGCAAGGCGCCGCCACAAATTTCCCTCCTCCATTCCATTATTGCTGAGCACCAAGCTGGACGGCAGGAAGTTCCACTTTTATATGGTCTTCGACATGACCCGGCCGGGATTTGAACCCCTGCCTCCCGGGTGTGGGGCGGATGCTCTACCAACTGAGCCACCACTCCGGTATTATTATTATATTCAATTCGGTATCGGTATTATTATTTTTTTCAAATATGACATATTCCAAGACTTGCAATGCCTCCAACCCACGGCCTATATTGCACAACATGACATTCTAGGTTGATTACCAAGGCCAATGGTGTGCCGCACGTAGAGAGTATTTTGTGTCATTTCATGCCATTTATTAATTTTCCATCCATGTACACTACCGTTCAAAAGTTTGGGGTCACCCAGACAATTATTTTGTGTTTTCCATGAAAAGTCACACTTATTTACCACCATGAGTTGTAAAATGAATAGAAAATATAGTCAAGACATTGACAAGGTTAGAAATAATGATTTGTATTTGAAATAATAATTTTTTCCTCCAAACTTTGCTTTCGTCAAAGAATCCTCCATTTGCAGCAAATACAGCATTGCAGACCTAACATGATTGTACAAGGGTTTTCTAATCATCCATTAGCCTTCTGACGCAATGAGCAAACACATTGTACCATTAGAACACTGGAGTGATAGTCGCTGGAAATGGGCCTCTATACACCTATGTAGATATTGCACCAAAAACCAGACATTTGCAGCTAGAATAGTCATTTACCACATTAGCATTGCATAGAGTGTATTTCTGATTAGTTTAAAGTTATCTTCATTGAAAAAAAGTGCTTTTCTTTCAAAAATAAGGACATTTCTAAGTGACCCCAAACTTTTGAACGGTAGTGTAAGTACTTCATACCCACACAATACAACTTCAGGGTTTACACATATTTCATGAATGAAAGGAGCAGAAAGAGAGAGACTCTTATAATAGCTGCCCCTATCTCATAACTAACAAACAATAAGTCTATGCTACAAGTACTAATGGTCTGTCACTGTAATGCTGATTATTAATGTTGTACAGTACTTAAGTCAGTAACTATTTAGACAGTTTTTACAATGTTATCCAAACAATTCAGACATTACTCATATTCAAAATGACCAAGTATTCTGCATTTGCATATTTTCTTACTATGAAAAAATGAGAACAAGCTTTTAATTCATTTTCATACGTATTTACACACATATGGAAAGCAGATTAAACATACAACAGTAATGGACTGCTCTCACTCCCAGCCCATCATAAATGTTACAGGATGTAGTTTTCAGTGTAGAATAAGCTAATCATGACAGCAGCATCAGAAATCTGGACAGAATGGGCAAAACAATAAATGATTTAAAATAGAATATTTCTCACAAAATAAAGCAAATAACATTGCATTTCAGCCTTGTGACAGTGAGGATTTAAAATGGGCTCTGTGCCTTCTTTCAACAATGAGCTCACGTCTCATAAGCACTCCTATTATATGATGTTTAAGTTTGACTTTAACTCCTCCAATTCTCAGCAGCTGATCCACAAGTCTCTGTCTGATGGAAGACTATAAAAATGAACCAGGAATAAAAACATCACTAACAAGGTGTGTAGCATGACCCCTGCGTAGACACTCTAAGAAATGAGAAATGAGTTCAATGGAAGTAGACTCTTTTATTCGCTCTTTTTTTATCTTATGTGTCGTACTTTAAGATGAAAGCGCTGCTGGCTGTCTGCATGAATGACACACTGAGTTATCCGCCGCCAGAGAGTCTGTATTAATTAGCAAACAACCGCCTAAACGTGTTCTGGATCTGTGGGTTAAATCAAACCACTGACAAAGAGCAGATGAAAGAATTTTGCCCAGAAAGCTGAAAATCGCAGGGACGAGTTTGGGAGTGGGTGTTTCTATAAATACTCCCGTTGCTTCCTCACGCACGCAGCAGAAAAATATCCGCGGGTGCGTCGGGCCACGAGAGACATGCACATCCCTGATTTCCCCGTGTAGCGGAGTGTGTAGGGGCCAGAGGCCATTCTGATGAAGGCACACCTGAGATTTTCATGGACCAGGTGTGACTAATCTGTTGCCACTCACTGGACATCACGCCCCCGGCGCTTGTTTCTAAACAATAGAACCATGTGTGGTTTTATTGGAGCAAATGTTCCAAAGAAGATAAATCTGAATCAGAGAACTTCCACAACATCTGGAGCCACACACCAGCCAAGGACAAATCCATGTGTTTGTGTCTTAACTTACAATGCCTCTTCAGTCTGATCCTCTCCAAAATCTACTGAGATCTTCTGTCGTCCAAGCTCAGCCCCTCCACAAAATCCATTGAAATTCTCAGAAGTGCAGCCTTTCTAATTAACAGACAGGTTGACTGACTGACTTAATTAGTGGAGGTGCTGTTTGTCTCACAAAAAATGAGTAAACACTGGACATTTACCCACACATCAAAAATGTGTAATATTCACAGATAAGTAGGTTTTTATGTGGACATTACACGATTTGTAAGTTTTGCAAACACCACATTCAGTGTTTCCTCTGGCTTAAAGACCTTGGCGCGGTGGCAACATATTTTTCTCCGGGGGGGGGGGGGGGGGTAAACATACCGGAATATGTTAATTTTATACTATTTATTTCTTTTTAAAATTTTACACAGTAACGTTACATATAGAACTTACCATCTGAAGTATAGCACAACCGAGGCTTGAATATTGGGCCAGTTGGGGTCCCACCCAGACATCCTGTGTTTAGACTTTTTAGTGGTGTTATCCTTCTTTCCTTCCTCTGCCTGAACACTTCCCTCTCCTTGGCTCCTCTCTTCTGTCTCATCTTGCCCTCTCTGAGCTTTGTCTAATTCAGGTTCTCTCTCTGTCTATGATGGTATACAAACAGGTTAGAAAATATCAAGTGTCATGTTTTGTCCTGCAGGATTTTTTTGTCATGGTTTACATAAATGACAAAAATACACACATGGACAAAATTGTTGGTACCCCTCTGTTAATGACAGAAAAACCCACAATGGTCATAGAAATAACTTGAATCTGACAAAAGATAAGATAAGATAAGCCCAGTGGCAAAAGTGGTAATAAATAAAAATTCTATGAAAATTAACCAATGAAAATCAGACAATGCTTCTGAATTGTGGTTCAGCAGAATTATTTTAAAAAACAAACTCATGAAACAGGCCTGGACAAAAATGATGGTACCCTTAACTTAATATTTTGTTGCACAACCTTTTGAGGCAATCACTGCAATCAAACGATTTCTGTAACTGTCAATGAGACTTCTGCACCTCTCAGCAGGTATTTTGGCCCACTCCTCATGAGCAAACTGCTCCAGTTGTCTCAGGTTTGAAGGGTGCCTTCTCCAGACAGCATGTTTCAGCTCCTTCCACAGATGTTCAATAGGATTTAGATCAGGGATCATAGAAGGCCTCTTTAGAATAGTCCAGTGTTTGGCTCTTAGCCATTCTTGGGTGTTTTTAGCTGTGTGTTTTGGGTCATTATCCTGTTGCAAGACCCATAACCTGCAACTGAGACCAAGCTGTCTGACACTGGGCAGCACATTTCTCTCTAGAATACCTTGATAGTCTTGAGATTTCATTGTACCCTGCACAGATTCGAGACACCCTGTGCCAGATGCAGCAAAGCAGCCCTAGAACATAACAGAACCTCCTCCATGTTTCACAGTAGGGACAGTGTTCTTTTCTTGGTATGCTTCATTTTTGCGTCTGTGAACATAGAACTGATGTGCCTTGCCAAAAAGTTCCACTTTTGTCTCGTCTGTCCATAGGACATTCTCCCAGAAGCTTTGTGGCTTGTCAACATACAGTTTAGCAAATTCCAGTCTGGCTTTTTTATGATTTGTTTTCAACAGTGGTGTCCTCCTTGGTCGTCTCCCATGAAGTCCACTTTGGCTCAAACAACGACTGATGGTGCGATCTGACACTGATGTACCTTGACCTTGGAGTTCACCATGAATGTGTTTAGTGGTTGTTCTGGGCTCTTTTGTTACCATTCGTATTGTCCGTCTCCTCCTGCATCCACGTCCGGGGAGGTTGGCTACAGTCCCGTGGATCTTAAATTTCTGAATAATATGTGCAACTGTAGTCACAGGAACATCAAGCTTCTTGGAGATGGTCTTATAGCCTTTACCTTTAACATGCTTGTCTATAATTTTCTTTCTAATCTCCTGAGACAACTCTCTCATTTGCTTCCTCTGGTCCATGTTTAGCATGGTACACACCATCTCACCAAACAGCACAGTGACTGCTTGTCACCCTTTAAACTGCGTACTGCACGCTGCAAGAATCGCGGCGCTCGGTTGTGACTTGGACATTCTACGCCATCATGGAATTCTGGCGGAGTCCCTGCTGGAGGCTGCCCTGGAGAGGAGGAAGCGTAAGTGGAGGGAACGCAAGCAAAAGCGTGGAAAAAGGGCCGGGATCCATGCTAGGCTAAAGGCTAACCCCTCCAGACCAGCAGTACCGTCACTCATTCTCTCTAACGTCCGCTCCCTCGACAACAAGCTGGACGAGCTGTGTCTGCTGAGAGAAACCCGGAGAGAGTGGAGGGACTGCTGTGTGCTTGCGTTCACGGAGACATGGCTCCACGACAACATCCCTGACGAGGCCATTCAACTGGAAGATATGGAGGTGTTCCGAGCTGACAGAGAAATGGCGAGCTCCGGTAAGAGCCGTGGGGGTGGGCTACGCATCTATGTTAACAAGAACTGGTGCTTTAATGCCACGTTAGTGTCTAAACTTTGCTCTCTGTTGGCGGAGTTGCTTATTGTAAATTGTCGGCCATATTATTTGCCGAGGGAATTCAGCAATGTGTTTGTAGCGGCTGTTTACATAACGCTGAGCGCTAACGCTAAAGCTAATGCTAAGGAAGCACTCGGGGAGCTGCACGATGCTATTAGTGAAATCCAAACTTCACACCCGGACAGTTTTGTGGTGGTTGCAGGGGATTTTAACAACACCAGCTTAAAGACTGTGCTCCCCAAGTTTAAACAATGTGTAGACTTTAAGACCAGAGGAGAGAATATGTTGGACTTAGTGTACACAAACACAGATGCATATAAGGCTATACCCCGCCCCCACCTCGGCCTTTCTGACCACATATCCGTGATGCTGGTGCCTGCCTCCAAACCTTTATTGAAGCGCAGCAGGCCAGCAGTGAAACAAATCAGGATTTGGCCAGAGAGTGCAACCTCTGCACTGAAAGACTGTTTTCTGCACACAGACTGGGAGGTCTTCAAAATGGCAGCCTCCCAGGAAGACAAGACTGATGTGGAGGAGTATGCTGAAACGGTCACCAGCTACATCGCGAAGTGCACAGAGGATGTCACTACTGTGAAGACCATCACTGTACGGGAAAACCGTAAGCCCTGGATGACCGCAGAGGTGAGCTCGCTGCTTACAGCCAGAGATGCAGCCTTCAGAGCGAAGGACAGGATCGCCCTCCGCTCAGCCAGGTCTGCGCTGTCAAAGAGAATTAAGACGGCGAAGCACGCTTATGCGGAGAAAATCCAGGGACACCTCTGTGACACTAGGAACACCAAGCAGATGTGGCAGGGAGTTCGGACACTGACGGGCTATAAGTCTAGGCAGGGGGTCGATGATGACGACGCTTCGCTTCCAGACAGGCTCAACAACTTCTTTGCACGTTTTGAAGCATCAAATCCGACAACAAGAGGGAGGGCTGGCCCATCCCCACCATCGGTCGGACCAGCTTTCGCCATCAACACAGCGGACACATGGAGGACCCTAACCAGGGTCAACCCACGTAAAGCTGCAGGTCCGGACAACATCCCGGGACGTGTGCTCTGAGACTGCGCAAGTGAGTTGGCGGATGTCCTGACTGATATTTATAACATCTCCCTGAGTCAGGCCATCGTTCACAGATGCTTCAAGACCTCTATCATAGTACTGGTGGCAAAGAAACAAGTTGTGTCCTGTCTGAATGACTATTGTCCTGTTGCACTAACACCAACTGTGATGAAGTGTTTTGAACGACTCGTCAAACAACACATTACAACCTGCCTCCCTGCATCACATGACCCGCTCCAGTTTGCATATTGTTCAAACCGCTCCACGGAGGATGCTATAGTCACCACCCTGCACTCTGTCATCACCCACCTGGATCAGAAAGACACCTACGCCAGACTCATGTACATTGATTTCAGTTCAGCATTCAACACCATTATTCCCCAGAAACTGATGGAGAAATTATTCCTTCTTGGTCTGAACACCGCCACATGTCTCTGGATCCTGGATTTCCTGACTGAGAGACCTCAGTCTGTCTGGGTTGGAAACAACATCTCCAACTCTGTCACGCTGAGCACCGGATCCCCTCAAGGCTGCGTACTCAGTCCACTGTTGTTTACACTTCTAACACATGACTGTGTATCCAGACACAAGGGGAACCAGATTATTAAGTTTGCAGATGACACCACAGTGGTGGGACTTATTCAGAGGGATGAGGAATCAATGTACAGGGAAGAAGATAGAGACCTGGAGGGCTGGTGCAGGGAGAACAATCTGGTACTCAACGAAGACAAAACAAAGGAGATGATTATCGACTTCCGGCAGTCACAGCCTGAACACGTCCCCCTCAGCATCGGCGGCCGTTTAGTGGAGAGTGGAGAACATCAAGTTCCTCGGAGTGCAGATCTCGCAGGACCTGACCTGGAGCAAGAATTCCTTGGGGATTAGGAAGTGGGCCCAGCAGAGACTGCACTTCTTGAGGAAACTCAAACAGGCCTCTCTCCCCATCTGCATCCTCAGGACCTTCTACAGAGGTGTGGTGGAGAGTGTTCTGACGTACTGCATTGCTACATGGTACTCCAGCTGCAGTATGTCAGACAAAAAAGCCCTGCAGAGGATAGTTAAGAGAGCTGAGAGGGTAATTGGAGTCTCTCTCCCCTCTGTCCAAGAACTTTTTCAGAACCGTTGCAGGAGCAGGGCACTGAACATTGTCAAGGACCGTTTTCACCCTCTGCATAAACACTTTGAACTCCTGCCATCTGGCTAACGATTCCGGAGCATCAGAGGCAGAACCACCAGAATGATTAACAGCTTCCTTCCACAAGCTGTTAGGATGCTGAACAGTTGATACAGAATCTCTCATGCATACTACTGCACCTATGGACATTATGTATATTATTTGTATATTATAGTTCTGGTTAGTTTTCAAGTATGTCTCAGGGATGTGTGAATGGATGTGGGGGGGGGGGGTGAGGGTGAGGGTGTGTGTGAGTGTGTCTTAAATTATGTTCTTTTACTTGTATGGATGCCGAGAGAAACACAATTTCATCTTGCCTGCACTACAGCTGTATGTACAGCAATATGACAATAAAGGTTGATTTGATTTGATTTGATTTGATTTGATTTGATTTGATTTTCCTCAAATTTGTAATTTCCTCTTGTAAAATTGACTTTTCTTGTACATTTGAAACTTTATTATAAATCTGTGGATTATTTTATGACTAATTTTTGTCTGTTTTTTAAAATAAAATTATTGTGTTTGTTTTAGATAAATTTGAAACAGACTGTGGTAATTTTTTTTCTTTTTCCTTATAACAATTTACATTTTTGGCCATAATTTTGCATTCAGAACAGAACAATAATTGAACTTTGATTACAAAGAAGAAAAATATTAATAAAATTGTATTTAATGAAATAAATTAACTTAAATGACCAATGATGCCGTTATTTCTGTTATAATATTTCTTTATATTTATAGTTTGTTTGTTTTTTGTTTTGTTTTGTTTTTTTTTTGTTTTTAGAAATCTCCTCACCACCCAGACAGCAGGAAAAACCTCCCTTAATTTGAAATCAAATGTTGACATGTTTAGTTTGTCTGAAGGCTGCTGACAGATTAAAGTCATTGACTTCATGAATTTCGGTCATCTTAACCTGCCAGGTACACAATAGGGAACTGTAGAGGACTCTAAAGACATAATTCACCCCCATATATGTCATGTACAGAATGAACTGTTTAGGCAGTTATAGTTGTGCTCTCAGGCTTTCTCATCAGTGAGCTCTCTAGGCAGCCGCTGAAGAACCTCAGTTTAGAGCTAGCATTTTTAGCTGTTGCTTTTTGTCACTGCTGCTGGAGATTAAAAATGGCATGCCTGCTCATGTGAGAAAAGAGAGAAATTGCCAGTCTCTTCATTCCTGCAATTCCTACAGAACATAACTTAATATTGTAGTGGCTGGTGAAATATATCCTCAGCAATTCACCAGTCCTCTGCCTTTCCCTTCATATGAAGCTCCATATGAATTCTAACCACATCTCTTAGCTAAGTGACTCTTCCATTATTGTCCCCGTTTCCAGCGGGTTAAAACCATGATAAACGCCCGTGCTTACATACCTCTTATGATTTTTTTCTGCGTTTAAAGTACTTTAATAAACTCATGTTTCTGTCGGACAGTCACGCTTAGTGAGACACTGCTGACTGACTGGAAAACTCGTGTGAGCGGGGTGCGTCTAAACACACGTTGTTCGTGTACACGCTTGCGGAAAGTCATTGCTTCATATATTGTTGTTAATAAATTCATATCGCCTTCGGGTGGCGGTAAAATTTCTGGCGCAGCGGGCCGCCACGGAGAAATGTTACCAGAGGAAACCCTGACATTGAGGGTTGTGAAAATAAGTACAGTCACCGTTAACTGTTGTTAATCAAAAACAATTATTTTGATCAGTTTATTGAAAAAAAAAAGAAATAAATTATGTTCACTGGTAATATTGCAATTTTCATATCCCAGAAAAACTTTATTAATATCTATTCAGCTAAAAATATTTGCAGTAGTCAGATTTTTACACACCACTGTATATACCTGTACATATATGAGTTTTTTTTCCTCATTGTATCTATGACAGTATTGGCCGAAATCTTTGGCTGGCATCTCCCTGGAGTTTCCTGGGCCACCTGGGTGGCTGTGTGTAACTGATCTCAGAGGTGCTACAGCACGAGGTACTGGTCTTGCTTTGGGGTTGCTCATTCTGGATGTGGTCTACCACCCACGGAGCAGTTTCAACCTGACGTTGCAAACAGACAATGGTTGATGCTTTGCAGCCCAATCAGAGCACCACCCGTCATGCTGACATTCCGCCCTCAAAAAAGGCCCAAAGCATAGTTAAGTTTGTCACGTGACAGTCATGGAATCATGGAGATTTCACAACATTATGCTGTGTATTTTTGTTCATCTTTGTATAGGGAAGATGACCACTCCTTAAAATCACCCATTTTTACTTTCGAGTACCCAAAACAACAAACTCAGAAAGACTATAGAGCCAGAGCTCAGAGGCAGTAAGTTTTCAAAGTGAGTACAACCACTGAAAATGAGCTCTAGACATACTATCTTGATTCATACAAACACTAGTACTCAAGCTCAGATAAGATGGACCAAATAATATTTATACAAAAATTATGTTGCATTTTCATTGGAAGTGAGTATATATGACGGTTTCCTGTAGGTTTTTTTGTTTTGTTTTTTTTTGTGTAAATTTGGCATGCTACTAATTCATAACAGGTTAACTTTACTTCACTATGTGGCAGCAAAACATAATTTATGGTTGTATATAAATTATTATGCTATATATTATTAGTATGGTGGAATGTTAAGTGGAAACAAATTTTGTCTGTGACTTTGAATCATTCTAAATTGACAATGTTGCCCTTTTAAATGAGAATTTTCCATAATTTCACATCCATATTTCTCCTTCAAAGTAAGCAGAGTAAGCGGCTTACTTCAAAGTAAGCGGCAAAATGACAACAACAGCTAAGGTATGAAGAGTGATGGTGGTGGATTTAGAGATGTATTGTGTTAACGAAGACCCTCACCAGAGGAGATTGTTGAGATATTTGGCCAGTTTTTGATATCTAGGATCATTTGGGAGATCTTTGTGTGTTTTGGACTGAGCCAAAGCATTGAGGACACCACGGAAACTGAAGATTATTGGTAGATCAAAAATTGGCCAAATCTCTCAACAATCTCCCAATGATCTCCACCTTTGTGAAAGGAGGTATAGCTAGTCACATTTATTCAAGTTATTTTTTCACAGAATTGTACATTTGAGTTAGTCTGCTATGATTCGCGAGCTGCAGTCCACCAAGGATGAATGTCAGCAGAACTCTTTAACCTGCACACAGAAATTTTCCTGAGAGAGCTCGAGGACATGCCAGAAAGAATTGTCATCAATGTCATTGAGATCAACAACATAAAGTACACTGTCTGCTCAACCACTCCAAAAGGTCTTTGATGCTGTAATAGCTGGGAGGGAATATCTTATCTAATCACTCTCTTCAGCCTTCTGTTCACCTTTGTTTGTGTTAGCTTCGGGTTAGCCATTGCTATGGCTACTAGCTGTCTTTCCCCTTCTCCTCTGGTGTGCTCTCTCTGTCAGATGTTTAGCTACACCTCTGCCTCTTTTAGTGATAACGGTAAATGTAATAAATGTTGTCTTTTTGAGGCGCTCGAGGCAAGGTTGTCTGATTTGGAATCCCGGCTCCGCTGCATTGAAACACCGTCTGCGCCAGTTAACTTTGACGGAAGTCCCTTAGCGGCAGCGGAGCTCCCTAGCATAGGGCGACCCGTTAGTGGTCCTCCTGCTCTCCTTAGCAGCGAGGAGACTGGGTGGGTGACGGTGAGAAGGAAGCCTAGTTGCAAAGCCCCGGTTAACCACCAACCTGTTCACATTTCTAATTGTTTTTCCATGCTCAACGACACACCCGCTGAGGAAAAAACTCTAATCATTGGTGACTCTGTAGTCAGAAACGTGAACCTAGAGACTCCAGCGGCCATAGTCAAATGCATTCCTGGGGCCAGAGCAGGCGACATCGAGTCAGATATGAAAATGCTGGCTAAAAGTAACTGTAAATACTCCACAATTGTTATTCACGCTGGCATTAATGACATCCGTCTCCGGCAGTCGGAAGTCATGAAACTTAATGTAGAATCGGTGTGTGACTTTGCCAAAACAATGTCGGACTCTGTAGTGTTCTCTGGGCCCCTCCCCAATCTGACCAGTGATGACATGTTTAGCCGCTTGTCATCCTTGAACCGCTGGCTGTCTGTGTGGTGTCCTGCAAACAACGTGGGCTACATTGACAATTGGAGCTCATTTTGGGGAAAACCTGGTCTTGTGAGACGAGACAGCGTTCATCCCACTTTGGATGGTGCTTCTCATTTATCTAACAATCTGGCATCTTTTTTATCCAAATTTCCAAAACCCTGACAACTCAGAGTTGGGTCCAGGAAGCAGAGTCGCAGTCTTACACGCCTCTCTGCAGCTCCTCTTCATCCACCACCCCTCAACTTAGCCCCTGTCTCCCTCATCAGAGAATCATTGTCTGCTCCCTCCGAAGCAAATAAAAATATAATATATAAGCATCCCAAAATGATTAGACAAAAAGTTGGTAAAGCTCAAATTAAACATGAAGCCTCTAAATTGAATGACTTGGCCTCTGTTCCTCCTCATAATTTAAAAATTAAATGTGGTTTATTAAATATTAGGTCTCTAACTCCCAAGTCTCTGCTAGTCTTGACGGAAGCCCATTAGCTGCAGCGGAGCTAGCTAGCTTAGGCCCCACTGTCAGCGGTCCCTCGGCTCTCCTCAGCAGCGAGGAGACTGGGTGGGTGACGGTGAGAAGGAAGCCTAGTCGCAAAGCCCCGATTCACCACCAACCTGTTCACGTTTCTAATCGTTTTTCCCCGCTCAGCGACACACCCGCTGAGGAAAAAACTCTGATCATTGGCGACTCTGTAATCAGAAACGTGAACCTAGAGACTCCAGCGGCCATAGTCAAATGCATTCCTGGGGCCAGAGCAGGTGACATCGAGTCAAATTTGAAAATGCTGGCTAAAAGTAACTGTAAATATTCCACAATTGTTATTCATGCCGGCATTAATGACATCCGTCTCCGGCAGTCGGAAGTCACGAAACTTAATGTAGAATCAGTGTGTGACTTTGCAAAAACGATGTCTGCCACTGTAGTATTCTCTGGGCCCCTCCCCAATCTGACCAGTGATGACATGTTTAGCCGCTCGTCATCCTTGAACCGCTGTCTGTCTGTGTGGTGTCCTAAAAATGATGTGGGCTACATTGACAATTGGAGCTCTTTTTGGGGAAAACCTGGTCTTATGAGACGAGACAGCGTCCCCTGTCTTCCCCATCAGAGAATCGTTGTCTGCTCCCTCCAAAGTAAATAAAAATATAATGTATAAGCATCCCAAAGTGATAAAGCAAAATATTGGTAAAACTCAAATTAAACATAGTTAGTAGTTAATCCCTTCACACCTGAAGGTGTATATGGGCGGCGCCTATCTCCGTTTCTCTGACCCTAGGCCACACAGCTACTGTAAGTAGTGAAAGCTACAGCGGGGGGTCAGTCCTCTGGTAGCTCTGTGTGTAACTTTACTTTCCCCATTCCATTATGCGGAGCACCACGCTAGAAGGCAGAAAGCACCATTTTTATATGGTCTTTGGTATGACCCGGCCGGGATTTGAACCCCTGCCTCCCGGGTGTGGGGCGGATGCTCTACCAACTGAGCCACCACTCCGGTTCCTCCTCATAATTTAAAAATTAAATGTGGTTTATTAAATATTAGGTCTCTAACTCCCAAGTCTCTGTTAGTCCATGATCTGTTAATTGATCATCAGATTGATTTAATTTCCCTTACAGAGACTTGGTTAGGGCAAGAGGATTATGTTGGTTTAAATGAATCAACTCCCTCTGGTTATTTAAACTGTCAAAATCCCAGAAGTTCTGGTCGTGGAGGAGGAGTAGCAACAATTTACCATTCCAAATTACTAGTTAATGTAAAGCAAAAAACATGTTATAATTCCTTTGAGGGCCTGGTCCTCAGTATTGGGCACTTTAGCAATTTTAGGTTAAACCCAATTTTATTTGCCATAGTTTATCGTACCCCATCAACCTACTCAGAATTTTTATCCGAATTTGCCGATTTCTTAGCTGATTTAGTGCTGAAATCAGATAGAATAATTATAGTAGGGGACTTTACTATACATGTGGATGTAGATAGTGACTGCCTTAATGTGGCTTTTAATTCAATATTAGACTCGATTGGGTTTTCTCAGAAAGTAGGAAATTCTACTCATTACCTCCACCATACATTGGACCTTGTTCTGACATATGGCATAGAAATAGAAAATCTTGTAGTGTCTCCTCATAACCCTGTACTGTCAGACCATTGTCTGTTAACCTTTGATTTTAGTATTTCTGACTATTTGGCTCCTAAAGAAAAATATTATTACAGTAGATGCCTCTCAGATGATGCTGTTTCCAAATTTATGCAGATTGTTTCCTCTATGCCATGTGTCAACACAACGGAAATAAGCTATAGACAGCTTGCTCCTTCCGTAATTGATAACATGGTGGATATTGTTTCAGCTTCTCTGCATCAGGCTCTAGACTTGGTGGCCCCCTTAAAAAAGAAAAAGTCTAATCAGAGATTTCTAACTCCTTGGTTCAACACAGAAACTCGTAGCTTAAAACAGAAGACTCGTCAATTAGAAAGAAAATGGCGCTCTACTAATTTAGATGAAATCTATTTCGCTTGGAGAAATCATCTTTTAATTTAGAAAAAAATCTCTTAGAAAAGCTAGAACAAGTTATTACTCTGCATTAATAGAAGAGAACAAGAATAATCCCAGGTTTCTTTTCAGTACTGTAGCCAGGTTGACAAAGAGTCAGGACTCTGTCAATCCTAGCATTCCCTTAGAGCTTACTAGTCAGGACTTTATGAACTTTTTCAATAATAAAATTTTATCCATCAGAGATAAAATCAATCAGATTCTTCCCACAGTTAACTTAAATACTGTAACTACTACAACTCCTTCTATTGATGTCTGTCTTAATGAGTTTACTCCAATCGACCTTTGTGAGTTAGACAAAATGGTTTCCTCATCCAAAACTTCAACTTGTCTTTTAGACCCTATTCCTACCAAGTTATTTAAAGAAGTCTTCCCACTTATTGGTAGCTTTATTCTTCATATAATCAATTCTTCATTAACTTTAGGCCATGTACCGCAGGCTTTTAAAACAGCTGTAATTTAACCCTTACTCAAAAAGCCAACGCTAGATCCAGGAGCTTTAGCTAACTATAGACCAATCTCTAATCTCCCTTTCATTTCAAAAATGTTAGAAAGAGTTGTTGTTATGCAATTATTTGACCACCTGCAGGGAAATGGTTTACTTGAAGAGTTTCAATCTGGGTTTAGAATCCATCATAGTACTGAAACAGCCTTAGCAAAGGTCACTAACGACCTCCTCATCGCATCTGATATTGGACTAGTTTCTGTACTTGTCCTTTTAGACCTTAGTGCAGCTTTTGATACTATCGATCATAATATTCTACTTGATAGATTAGAACACTATGTTGGACTTAGTGGAACTTCGTTGCAGTGGTTTAGATCTTATTTATCTGATAGGTTCCAGTTTGTTCATGTAAATAATGAGTTTTCTTTCAACTCAAAGCTTAGTCATGGAGTTCCACAGGGATCTGTGCTAGGCCCTACTCTTTTTAGTTTATATATGCTTCCGTTAGGCAACATTATTAGAAAGCACTGTATACATTTTCATTGTTATGCAGATGACACACAATTATACCTGTCAATGAAGCCAGATGATAGTAATCAATTAGCCAAGTTAGAAGCCTGTCTTAAGGAAATCAAAGCTTGGATGACTTGTAATTTCCTGCTATTAAATTCAGATAAGACTGAAGTCATTCTTGTTGGTCCAAAAAACCTTAGAAATACCTTTCCAAATCAAACTTTCAGTTTGGATGCAGTTACTCTTTCTCTTAATAGCTCTGTGAGGAACCTTGGAGTTATTTTTGATCAGGATTTGTCCTTCAATTCACATATTAAATTTGTTTCTAAGACTGCCTTCTATCATTTGTGTAATATTGCCAAGATTAGGAGCATCTTGTCTCAGAGTGATGTTGAGAAGCTGATCCACGCTTTTGCTAGCTCGAGATTAGATTATTGTAATTCTTTATTATCAGGCTGTCCTAAAACATCTTTAAAAAGTCTTCAGCTGATCCAAAATGCTGCAGCAAGAGTTTTAACAGGTACTAGAAAGAGAGATCATATCTCTTCGGTTCTGGCCTCCCTTCATTAGCTTCCCATAGAGTTTAGAATTAAGTTTAAAATCCTTCTTCTTACTTACAAAGTTCTAAACAATCAGGCTCCTTTTTATTTAAAAGATCTGATACTATCGTATTATCCTAACAGAGCACTACGCTCCCAAAATGCAGGACTACTTGTAATACCTAGAATCTCCAAAAGTACAATGCCTTCAGTTATCAAGCTCCTCTCCTGTGGAATCAGCTGCCAATCTTGATTCGGGAGTCAGACTTGATCTCTGTTTTTAAGAATAGGGCTAAAACCTACCTTTTTGATATAGCCTACGATTAGGGAGGGATCATGTGTTTCTGAACCCTCCCTTAGTTATGCTGCTAATAGGTTTAGTCAGCCGGGGGACCTCCAGTAATGCACTGGGCCTCACTCCTTTCCTCACTCTCTATGAAATATTTTTTTTTGCTGACCATTAAAATTTGTTTGTTCTCTCTGATAGATTGACTCCCCATCGTGCTGTTTGCTCTCTACGTGTCTGTTCTTTTCATCTTCTCTGTCCCCTCACCCCCTAGCAAGTTGCAGCAGATGACTGCCCCTCCCTGATCCTGGTTCTGCTGGAGGTTTCTTCCTGTTAAAAGGGAGTTTTTCCTCTCCACCGTCGCCAAGCGCTTGCTCACAGGGGATCGCCTGATTGCTGGGGTCTTTCTGCAACTGTGGGGGTTCCCCCTACAGTTGAAAGTGCTATGAGATGACTGTTGTTGTGAAATGGCGCTATATAAATAAAGTTGAATTGAATTGAATTTAATTGAATCTTGGGTTTCATGTCAACAGTAAGAAAACCAAATGGCACGAGTCCCACCCCCCCATCACGTGCTCATTCTACCAGGGCACCATTTAGAGCATCCTCAGCAGCTACATCACCGTGTGGAAGCTGCACCGCCTCCTGCTGGACGACACTACAACGCACAGCGAAAGCTGCCAGCAAGATCATCAGTGCCCTTCTGCCCCCCCCTCTCGGACATCTACCTCACCCGCCTCACCCGCATACAGACACACTCCCTCTTCAGTCCCCTGTTGTCGTAGAAAAGGTACCGGACCCTCCGGCCCACTCCACAAGACTGCTAAACAGCTTTGTTCACTAAGCCATCAGGACCCTGAACTCTGTCCACTTCCTCCCCACCCCTAGACCATAACACACTCACAATAACTACCTCAGCTGTTGGCACAGAAAGACTGGCACACCAACAGTAATGCATCTGCTGCTATATGTCTCTGCACCTTACTGCAACCATTTGCACAAATGCCATATCTGCAGTTAAAAATTAGGCAATTGGCTAAACTGGCACATTTACAGAAATATTTATTAATGTGCATTACATTATATATATATATATATATATATATATATATATATATATATATATATATTTATTTATTCAGTGGGGCAAAAAAGTATTTAGTCAGCCACCACTTGTGCAAGTTTTCCCACTTAAAAGATGAGAGAGGCCTCCAATTTTCATCATAGGTATACCGCAACTATGAGAGACAAAATGAGAAAAAAAAATCCAGAAAATCACATTGAAGGATTTTTAATGAATTAATTGGTAAATTCCTCGGTAAAATAAGTATTTGGTCAATAACAAAAGTTCATCTCAATACTTTGTTATATACCCTTTGTTGGCAATGACAGAGGTCAAACATTTTCTGTAAGTCTTCACAAGGTTTTCACACACGGTTGCTGGTATTTTGGCCCATTCCTCCATGCAGATCTCCTCTAGAGCAGTGATGTTTTGGGGCTGTCGCTGAGCAACACAGACTTTCAACTCCCTCCAAAGATTTTCTATGGGGTTGAGATCTGGAGACTGGCTAGGCCACTCCAGGACCTTGAAATGCTTCTTACGAAGTCACTCCTTCGTTGCCCTGGCGATGTATTTGGGATCATTGTCATGCTGAAAGACCCAGCCACATTTCATCTTCAATGCCCTTGCTGATGGAAGGAGGTTTTCACTCAAAATCTCACGATACATGGCCCCATTCATTCTTTCCTTTACACGGATCAGTCGTCCTGGTCCCTTTGCAGAAAAACAGCCCCAAAGCATGATGTTTCCACCCCCATGCTTTACAGTAGGTATGGTGTTCTTTCTCCTCCAAACACAACAAGTTGAGTTTTTACAATAAAGTTCTATTTTGGTTTCATCTGACCATATGACATTCTCCCAATCCTCTTCTGGATCATCCAAATGCTCCCTAGCAAACTTCAGACGGGCCTGGACATGTACTGGCCTAAGGAGGGGGACACGTCTAGCACTGCAGGATTTAAGTCCCTGGCGGCGTAGTGTGTTACTGATGGTAGCCTTTGTTACTTTGGTCCCAGTTCTCTGCAGGTCATTCACTAGGTCCCCCCGTGTGGTTCTGGGATTTTTGCTCACCGTTCTCATGATCATTTTGACCCCATGGGGTGAGATCTTGCGTGGAGCCCCAGATCGAGGGAGATTATCAGCGGTCTTGTATGTCTTCCATTTTCTAATAATTGCTCCCACAGTTGATTTCTTCGCACCAAGTTGCTTACCTATTGCAGATTCAGTCTTCCCAGCCTGGTGCAGGTCTACAATTTTGTTTCTGGTGTCCTTTGACAGCTTTTTGGTCATGGCCATAGCGGAGTTTGGAGTCTGACTGTTTGAGGTTGTGGACAGGTGTCTTTTATACTGAAAACGAGTTCAAACAGGTGCCATTAATACAGGTAATGAGTGGAGGACAGGGGAGCCTCTTAAAGAAGAAGTTACAGGTCTGTGAGAGCCAGAAATCTTGCCTGTTTGTAGGTGACCAAATACTTATTTTCCACCATAATTTGCAAATAAATTCTTTAAAAATCAGACAGTGTGATTTTCTGGATTTTTTTTCTCATTTTGTCTCTCATAGTTGAGATATACCTATGATGAAAATTGGAGACATCTCTCATCTTTTAAGTGGGAGAACTTGCACAATTGGTGGCTGACTAAATACTTTTTTTCCTCATTGTATATATATATATATATATATATATATATATATATATATATATATATATATATATATATATATTGAACACCACTGAACAGAGAGAAATGGCTTTTCAATTCTCCTGCATGTCCTGTACGTTTAGTAGTACTGACAAATACAATCTTTGAATCTTGAAAAGCATGGTCATTTTGAAGTTGCAGCTTCCACCAATGTGCCATGCAACACGGGAATGTGACAACAGAACAGGTCTCCTCGTTCAATTGCCTTAGGGCTCTAGTCACTTCAGCTGCCTGTTGTTAAAAGGAAATCCAAAGAAAGATCTGCCTAGTGAAAGATTCCTTCAACAAGCTTTGGTTAATAGTCACGGGCCACAGTTACATGGGCAAAATTCCTTCAGTCTGATTACAATTCAGATCAGAATTTTACTGTTTACATGGATACTGAAAAAGCTGATCTGATTAGGATGTGCATTTCCATGTGCCACACGTTTGAACAGAATAAATCATTTTGACATGTGCACGTCGACATTTCGACATTCCGAAAATAGTAGAAGAAGAAGCAACTTCCGGTGTTAGCAAGCCCCGCTTCGTGTCGAAATTGACCTGTATTGTGTTATTCAGACTGTACTTCTGCTTCTGCTGGGCTCCGTAATGAAGCTAGAAGTACATACTTCTGCGTATGATGAACAGAGGGAGACAGCGGGATGATACAGACCAGTTTTGTTTTACTCCCGCTATGTTTTCCGCTAGCTGCTGCTAAGGCAGAAATACGTCATGTCGACGTGCGGCTGGTGTACAGACATGCACAGTAAACATATTTTCTGCCCTACGTTCGGAATAAGTGTTTTCATGCGCACCATTTCGATTAACAATTGGCATAACCCACCCGTCTCAATCGGAATGAAATTTTGATCCGAATGAGCATGATCGGGTTAGAATATTCAGATTGCCATGTTTACAAGAATCATTTTTATTCTGATCAGGCTTTTAATCCGGTTACTTGTGTCCATGTAAACATAGCCACTGACAGGAAACTTGCGCATTCTGTCAAAATCTTCATCTGGTCAACTCTTACATACACATGTGAATCTTGGACCTTCTCAGTGGAAATGCAGGTGAGTTGAAATGGAGTGAGAACTACTTCAGATGATCCAACAGAAACAACTCAAGTTTCTTGTCCACAGTTTGAAAAGAGGTGCTCGAAGACCTGCGTGTAAGTGGAAAAGTCAAAGGAAACAGCCCCCGTGGGTGCAGTCTCCATTCCTGTTTTTGAAATCTCTCAATAACTTCAACCTTGGTCCTGCGAGACACGTTTGGAACAATGCAAGAAACGGATCAAAGTGGTGGGCAGTTAGTCAAATGTAAACAATTCTGTGACATTTGTGAGTAGTTTATTCACTGGAGTAAATTCTTAAACAAAAAACTGCAGTTTTATGGACATACTGGTGGCTGTACTCTGTGAGTAGCTTTTCATTTCCCTGATTTTAAATAGTGGAATATGATTTTTTTATGAGTGAAGTTACTGAATCTTTAATGCAGAAGTGAAAGTAAACAGAAATGAAAAGCAAAGGTTATTGCTAACTGAAATAAGACATAAAAATTGTTTAGCTATAATGTTAGCATGTTTTTTGTTTAGTGAGTTATGAATTTCCACTAGTCTGCTACATGTATGCCTGTTCTGAATCATCTCTGAGTACGTTGGCCTATTGGATGTGAAGGTAATTGTATCTGAACAGATTTACAGAAATGTCTTTTTTTTTATCTTGCAGGGTTGCCCACAGCTTATTAGCGGCATCTCTCACTGTTTCCACGTGTGCTCACACATCTACGTTCCCTGCCTGTTTTATCTGAAACGGCCCTGTTAGCGAACGCTTGAATGGATCATTTTCTCCATGAGAGCAGTGATGTTGAAATCCCAGCAGTGACGGCACCGTAGCCCAAGGCTGTTTTTCCATCAGCTCGTCTAAGGAGCCTCTTTCCTACCTGACACGAACGCTTAGCAGGTCGCACACGCACACAATGGCTGCCTCTCCCCCTCCTCCCCACGCTCCTCCTGTCCACTCGAATCTCCTCCTGTCCTCAGATTGGATGAAACTTTAAACTCGTCTCTTTAGCATCAATAAATCATGGCTTTATTCAATCTGAGACACAAGTCTAACAACCTTAAACAAACAGAATCACTGCCTTGCCCCCGGCAGCTTCTACCTTGTCAGAATGTATTGATTTATAACTTTTAAACTTTTTTTTTTCTCTTGAAAACAAGCAGGGCGACAACATGGCGTTTCTTCCTGTTACAACATCAAAGCATGGCTGACAGACAGATGAATAAAGGCCTGAAGCTCTAAATGCTGGAGGAAGACGTCATTCAAGAAACTAAGTCACTTCTTTATTATGAGGTTATACAGAAGAACAGTACCCTGATGCAAATAATTAGATGGAAAAAGTAATTGACCCGTCCTGATTTCTTTGATTTCTTATATTTTTGCATATTTGTCACACTTAAATGTGTTAGATCATCAAACAAAGTTTAATATCACACAAAGATAACCCAAGTAAATACGAAGTACAGTTCTTTTAAATGGTGATTCCATTTATTAAGGGAAAAAAGCTACCAAACCTACCTGGCCCTGTGTGAATAAGTAATCCCACCCCCCAAACCAAATAACTGGTTGTTCCTCCTTTGGCAGCAACAACTGCAATCAAACATTTGCGATAACAGGCAATGAGTCTTTAACATCACTGCTGAGGAATTTTGGCCCACATTTCTTTGCAGAATTGTTTTAGTTTTTGTTTTAATTCAGCCACATTGGAGGGTTTGAGGTTGAGGTCATGAACTGATGGTTGGACAGTCTCCTTCAGAATTTTCTGGTAGATTAAGTGTGAGAACTTTAAAATGAATCCTAAAATTGACATAATGCACGGCTCAGGAGACACACACGCAGGCTCAGAGTAGATCCAATAGCTTTATTAGCAACAAGTGTGTATGAATGTGTGTCTGCGAGATGTGGATGTATTGGTGGTGGCGTCTGCGTCGGGCACGGAGGCAGGAGACCGTACAGCCGGACAACCCTATGGGAGAAGCAAAAGGAGAAGGGTGATGGGCACACACCAACACAGGAGATGTAAAAATGATGATGAGCTTACTTGGAGTTTGCAGGTGGCTGGCACAGCAAGGACGAGGTCCGGTAGACAGCGACCTGGAGAGCCCGGTGCAGCAGCGAGGGGATGGAGATGGAGAGGAATGGTCCGCCGCCGGGAAATCCACCTGTGCACAGGGGAGCAGACTTGGAGGAGAAAAAGGTAAGGGCTTCTTACCGAAATGTTTGCTGAAGTGGTAGAGGTTACTCACAGCAATCGTGCCGAGCGAAGTCTGACGGTTTCAGGCCGAAGCCCAGGGCGAGGCGGCTTAAATCCCTCGCCGCTGATGATGTGCAGGTGTGCGTGCAGCTGGCGCCGCAGATGAGCGGCGAGGCGTGACAAAAATCATCTGGTAGCCAATGTAAAGTATAAACAGTACTAAAATGGGGGTAATAGGATCTCACTTTCTACATTGTGTTATTAGTGTTGGATCAGCTGATCCAAAATACTGCAGCAAGAGCTTTAACAGCTTTAACAAAGACAGATCATATCTCTCTGGTTTTGGCCTCCTTTCATTGGCTTCCCATAGAGTTAAGAATTAAGTTTAAAATCCTTTTTCTCATGTACAAAGTTCTAAATAATCAGGTCCCTTTTTATTTAAAAGATCTGATACTACCCTATTACCCTAACAGAGCACTATGCTCCCAAAATACAGCGTTACTTGTAATACCTAGAATCTCCAAAAGTACAATGGGAGACAGAGCCTTCAGTTATCAAGCTCCTCTCCTGTGGAACCAGACTCAATCTCTGTTTTTAAGAACAGGGTTAAAACTTTCAATTTTGATATAGCCTATAATTAGGGAGGGATGATGTGCCCCTGAACCCTCCCTTAGTTATGCTGCTAATAGGTTTAGATAGCTGGGGGACCTTCAACAATGCACTGGGCTTCACTCCTTTCTTCACTCTCAATGAAATATTTTTGCTGGTTATTAATATCTGTTTGTTCTCTCCCACAGATTGAGTCCCCATTGTGCTGTTTGCTCTCTACATGTCTGTTCTTTTCTTCTTCTTCTCTATCCCCTCACCCCCCAGCCAGTCACAGCAGATGACTGCCCCTCCCTAAGCCTGGTTCTGCTGGAGGTTTCTTCCTGTTAAAAGGGAGTTTTTCCTCTCCACCGTTGCCAAGTGCTTGCTCACAGGGGATCGCCTAATTGCTGGGGTCTTTCTGCAATTGTGGGGGGTTCCCCTACAAGTCCCCTTGAAAGTGCTATGAGATGACTGTTGTTGTGAAATGGCGCTAAATAAATAAAGTTGAATTGAATTAGTGTAATGGTCTAGACAGGTCTGCAGCTCCTGTTCACGCTTTGTGTTTCAGTTGTGACCCATTTATCATGTTTGGTGTGTTTTCCCTCTGTGTGTGTACAGCCCCACCTGTCCTGTGCTACCCGATGGCCTTGATGGTGCTCACCTGTTCTGTTTTGTCCTGATTGCTCCTCTTTCGATATATGTGCATTTTCGTTCTGTGTCCGTTGTTGCTTTCTCTGTGTTTTCTTCATTAGTCTCTGCACCACGGAGTGGGAGTTGTTTTTTACTTCCACGCTGTCTGGATTAAAAGTTGTATTATTCCTGCCCACGCACAGTGTTTGTTTTCATTCCCCACTTTATAATTAAGTATGGTTTAGCAGGTTCGCCTGGCGAGTGGGTCCTCTCCTTCTTTGTTCCGGAGGAGCAAACGCTTCTCTGACAAATAGTCCAGCTGTAACATTTTGTATAAGCTGTAGATGAGAAAGATAAGTTTTGTCCAAGCCAGTAAACAAAGCATTGCAGTAATCTAGTATAAGGGAAATTTTATATTTTCTACTGTTACTGTATGTAATTTGTATCTTTTAATAATAATGATTTCTTTATTTCTCCTTTTCTTTGTCTGAATAAATTGGTCTCTCTTCTGCTAAGTGTTCTCCAGTTTGGAGGATGTTGCCTGTTGTAAACCAGAGTTCTGGTAAAGAGGTTGTAAGATTTGTTACCCAGGATGCAGAGAAGTGGAGGGGGTTGACTGGTTTCCTTTATGGTGCTTGTCTGTCACTGATTAATAGAACAGAGAGACATGTACTGGATGCATTTTATTGTTTTATGGCCTCCTGTGGATGTGTGCATATAGTAAGTGAAGTGTTCACTCTACTGAGGAAGACTTCCTCACTCACTGCTGTGGGCTCTGTGTGACCAACTGTCTCTCTTGCACAAGATTAAACCAGACAAAACATAATAATGTGTTGAATCTTTAATACCCTAAGACTGACAAATAATAATTTCCATGAGCCTAGGCATAAAGACACAAATGTATTGGTTATTTTTTTCAAGTTCACTTGAAGATACTACGGCCCTCAGTCTTGAAATGTTCCTTAAATGAAAGAATGAAAGTGAGAGTAAATTGACATGGGAGTTAAAACCCAAGGAGGATTAAAAAAATAACACCCAAATTTCAAACAAAAATGAAAAAATGTCTTAGGGATTTTGGATGTTATTCAGAGGAGCAATAATAGCCTCAGTTTTGTTGGAATTTAAGATGTAGTTGTTGAAGAAAGCTTGGGCAGCTTGGGCATCTGATTAGGATGCCTCCTGGACGCCTCCCACTTGAGGTGTTTCGGGCACGTCCCACTGGGAGGAGACCCCGGGGCAGACCCAGGACTCGGTGGAGAGACTATGTCTCCCAGCTTGTCTGGGAATGCCTTGGTATCCTCTCTGAAGAGCTGGAGCAGGTGGCTGGGGAGACGGAAGTCTGGGCTTCTCTGCTTGAGAAGCAGAGAAGCTTCTCTGCTTGCCTCCGGAAAAGCGGTAGAAGATGGATGGATGGATAGATAGTTGTTGGAGATGCAGTTGCTGATCTGGGATAGAAAGTTAACCAGGGTGGAGAGCCAGTTAAGCTGGTGAGAATTAAAGGACATAGAGTATACAACTGCTGGTCATCTGCATAAATGTGATAGAAAATGTCATTAAAGGAATAATATAAAAGGAAAATGATAATGGGCCTGGGATTGAATCCTGCAAAACCCCTCACTAAACAAAGAAATGCAAGACCAACATAAACTCAGAGCAACGTCACAGTGCTGGGAGCCCGTGTTCAAAATGTGAGTTGAAATGTTTAAGACGGACACCAGTGATTCTCTAAGAACAAAATGAGCATAAAGCTGATAGAAATAGTCTGTATTAATGATGATAATGTTTCCATCACAAATACAACACACAGTGCAGTTATTTTCCTTCTGCCACACCACTCTCCACCAGCCCCCTAGAGGTGCCTGATGACACTGCTCAAGTCGTCCTTGAATCTCTCATCATGTCCACAGACAGAAATGTCCCCATCAGTTCAAACAGTGAGGTCAACGGAGGTCGACTCATGATGCACAGCTCTCTAGTGGAATTTATTTTCACTTTGTGTGCATTCTTTCATTTATTTTAATTTTACCCCAGCCAGGATGCTAATGCTTTTTGTTGTCTGTTACTCATTATAGCATATTAGTTTATTTATATACTGTTCCTTTTGGAACAGGGTGAGCTCACATCCTCATCCTGTGTTGTAAATTGTATTTTCTTGTTACAGGACATGAGTCTCAACTCACATCCTCACCTTTAATTCTCCTTTGGGAGTTTTTTTGTATTTTATTATTATTATTATTATTATTATTATTATTATTATTATTATTATTATTATTATTATTATTATTATTATTATTATTATTAGCATTATTAGCATTATTGTCACATGCCACACTAGAGACAATAAAACACTGGACTTATTCTACACAAACACTAAGGAGGCGTACACCTCATCACCACTCCCCCCACTCGGGAGATCGGATCACAACTTGGTTCATCACCTGCCAGTGTACAAAACCCTAGTACACAGACAACCTCCGGTTATGTGCACGGTGAAGATATGGTCTCAGGAGGCAATGGACGCTCTAAAGGACTGTTTTGAAATCACTGCCTGGGAGCAGCTCTGTGATCCACATGGTGAGGACATTGACGGCCTCACTCACACCATCACGGACTACATCAACTTCTGTGTGGACAACACCGTACCCACCAAGACCATACGGTGTTGCTCAAACAACAAACCCTGGATCAACCCTGAGATAAAATCACTACTGAGAGAGAAGAAGAGGATCTTCAGGTCGGGGAACAGGGAGATGCTGAAGTCCGTATAGAGGGAGCTAAGGAGGAAGATCAGAGAAGTCAAGGACAGCTTCAGGAAGAGAAGATGGAGGACAAGCTGCAACAGAGCAACATCGGCGGGGTCTGGAGAAACCTCAAAACCATCTCTGGGCTCCAGAATACCTCCTCCCAGGCCACGGGGGGCAGGGAGTGGGCGAACAATCTGAACCTGTTTTTTAATAGGTTTGACCAACCGCCCTCCCCTCAGCCTGCACAACAACCACTGCTGCCTCTACTGTCATCGAGACCTGCTGGCCACCCTCCCCTCCACCAACACCCCCCCCACTCCCAGCACACAGCCCCCCAGCTCCAACCTGATCCTCACTAAGACCCAGGTGAGGGCGGAGCTGAGGAAGATCAAGGCGAGGAAGGCCTCAGGTCCGGACTGCATCAATGCGAAGCTCCTCAAGTCCTGCGCAGACCAGCTGTGTGGGATTGTGGAGCACATCTTCAACCTGAGCCTGAAGCTGGGGAGGGTACCACAGTTGTGGAAAACATCTTGTGTGGTACACGTACCAAAGACTTCTCACCCCATAGACCTGAACAGCTACAGACCAGTGACCCTGATGTCTCACCTGATGAAGACCCTGGAGAGACTGCTCCTCGCTCACCTCCGCCCCCTGGTGGGACCAGCGATGGATCCACTCCAGTTCGCCTACCAGCATGGCATCGGGGTGGAGGATGCAGTGATCTTCCTCCTTCACCATTCCCTGTTCCACCTGGAGAAGCCTGGGAACACGGTGAGGATCATGTTCTTTGACTTCTCCAGTGCTTTCAACACCATCAAACCGATGATCCTGAGGGACAAGCTGCTGTGCGCAGGGGTGGACCAGCACCTGTCATCGTGGATCCTGGACTACCTCACAAACCGGCCACAGTTTGTGAGAACCCGGGATTGTGTGTCCGGCACGATCATCGGCAGCACGGGGGCCCCCCAGGGAACGGTTTTCGCTCCCTTCTGTTCTGTTCAGTTCTGGCCTTCCTGTTCACCCGTTATACTGCAGACTTCTCACACAACACAACATACTGCAATCTACAGAAGTTTTCTGACGACTCTGCGATCGTCGGCCTCATCTCCAATGGAGATGAAGCTGAGTACAGAGGACTTATCCAGGACTTTGTGGACTGGTGCCGTCGGAACTGCCTCCAGATCAACGCGAGAAAAACTAAGGAGCTGGTGGTGGACTGCCGCAGGCAAGGACAACCCCTCACAGCACCAGTAAACATCCAAGGAACAGACATTGAAATGGTGACATCCTACAAGTACCTAGGTGTTCATTTGAGCAATAAACTAGACTGGTCACACAATACCGACGCACTCTACAAGAAGGGGCAGCGCAGGCTGTTCCTACTGAGGAGGCTCAGGTCTTTTGGTGTACAAGGGGTGCTCCTGAAGACCTTCTACGATTCGGTGGTGGCATCAGCCATCACTTTTGGAGTGGTCTGCTGGGGCAGTGGCATCAGAGCAGCCGATAAGAAGAGACTGAACAAACTGATCAAGAAAGCTAGCTCTGTCCTGGGGCAGCACCTTGACCCAGTGGAGGAGATAGGAGAGAGAAGGATGGTGGCTAAACTGTCATCTCTGCTGGAGTCCGAGTCCCACCCCATGCAGGACATACTGAACGCACTGAGGAGCTCATTTAGCAGTAGACTACATCATCCAAGGTGCGCGACCAAGAGGTTTCACAGGTCCTTCTTACCTACGGCTGTCAGACTTTTTAACCTAAGCAGGGCTGCTTGCAAAGATAGCAAAAAACGAATTGACCTAATAGCATTGACTACAAAAGATGCAACAGACTTACACAAAATGGTCCCCTCCAGTATCCAACTAGGATAATATCAGTCGCTACGGAGGGTGACAATATGTATGGGTTCATAGTCATACTATGTGGGGTAACTAGACGGTTATGCTGTTTATTCCATCTAGCTACAATGCTCCCCACTGTGTATATATATTTATATATTTATGTGTACATACTATGTATATTCACTGCTCTTATTTTCTTATCTTCTAAATTATTGCTCTGAGTGTTGCTATCCCTGTGCTGTTGCAATCCTGGAATTTCCCCATTGTGGGACTAATGAAGGCTTATCTTATCTTATCTTAGTATTATCATGGTCTTTTCTATCTATCCACTCCTTGTCCTCAATTTCTGGTTTCAGTTTATTATTATTATTGTTTCTGCCTTAGCTTTAAGGTGCGTTCACACCAAATGCGAACGGGCAAATTTTTCGTGCAGCATGATTACATTATAACTCAATGTAAACACTCAAACTGATGTGAATTCCCCTTCAGAGTGAGATGCAGACAGGCAAAGTTGCCTTTAAAACATCTGCAGCTGTGTTCAACCTGCTGTGGAAATTCCCAAAATAATGTCATGCTTAGGTTTACATTATCCGACGGGGGGCTCACCTGAAAATGTTGTCTCAAGCCTCCAAATCTTCATAAGATGATGGGTGTTGTGGCGGTTCGGTTAACCCCCACAACAGACTAAGGACAATCAGCTCGCTTCTCTTGTTTTTTTCCGCTGCACTACTGAGATGTAATGTGCCATTCATGCTTTGAGATGTTAATGTGCCATTCATGTATAGTGTTCATGCGTCCTGTCCTTACTGTGACCTAGAGACTGAGATCAATATGTAAATGTGCCTTGTAACCTCTTTGTCCTGCAAGCTGGAGCAAAGGCCAGCAATCTGCCTATTGTTATGTATGTCTCTTAAATGCAAATGTCTCAACTGCTGTGAATACCCTTTGATGTATTGTCTGAGTTGGGTATAAGTACTGCACTGAAATCCATGTTCTCTCTCTCATTCTCACTTCTGCAACTGCTGCTGCTGGACACACACACTTTGTGTCTCCTCCTCTGAGAGCCTGAGGATCCCGCTCCGGTCTGCTCACACTTGCATCGGAGCGGGGATCCTGTGAAGGCGGTATGATAAATAAACCTACTTAAAACCAACACCAACGCCGCTTTATTTCATGCCGCCTCAGTGTTTACGTTTCTAGCTTGCTAGCTTGCTGGCAGGAAACTGTTGGTAAATAACTCTGAAATCCTGATTCAGCTGAAGAGCTCCCGATCCTCCTGTCTGCAGGTGATTTAGTCAAATTTTCAAACTAGTTTATTCTGCAATGGTGATACCTTTACTCTGGTAATGGCAGAATCTCAGAGCTAGCAGCTAGCTAGGCCCGGACACGAACACGTGACTGCGCAATTTCTTGTGTACTCACCTCTTCCCATTCACTTTGTATGGATTCGAGCCACCCATTCGTGTTTGGTCTGAACAGACCTTTAGTCTGCTATTATCACTCTTATTATTATTATTATTATTATTATTATTATTATTATTATTATTATTATTATTATTCTCTTCAGATGATCATCAGATCACAATCCATTTTTGCCAGATCAGACATACAGTCAGTGGGTGATTTGTTGTGTTTCAACAAGGGGAATGGGGAATATTCACAAATTTTTTGTGAGGTACAGATGGATAAAAGTTCACAGGAAAAAAACAAAAACAAAAACAAAAACACAGGAATAAATGGACATGGTAAAAAATATAAATTCATGAGAAAAAAGTTGAAAATTTACAAGAAAAATATTTACAAATTTTGAGAAAAAAATTTAAAATCTATTAGAAAAAATTCAAACTTTATGAGAACAAATAGAAAAATTTTGAAAATAAACTGGAGGGGGCGGAGGGTAGCGTTGGCCCCGCTGCGGGGGGGGGGGGGGCGGTCCGGAGCCGTGGGCCTGGCCTCCCTCGGTCGTCCCTGCTGGGGTAGATGCCTAGCTTTCCTGGGGCTTGTTGGCCTTGGACATTTGCGGTCTGTGTGGGTTGGTGGCGTTGTCCTGCTTTCTCAGGGTTTCGGGGGGAGGGTGCTATGACTGGCCACCCTCTTCGTATGTTTCCTAAGAAACCACTCACATGAACACGTGAACTAATTTTGTTCACGCTCTCATACACATTCACACGTATTCACACACACACACATATATGTCTCTCCTTTAAGATTCAAGATTCAAAGGCTTTATTATCATGTGCACTGTTAAGAAATGCAACATTTCCTGAGCAATGAAATTCATACTTTGCTCTCCGAATGAATGCCAAGGTAATAGATACACATCAATACTAACAGAGGTAATAAATGCACCTTAATACTAAATATTAACACTAATCAATACTAATACACATTAAAGCAATTAGGACAGTTAATGCAGTTATACTATAGGAAACAAGAAGAATGAAAATTGAAAAATTCACTGGATAACTGTAATGGACAATGGCATTTTAATATCAGATGATATGAACCTTAGATTGCATGAGACTATGTACAATGTGCAAATGAGCAATGTACAAATCAGCACCCAGTGTGAGAATTTCTCTGTGTAAAGCCGTGTGCTCTGATAATACCCAGTAGACTGTACAATGATAATTTAGCAGCAGAGATGATATGGACGTGAGACAGGGTGAGACTATGTACAATGCGCAAATGAGCAATGTGCAAATTTAGCATCTAGTGTGGGAATTCCTATTACAAAGTTGTGTTCGGACTTTGTTATTTATTCAGGAGTCTGATGGCAGTGGGAAAGAAGGAGTTTTTTTAGTCTGGATGTTGTGCATTTCACACTTCTGTACCTCCGGCCTGAGGGTAGAAGTGTGAACATTCTGTGCTGGAGGTGGGTGGGGTCCAGGAGGATGGAGGCAGCTCTCCTTTGGACTCTGCAGAGAGGGGAGTGGAGTCCTGATAACCTTCTCCGCTGTCTTCATTACTTTCTGCAAGTGTTTGCGGTCCAAAGCAGTAGTGCTGCCATACGACGCAGTGATGCAGTTGGTCAAGATGCTCTCGATGATGCAGCTGTAGAAGTTGTTGAGGATCTTGGGGGACATGCCAAACTGCCTCAGCCATCTCAGAAAGTACTGCTGCTGATGAGCTCTCTTAACCAGCTCTGTGATGTTGAGTGCCCACGTAAGACCCTTGCTGATGTGGATGCCCAGGTATTTAAAGCTGCTCACCCTCTCCACCTCAAGCTCCCGGATGAACAGCAGCCAATGAGGTCTTCTCCCTTTCCTCATGTCCACTATCATCTCCTTCGTCTTGTCCGTGTTGAGGGTGAGGTTGGTGTCCTCACACCATGACACCAGGCTGGCCACCTCCGTCCTGTAGGATGCTTCATCACCACCACTGATGTGTCCAATCACTGCTGTGTCATCTGCGAACTTTAAGATGACACTGTCTTTATGGGAGGCAACACAGTCATGGGTAAAGAGGCTGTAGAGGATGGGGTTGAGAACACAACCCTTTGGGACACCTGTGTTAGTGATGATGCAGGCTGAGGTCCTGTTTCCAATCCTGACAGACACAGACTGAGGCCTGCCAGTCAGAAAGTCCAATAGCCAGTCACAGAGGGTGGGGTGCAGGCCAAGTAAAGACAGTCTGTCGGTGAGTTTGTGGGGGGTGACCGTGTTGAAGGCGGATCTGTAGTCGACAAAGCGCATCCTGATGTAGCAGTCTTTATCTTCCAGGAGGAAGAGAGAATAATGGAGTGCAGCAGCAATGGCATCTGAGGAGGACCTTTTGGGCCAGTAGGTGTACTGCAGGGGGTCCAGGGTATCCGGTATGCTGTCCTGAATGAGGGCCAGCACCACTCTCTCGAAGTACTTCATGATGACTGGAGTGAGTGCCACTGGCCTGTAATCATTCAGGCAGGTCGGCAGGCTCTTTTTGGAGAGGGGGATGATGGTTGTGGTTTTGAAGCAAGAGGGCACTATGTTGTGGTTGAGGGACAGGTTGAAGATGGATGTGTGTACTGCCTCTTGGCTGTTGTTATATCCTTCCTCAGTCCATACTTTGCAGTTTTATACTCAGCCTCACTGCCTGATTTAAATGCAAAAGAGCAACCACGCAGCATCTGAGGTACCTGACTGTTTATCCAGGGCTTCTGGTTGGGGAACTTCCTGACTTGTATGGTGGGTACGATGGTATCATCACAAGTACTTATGTACCCAGTCACATACTCGGCGTAGTCCTGTATGTTTACAGAAGAGTCCTCCCCGGGTGGCTGCAGCTTTAAACACATCCCAGTCTGTCCAGGCAAAACAGTCTTACACGGTGCTCTCAGCCTCTGGAGTCCAGTGTTTATTGTGTTTAATAAAAGGGTTTGTTTGTTTCAGTCTTTGTCTGTTGGCCGGGTACATGAACAGGGAGATGTGATCTGACTGTTCAAAGTTGGGGCGGGGTGCCGCTCTGTACGCACCGCATATGTTTGTGTAAACATGGTCCAGTGTATTCTTATCACGGGTGGGAATGTCCACATGCTGGTAATATTTGGGAAGTACAGTCCATAAATTGCACTGGTTAAAGTCACCACTTTCTGGTATCTGCACTTATAAAGTGCAGATACCAGACTCGTTTTGAGACTTCTTCGGTGGAAGCAGCAGTCTGTCTTCTGTTTGTTTTAGTTGTTGGTTTGTTTGTCTTCATTGTCTGTTCCTTTCCCTTTTCTTTCCCCCTCCCCACACCTCCTTTCCCCATTCCCCCTCCTGTTGGGTCCTTCATGGGTAAAAGAGTTTAAATAAAGTATTAAAAGTTATTACAAGAGGAGTTTACAACAATATGCTGTACACACACACACACACCCACACACACACATATATATATATATATATATATATATATATATATATATATATATATATATATATATATACTGTATAAAGTTCCTTAGTAAGCAAAGTAAATCTGTTTGGCACAGTAAGGGAAGCAGAGTTCTGTTCTGCTCACCAAGCTGCCTGCCAGGAAGGGGGGAGGGTTGAAAATTTCTTTCAAAAAAATGCAAATTTCTGAAAAAAAAATACCACATTTTTTAGAAAAAACCCTGTAAATTCTTGACAAGAACGTTGCAAAATTTTTGACAAAAAAGTTGTGTCATGACTGATTAGATAATTCAGCCCACGTGCAAGGTGCAGCAACAAAGAGACAATCAAACAGTACACACGTTTGAATGTTTTCTTAAATAGCAAAAACCGCACTGCTACAGAACAGTCACTCGCCAGATGAATGGGCCTGTGGAGAGAGAACGAGAGCTGTGAGCAGAGAAATGGAGTAAGGGAAAATGGGCGAGCCAAATTACCACGTATGTGGGCTCCGGGGGAGCACCGGCAGGACTCCAGCGGGATATAGACGAACCAGCATGGTAGGGGACTGCTGGTGGAGCCTGACCGGGTGAAGGTTACCGTCGTGGGAGATGAAGTGGCAGGAGAGCGCGCGCAGCCCTCAGTGACACACCCGCACGATGGCAGCAACCTGCACAATGGAAAAAAGCACACAGGTTAATAACTTCTTTTACCAGTGTTATGATGACTTGCTGTCTTTCAGCGGCAGTATACCCAGACGAGCCAGCGCTGAGTCACTGAAGGATGCCTCCTTAAGTACGCTGGCTGATGAGAGGGTGCAGGTGTGTCCTCTCCCTCAGGTGTGATGATGAGCAGAGGAGAGATGAACGGGAAGGAGAGGGCGTGCTCTCGCCGCCCATGACAAGTTGCCATTTTATAGTTAAAAAGTTGTAAAATTAAAAGAAAAACAATTAAAAATTTACCAGAAAAAAGTTGCATTTTTTTTCTATTTTTGGTTAGATTTCAAATTCACTTTATTCAGTTCTGTAAGATGATATGAAAGGTTTATCATGCTATTGGGGGGGGGGGGTGTCTCTTTTTTTCCCAGGTTGGGAGGGGCAATGTCCCCCCATCCTCCCTTGTTTTACATCTACAAATGGGGATGGGCGGGATGGCAGGCCAACAAGGTGGATGATTTTGCCCCCTCATCCCCCCTCAAACCACCTGCTCTATACAGTGAATTTTAGCTTTGATTGAGCTCAGAATTCTTCCCATTATCTCCTTATCTTTCCCATTTTTTTTTAAAGTAGTAATGTCAAGTTTTGATTACATTTTGTTCTTCAGCAGCAGATTTAGTTATTAATATCTGGGGAAATGCCAATGAATGGATTAAGTGTGACCCGTTAAATTACTGTAACCTTGCATTATTATTGCTGTCAGCACCAATTAAATTCTATTTAGAGAATAAAGACAGCTCTGCATCTCATAGCCCAAACCACCTACACTACTACACTACTTAATTGTGCAGAAGCCTGGTGAAGCACCCACAGTTTTTTTGTACTGTACAATAGCAATGGTTACATGTGCAAAATTTCTTCAATCTGATTACAATTCAGATCAGAACTTTACTGTTTACATGGATCCTGAAAAAGCTGATCTGATTAGGGCGTGCATTTCCATGTGTCACACATTTGAACAGAATAAATCATTTTGACATGCACACAATTATCCAACATTCTGGAAACAGTAGAAGAAGAAGCAACTTCCGATGTAAACAAACCCCACTTTGTGTCTTTCTCTTTTTGAAATGGACCTGTATTGTTATTCAGACTGTAATTTTGCTTCTGCTGGTCTCCGTAATGAAGTTACATGTACATACTTCTGCATATGACGAACAGAAGGCGACAGCAGGACGAGACATCCCAGTTTTGTTTTACTCCTGCCATGTCTTCCGATAGCTGCTGTAAAGGCAGAAATACGTCATGTTGACGTGTGGCTGACTTACAGACATGCGCAGTAAACATATTTTCTGCCCAAACTTTGGAATAAGTGTTTATATACGTACCAATCGAATGAACAATCGACATAACCCACCCATCTCAATCGGAAGGAAATTTTGATCTTAATGAGTGTGATTGGGTCAGAAAATTTAGATTGGCGTGTTTACATGAAGCATTTTTTTTCTGATCAGGCTTTTAATCCGGTTACTTGTGTCCATGTAAACATGGCTAATGAAAAAAGCCTATTCTATTCTATTCTAAAATGATGTAGCTGGATAACCAGCTCCATAACCCCGTGGAAAATGCCTTAATTTAAGGAAGTAGTCCAGTAATGTCTAAAACAGTCCACGCCACTCTGCTAATCCCCCTCCTCCACGCTTTAATAGGTGTTGAGAAGACAAGCCAGTAATCAGGAGAGCACGTGGCTAAATGAAGCCGTTCAGGCCGGTCTGCTCCATCTAACTGCACAGAGGACACTTTTAGGGGAATGAGCATGTGTGTGTGTATGTGTGTGTGTGTGTGTACACCTAGTAAAGACCCTTTAACAGTCTTGCTCACTTCTGCCCCCCCCCCCAAAAAAAAAGGGAGCCTCGGCTAATCTTTAAACGCTCCTCATTACAACACTGTCTCGTGACAAGTTGCTCTGCCTGGGCCTGCCGCTGCTGCTGCTGCTGCCTGGCTGATTTTAATGGGTTGTTTTCAGCTCTGTCCCTGTAATTGAGCTGGGAACTGTAAAGGATCTTTTGTAGAGGCCAGGCTTCTTTAAAGGGCACTGTCTCTATTGTACGGCTCTGACCAACATTTGACCTCCAAAGTCTGCTCAAGCATGGAAAACTTCCCCAGATCAGGCGTAACCGCCCCCCCCCCAATCGTCGCACGAATAATGACACATCATCAACCCATTTGTTAACATCTACAGTCGTTTAACAACTGCAGCAGAGGTTACTGCTGTGCCAAAATCACAGAGGTGTTTGGGAGAATTGAGTGGAGAAGGGGGACATTCGTGCTACATCAAGGAACAGAGCATCCGGCCGCAGATGGTGAGGTTAACGGCAGTGGTGGGGGTTATAGTCACCGGAGCTGGGGCTCGTCAGCTGGTGCAGAAATGCCCCTGAGGAGGGGTCTGTGGTGAAGAGGAACACGGTTGAGGTGTGCAGTCTGAAACATCTGGGACAGCTAATGCATCAGAGCGGGAATTCCATAAATGATGAGATAATTCTTCTGCCTCTTATCTGGAACCAGGTCAGTGGGGGCTGGAGTCCAAGCACAGAAGCCCAGACTCCTCCCTCCCCCCTCTCTGTGCTTCCACAGATGACTGAGCATCTCTTCTCATCTCTAAAGGTGAGCCCAGCCACCCAATCAAGAAAACTCATTTCAGCTGCCTGCTCCTGTGGTCTTGTCCTTTAGGTGACGGTCCAATGTTCATGACCTTAAGTCAGAGTTGGAGCTTTGTTTTTGCACTCAGCTGTTTATTCACCACAGTGGGAACTTGACAAGCTGCTCCATCCTCGAGGTGGGGTTTCTGCGGCAGACACTAATCTCCACCAGCTTTTGGCCTCCCTTTTCATCTCCAAGATGTCTTCCTACACAGCTCAGATCTTTTATCCTCACATGTCCAAACCATCTTACAAGGGATTTTCTGCCTCCTCTCCCAGAGGTCATCATTTCTTGTTCAGCCACATGCTCGTCTACACGTGATCATGTCTGTCACTTTCACTTTCTTGATATAGTGACAAGACAGTGGGACTGTTTCTATGACGTGTAGCATGGTGAAGATACTCTCTTGTCACCTTCTTCCAATCGCTCCACCCACTCTGCAGCTACGTTCCAATACACAGTGTACTTCAACTGTATTCCCTACTCCCTGCTCCGTTCTCAGGGAATATCAGTAAGTTAATTGCCCTTCACAAAATTTCTCCATTTGAAACACCCTGTAACCGTCAGTTCCCTCCTTCGTGTGTTACCACGGTAACCATGGACACATACTGATACTATGGTGGATAATTTGAATTTCTTAAATAAAATATTAATACAAATATATTTTTATTACTATCAGTTGATATAAACAATAACCAACATCAGTTTAGCTTGTTAATAACGTTAGCAACACTAGTTTGTTTTACTCGTATTTGAGGCACAATGGCTTATGGGTAATCTTCTTGTCAACTTCCGGTGAAGTGATATACCTTTGTTCACGTCTTCCCTGCTCAGTTCTCAGTTCCCTTTGAAATGAAGACCATTCGCTCCCTTCCATTTGGAATCTCAGTTAATATGGCGGATACACTGTGCAGTCCACTTTGGAGTACACTATTGGGCAAACGGAATGCAACTTGGGTCCTTCAATTCACTCCTTGGCCACACCTCCTTTGCTCTGCAGGATACTGAGACAGTACCTGGACTCTGTGACCTCTGGTAGCCCGTTGCATCTTTACTATTTCATGTGATGCTTCAGCTTTTCTCCCCTCACTGATGACATTATGCTTGACAAATAAATATGCCTAATACAGCAGAATATGTCATGTGGTGGCCCTCGCGAGCCACCATAAGACGCCACACAGTCACCAGTGAGTTTCAGTGAGTTTTATTACGGTGAAAAGTAACAACACAAGATGCAGGGGCAATGACACATAAGTCTACACACATCCGGAGGCGTAAGGCTAAACAGCTCTCTTACAGGTCCATAGGAGGAGACTCTCGGTCATACACAGGCAAGGTTGATGGAGTAATGACTACACAGGCTGCTGAGGCAGAGACACACAGAGGTCTACTCCCACCGGGAGGGGTAAGGCTAACAGCTCACTTACTGGTCCAGGGGAAGCGACGGTCAACCACAGGCAGACGAGGTAGGTAACAGTCCAAAGCATCCGTAGCTCAGACGAAGAACGACTGACACTGCTGCGTCTTACCGCCGCCAGTGCCGGGCTTAAGAAGGCGAAGCACTAACGACGATAATTACAATCAGCTGACCGGCCGTTGACAGGCGGAAGCCCCACCGAGCACTTTCAAAATAAGAGCCCGGTGAGGCCAGAATACAGCCCGCAACTGTCAAGGCCGGCAGCGAAACATGACTTAGCCCGAGCGCGATCAGAAGCCGCGCTCGGGTCATAACAGAATACAGTCTAAGCACTCTAAATTTGTGACTTTTTTCTAGCAAATTAGCAAAGCACTTTTGCAGCTTTTTTCCCGTGAATTTTCAACTTTTTCTCATAAATTTACAACTTTTTTTTCCTCATAAATTTGTGACTTTTTCACAAAAAATTTACAATTTTTTTGTTAAAAATTTGTTTTTTTTGCTCATTAATTGGCAGTTTTTTTTGCAAATTTGCAACTTTTTTCCTGGAAATTATCAACTTATGTCTTATAAATGTGCAACGTTTTTCTCAAAATGTGTGACTTTTTTTCTCATAAATTTGAAAGATTTTTGTAAATTTGCAACTTTTCCTGTAAATTTTCCATCCATCCATCCATCTTCTACCGCTTTTCCGGAGGTCCGGGTCACGGAGGCAGCAGTTCAAGCAGAAAAGCCCAGACTTCCCTCTCCCCAGCCACCTGCTCCAGCTCTTCAGAGAGGATACCAAGGCGTTCCCTGACCAGCTGGGAGACATAGTCTCTCCACCGAGTCCTGGGTCTGCCCTGGGGCCTCCTCCCAGTGGGACGTGCCTGAAACACCTCAAGTGGGAGGCGTCCAGGAGGCATCCTGATCAGATGCCCATACCACCTCAACTGGCTCCTTTCAGTGTGGAGGAGCAGCGGTTCTACTCTGAGCCTCTCCCGGATGACTGAGCCCCTCACCCTATCTCTGAGGGTGAGTCCAGCAATCCTACGGAGAAAGCTCATTTCAGCCGCTTGTATCCGCAATCTTGTTCTTTCGGTCATTACCCAAAGCTCATGACCATAGGTGAGAGTAGAAACATAGATTGACTGGTAAATCGACAGCTTTGCCTTAGAACTAAGCTCCCTCTTCACCACAACAGACCGGTACAACGTCCGCATCACTGCAGATGCTGCTCCAATCCATCTGTCAATCTCTCGCTCCATTTTCCCCTCACTCGTGAACAAGACCCCAAGATACTTAAACTCCTCCACTTGGGGCAGGAGCCTGTCCCCAACCCAGAGAGGACAATCCACCTTTTTCCAGCTGAGGACCATGGACTCGGACTTGGAGGTGCTGATTCTCATCCCAGCCGCTTCACACTCAGCGGCAAACCGTCCCAGCAAGACCTGTAGGTCATTGCTGGATGAAGCCAACAGGACAACATCATCTGCAAACAACAGAGATGAGATCCTGTGATCACCAAGCATGACACCCTCCATTCCCTGGCTGCACCTAGAAATCCTGTCCAGAAAAATTATGAACAGGATTGGTGACAAAGGGCAACCCTGGCGGAGTCCAACTCTCACTGGGAATGACTCCGACCGAGTGTTGGCAATATGAACCAAACTCTCACAACAGTCGTACAGAGACCGAATAGCTCATAACAACAAACCCGATACCCCATACTCCCGAAGCACCCCCCACAAAAAAAAAACAAGGGACGCGGTCAAATGCCTTCTCTAAGTCCACAAAACACATGTAAACTGGTTGGGCAAACTCCCACGAACCCTTGAGAATTCTCGAGAGGGTAAAGAGCTGGTCCGATGTGCCACAGCCAGGACAAAAACCACATTGCTCCTCCTGAATCCGAGGTTTGGCCAACGGCCGGACTCTCCTCTCCAGTACCTTGGCATAGACCTTCCCAGGGAGGCTGAGAAGTGTGATCCCCCTAAAGTTGGAGCACACCCTCCGGTCCCCTTTTTTGAAGAGAGGAACCACCACCCCGGTTTGCCATGCCAAAGGCACTGCCCCCGACCTCCCCGCAATGTTGCAGAGGCGTGTCAACCATGACAGCCCAACAACATCCAGGGCCTTGAGGTACTCAGGGCGAATCTCGTCCACCCCCGGGGCCCGGCCACCAAGGAGATTTTTAACCACATTGGCGACCTCAGCCCCTGTGATAGGCGAGTCATCCCCCTTGTCCCCAAACCCTGCTTCCTCTGTGGAAAGCGCATCAGTGGGATTGAGGAGATCCTCGAAGTATTCCTTCCACCGCCCAACGATATCCCCAGTCGAAGTCAACAGTGCCCCATCCGCACCATACACAGTGTGGACAGGGAGCTGCTTTCCCCTCCTGAGCTGCCGGACAGTTTGCACCAATGTCTTTGAGGCCGACCGAAAGTCTTGTTCCATGGCCTCGCCGAACTCCTCCCATACCCGGGTTTTTGCTTCAGCAACCATGCGAGCTGCACTCCGCTTGGCCTGTCGGTACACCTCAGCTGCTTCGGGAGTCCCACAAGCTAACCAAGCTTGATAGGACTCCTTCTTCATCCTGGTCACGTGCTGTTTGCCCCCCTCCCCTCAGGTAGAAGGCTTCGGTCCATTCGGACTAAAACCTCCCGGCACATGAACAGCTTTTTCCCCTCTGCCATCAGACTGCTGAACACTAAGTGACTTTTGACTCTCGTGCACTATGTACAGCAGCTCAACCAGACTCATGTCAATCATCACTGTTTTTCTGTTGCATTATTGACTGCACTATGTGGTACTTCACATTATCTGCTACATGCTAATTTTTTAAAACTGCCTTGACTAGTACTACTCATTATTACTAGTATTATTATTATTATTATTACTTATTATTACTTATTTTTCTACACTTATTGCACGTTTCTAGTCCTTTAGTTTTTTAGTTTATCCCTTTTTCTCATTGTTTTTAATGTTGCAGCATGGCACCGAGACAAATTCCTAGTTTGTGTATCACATGAACAATGGCAATAAACCTGATTCTGATTCTGATTCTGATTCTTCAGCTTAATGGCCCCCCTCACCCCTGGTGTCCACCACTTGGTTTGGGGGTTGCCACCACGAGATGCACCGACCACCTTGCGGCCGCAGCTCTGGGCCGCCGCTTCAACAACAGAGGTGGAGAACATGGCCCATTCAGACTCCATGTCTCCAGACTCCCTCGGAATGTGGTTGAAGTTCTTCCGGAGGTGGGAGTTAAAGACCTCCCGGACAGGGGCCTCAGCCAGACCTTCCCAGCACACCCTCACTATACGTTTGGGTCTACCAGGTCTGGATGGCTTCCTCCCCTGCCATCGGATCCAACTCACCACCAGGTGGTGATCAGTTGACAGCTCTGTACCTCTCTTTACCCGGGTGTCCAAGACATACAGTCGCAGGTCTGATGAAACGATAACAAAATCGATCATTGACCTGCAACCTAGGGTGTCCTGGTGCCAGGTGCACATATGAACACCCTTATGCTTGAACATGGTGTTCGTTATGGACAAACTGTGGTTAGCACAGAAATCCAATAATTGAACACCACTCGGGTTCAGATCGGGCAGGCCTGTAAATTTTCCACTTTTTTTTCATGTTTATGACTTTTTCTTTGAAAATATGTAAAGTTTTTCTTAAATTCCTTATTTTATTTTTTTTTTAAAAATGGACTTTTTCAATTTTCAACTTTATTCCTCGTAAATTGGTGACTTTTTTCCTGTAGATTTTTTTTTTCTAAAAAAAAATTGCATTTTTTTTCCTGTAAATTTACAGCTTTTTTCCTCTTAAATTTGCATCATTCATCTGGATGCTGGTTAAATTTCTATTCTGTGTAATTAAAACTTTAATTTGCAACTTTTTAAATTTTTAAACTGGCATCTTTTATCATATCTTTGCAACTTTATTCTTGCAAATTTGTACCTAATTTACATTTATATGTTTGTACTTCTTGCTAAATTGGTGACCACCACATCCGCCTTGTTAGAAAATACCAAATCACCTATTGAGTCTAGGTTCACATTATTGCATCCAGAAACATTCCCCATCCTTTACAGAGATCTTTTCTTTGTTTTGTACCATCTGTTTTGAGCTCCTAGCTGAATACCACCAAAGCAAACTAATACCAGAATAGTGAGGGACACAAGTCACCGTCTCCTTGTTAGGAGTCTTGGGGTTTATTTTTTAACCCTCCACCACCACCACCTTTGTTGACTTTGCTCCTCATTTAAACACAAGTGTTTCCTGAACAGTGCCTAAGGACACCCTGGCTGTATCATTTACATCACCCAGGGTTGCAGATCAAACAAACAGCAACATTTATACATCCACAGCTGATCCGGAAATGTGTGGTTTGACATTTAATGGCGCTAATGAGTCTGCAGATTTATCACATCTCCATGTCTGTGTGCACAGTTTCAGATGCTTTCTTCTTCTACACCACAGCGTCTGTTCACACGGAGGAATGTCATTGCTCATTTTCTCCATTGCTCCTTTTCTTTTGCCCCGCTGACTTTAGTAGTCAGTCGACACTGCCGGGGGAAACGAGGCAGATTGATAACTTTCGATGGCCCCAAATGGAATGCAAATGGCCTCTGAAATCATATTAAAGTCCCTGACGGGTGTGAGTGATGCAAAAAAACAAGAGCTTGATTCGCCTGTCACAGTGTCACCTTCGGGCCCTTTTCAGTTCCCATATTAACGGCGATAGACGTATATGTGGGCTGACAGGGAGGGCTGGAGAGGAAGGAGAGAGCAAAGCAGCACAGTGAGTGGTGGAAAGAGAGGCTGAAACTGGGAGACGGAGAACGGGGACTGATTAGTAATGAAAGAGCAAAAATGATGGAGAGACAAAGTGGCTACAGAGGCTTCACGTGTCGTGTTAACAAGTGGAAGTGGCGCTCTGAAAAAAGCTCAGGACCTACTTCATTTAGCTCACACTCCTCTTCTTACCCTTCATGGCATGCTGGCCTAGAACCGACAGTGTGTTTTTTTTTTTTTTCCCCCCACACCGGTCCTGCTCCGAGAGACAAAACCCCACGGAGCCTTAGATTCAATCAAAGAGGAGATGGAGGACGAGTGGAGGAGGGGTTCTGATTTAGGTCAAGGATGCTGGTCGCTGTGAACGGCGAGGCTGAAGTGGAGGCAGGACCTGGATCTGTCTTTGTGTGGTCTCTCTCACCTTGCGGTGACTCTCTGGAACGGTGGTGAATCACTGCAGCTTATTTGAATCACAAATCAAACGACGGCGGCTCTGTTTGCTTTTGCAATGTTTCCCGCTTTGATAGACATGGCCATGCAGCCTGCAGGCCAAAATCAAAGCAGATGAACCAACACAGCTCATTGTGTGGTGTGAAGTCAAATATAGCAAAGCTGGAAAATCCGCAGAAGGGGAATAGATTCTTAGATCTCATCTGCCATTGCTATACACTCTGATTTGGGAAGCGGTGGCGTTGCTCGAGAAGTAGCTCCAACAATTTATAATTAAAGTAAATATCTGTGCATGTGTTTTGTTTCCTTAGCATAGGTGAGATGACTGTATGCCCAAGATAACCAGACAGATATGAATAATTTGGTATTGATGGGATAGGGAAGATGTCAGCAACGTTTGCACTACCGAGAGCCACTCTGTTCCCAAATATCTGAATGGCGCCACAACAACATCATAGCCTGAAAACTGAGTAAAACATCAGAGTTACACATGGAAACTGACCTGACATCAAGATTAAAAGGTCTTTTTTCTCCTAAATTTACAGCTTTTTTCTTGTATATTTGTAACTTTATTTAGCATTTTTTTTCTTGCACATTTTGTAGTTTTCTTAAGTCAGTGCACACTTTCACACCTCTACTCTATTGCTCAATCACCTTCAGATGTTCTAATTAACCACTTGTTTTTCATCAGCCCTGGTCTTCATAAGTGAGTGGTTCCTTTCCCTTTTTATGGGAATGTTGGACTCTGCATGCCAGCAGCATGGTGTTCTCTTGCAATCTCTAGCGCTTACCTCCTACACCTTCTACCAACTCTTGGAACCGTAAGCAACTACTCCTAAATAATCATCTCTGTTTCTCCCCATGATCTGGACCTTCCAAATACTTAATACTCCTGGTGGACTTAGATCATCTCTTGGGTGGAATTGTCAACCCGGAATCTCAAGCAAAATCAATCCATTCTCTAACCCAAAGTCCTCGGGCCCAGGGTACCCTCTCCTACCTCCCTCAAACTACACCAAAGCCAAAAACTGGAACCACACTCACCCGGTGAAAAATGACACTCACCACTTCCTTCAACAATAGTTACTGTATAAAAGGCGTCAATGTCTAAAACCTGCATTGGGAAGAAACTGTCAATCTGAAGATTTTGAACTACTTCGCTGTTACAAAGTATTCTGTCAACACACGTAATCTATGATGTCCATGTGTTTCTCGATTAAGAAAAAATATACACACTCAGCTGCTGGTTTTTTTCAGTTAAATGTGTTAATCTGAAGACAGTTAAAGTGACACTTTGCCAAAAATCAAGGTTTTTCTGTTGCCAGCATGTCTGTAACATGTTTTTTGTGACATACATACATAATTCAGTCTCAGGTCTCAAGTCTCTGTTTTTCTGCAGTGAATTTGCAGTTAAGCCCCCCCCCCCCCCCAAAAAAAAAAAAAAAAAAATGTGAGTTTGGACAGAGCCTTTGTAGCTACCTAAGAGTTCCTGCTTAGCCCGATTGGTTAAAACACTAACCAATCAGGCTAAGCACTGGGCATGACTACAGACCTGAGTTCATTACCTCGGGGGAAGAGAGAGGCGCCGAGGAGTAGCAGGAGCTTTTCCTATTTGGGAAAGATGGCAGATTATAAGTGTTCAGTTTTTGGTAGTGATGTTGGCATTATCACATTAATCGCCCGTTAGCGCTTCACTCCTGTTAACGGTTACAAATTTTGTGATCGCAGTTAACGGCAGAAAGCACAAGCAGTACTTTTTTTTAACCTAGCTGCACTCTATACTGAAGGCGCTCTGCTGCCATAAAGACACTGCCCCCCCCAGCCAGCATGCCCATGTGGGCCCCACCATAGGTTTGACATGGGCTGTCTAATGGGCCCCATGTGGGTTTAACTGCGGATTCCACATTGGCCCCATCTGTGTTTGCCCATGTGGACTTTACCTGTGGTACAGGTAAGTAGGTAATCTACTTACTTACTTTAAACCCATCTGGGCCCCACATGGGTTTAATGTGGATGAGCAGGTTTCAGTAACATTGGCACAAGAAATAAAATCTATGTGGGCAAACACACATGAGGCCAATGTGCAACCCGCAGGGCCCATAAGCCAGCCCAGGTTAAACCTATGGTGGGGCCCACATAGGCATGTTGGCTAGGTCCACACCATACAGACACTGCGAAGTCAAACAAGCTCACAGGATCACAGTCATGGAAATCCCCAAAACGCTTTCATGTTTGAATTTACAACGATGTCTGTCAGAGCTTTCACCTGCATAATTGTCAAAGCCTCCTCCAGAACTTTGCCTGGATTTTGGTTGTTTTTCTTCTTTGGAAGCCAGCTAGCCAGCTAGCAGTTTAAATAGCTATGTGCTACGGATGTAGCCGGCTGCTAGCAGCTGACATGAACAGACACTCCACCTGCTTCATCCTCTTACTGTAGCTTCTGGTCCAGCTGTCGACAGGTGAGTAGCAGTCTAACATTTTCTAATTCTCAAGCTGTGTTCGTAATGTCCACTAACTCCCACTCCCTGTTTTTGCAGTGCGGTTGGTGACGCCACCGTGGTGACAGTTGTTTATGTTTAGTTTTTCTGTAAAAGGGAAATTGTGTCTATTGTGACACACGAGCTCCTTTGTTTTGTGTTGAGCTGCTGAAAACACGGTGGATGTTTGCTATGAGAGTGGAGTTGGATGCTGAGTTGTGTCAGTATTGTCAGTAATGTTGCAGTGATGTTACTGAGCCCTGCCATTCAGTTGTTTGCACATGCAGTAGTACTTCTGAAGATTTTCTGGAGAATATTCTGGATAGTTTTGTTTGTTGTTTTTTTCCCATTTTGTGTATGTTGAGAGTTCTAATAAACCTGCAGGTGAAGAAAGCAAGAATATTTGTCCACTCCCACGTTTATAACAGTATGAGAAACTTGAAAAATTCTCAACGTAAGTTACATCTGAGTGGAAGAACAAAACAAAACATCAGATTAAGGCATTATCAATAACAATTAACTCAACATTCTAAAAGATTAAGGGGGATTAAAAATTTTAATTGCCTGACACCACTACTTTTTGGCTTTATGAGCAAGAAATCCTCTTCTTTTCAATTTCATGTCTTACCCACAGACATGAAAATATGAAAGCAATAATCAATTTTATCTGGAAAAACCTCAGTGTCCCTGCTGAAATACCAGAGAGAGGACTGCATCTTACCCGGCCATGGAGGTCCGCCCCCAGGGCACGTGGTGCAACGGCTGGGGTGGAATGATCATTCTCGGTGGAGCGGAGAGTTACTGCCTGGCCCCGCCTGGAGGCTGGAGGGCTCCCCGCCGGTGTCTGGTTGCCCACTCGCCGAGGGTCTCCCCGACTCGTTCCGACTGTCTCCCACTTGAGAGTGAAGGAGGTGAACCAGTGGGTGCTGCTTCCTGTCCACCATGGAAGCGAGCTGGCTGGGACTGCTGAGCAGCCTGCTGAGCGTCGGCGGTCCACTGCGCCCATCCACCAGAGCGGAACCACGACCGCGGCGTGCACTGGTGGAGGTGGCCGAGGAGCCCCCTCCCCCAGGGTGCATGCTTTAACCGTCGTGGTTCCACGGCAGTGGGCAGACACAACAGACCGCCGGCCCCTAGCCAGCTTGCTACCATGGTGGACGGGCCATAGTCTTTCCAGGCAATTCCTACCACATATACCCTGTAAAATATTCCAAATCATTTGAAGAAACTGTAAACACAGTTTTTCTCTGCACAGAGAAAAAACACTGTGTGGGTTTAAGAAATTTTTCTGCAGATTATCCTCTTTTCACTGACGTTTCAGTCAGATTCATGTCTTCATATTGCACAGTGGAGCAGAACAAGTCAGGCTATATTAAACCAAAATTAATTCAAACTCAGCTCAAATGTTCAATTATATCTTCCTCATCTTCCTCCATGAAATAACTGACTGGGCATCGACTGTAATTGATACCTGGGTTAATGCTAAACAGCGTTACTATCATACACGTTTTCTCTTCACTCCCGGCCTTTGGCCAGCACAAAATCCACCTTCATTCTGTTGTAAACAAGCCATCATTATCAGTTAACTTCAGAGCATGCACCTCGCAGTGTTAAAGGCAAGGGCTGAAGAGTTTTGGATTGGATTATTGCACCCAAAAACATCTGAATTATTAGACCACCAAAAATGAGGCAAAAAAAAAAAAAGGGATTTAACGGAGACATCAACATGAGGGAATAAGGAAATATCTTTTAAGATGTGAAATGTGTTTTCTGCTATGCTAAAATAATTGGAACATTAATTACAGGAAATTAAAAATTACTAGTTTTGGTCAACAATTTTGAATTAGTCACACATGAATGAAGAGAATAATCAGAAGAGCCAATCATGAGTTTTTCTTTTAATGGGTTGGTTACAATTCCAGTGAAAGAGCAGTCAGAGCTCCTGTGTGATTCGTATGCTATTTTATTTCATTTCATGTCACATATAATTTTCCAAACATGTTAAAAGAACACACGGACCATCACATGCGCTCATTTTTGCAACACAAACAAGAGCTGAAGGTCGCAGTGAATGAAGCATCCACCGACGATAATTTCTTTTCATTTCTTCCTTTTACCTTCAAACACTCCAATTATCTCAGGTGTGTTATTTTGTTATTTGGCGTGTTTTTACTGGGATGAATAAAAGCCAGTGGGATGAAAGAAGAATATTTTCAGTAATTTGAGGTTTTATCACGTCAGAAAGAAGCCCAACATTAGAACAGGGTGGGCAAACTCTTTTTTTTTTTTTTTTTTTTTGGGGGGGGGGTGCAGTTTATACTCAAAATAATCAGCACAGAAAATGTGTTAGTGTCAAAGTATGAGACTAAGCTGGATATGTGCACGTGTGTGTGTTACTAATTTTGCATATTTGCAAAAATGTTATGACATTTTTTGTTTTCTTGTCATTTCTTTAGTGCTCTCTTTAAATTTCTAATACATCCAGCATTTTTCATTTTTTTGGCAAATATTTGTGACATTTTTCTCTTAAAATTGCAATGTTTTAAAAGTAAATGCAATTTATTTATCAAAACTTGACTTTTTTTCTTTGCAAATTGTGAGATTTTTTGCCATATTCAGTCAAGTGAAAAAATCAGGACACCCTGCATAAGCCTTTGTTTTTTTTGTGTGTGTTTTTTTGCATATTTGGACATATGGATATTAAATATCAATGTTAACGATACTGGGAGATTCATCTAATATAACTAAACAATTAAAAATGAATTAAATACTTTTTTTTTCTAATTTTCTGTAAAATGTACAGTGGTGTGATAAAGTGTTTGCCCCTGTGCTGTAAAAGACTCATTGTCAGTTATCGCAAACGTTTGATTGCAGTTGTTGCTGCTAAGGGTGGCCCAACCAGTTACTAGGTTTAGGGGGCAATCACTTTTTCACACAGGGCAATGTAGGTTTGGATTTTTTTTTTAACCCTTAATAATAAACACCTTCATTTAAAAACTGCATTTTTTGTTTGCTTGTGTTTTCTTTGTCTAATATTTAAATTTGTTTGATGATCTGAAACATTTAAGTGTAACAAACTTACAAAAAAATGAAAAATCAGGAAGGGGGCAAACACTTTTTCACACCACTGTAATTCTAAACAAATAGTGAGGAGTAAATTAGGACACCCCCAATCTTTTTAAGGACACCCCCACATTTATTCCCACTTACAATGGCTAAAATAAATTTAAAAAAAAATTCAACTAAAACAAAAACAAGGTTAAACATAGATATATGAACATTTCTTAATAAAAAACTGAATATTTAAAGGGGTGTCCAAATTTTTTAATGACCATGTTCTGCTTCTTTTATAATTTTAAAACATTTTCTCATGAATTTGCAGCCTTTTTTGTTGAAAATGTGTGGCTTTTCTTGGAAACTTGAGAAGTTTTTTTTTTTTTTTTACCCCAAGGCCTCAACTTTTCTTTGTATATTTATTTTATTGTGGATTCCAGCAGCATGTGGAGGAGGGCTGGTGCTGATGTGACGTCTCAGAGTAAAACAATCAGAAATTAAGATATTTTTTCATCTTTTTTTTCCTTTTTTCTCTGTATTACCACAGCTCTAAAAAGCCACACGTTGTTGGTGATTTGAGTCTTAGGAAGGTTTAATTGGTAATGACAAGGTGTTAGTTGAGCTAAATTAAAAGAATGGCTGAAAGTGAGAAAAATGAGAGAAGGCAACCGTCAAAATATCAAAGTTAACAAAAATTAATAGTTGAATCACCTGGTACAAAACATACCACTTCATAATAACAAAAAAAAAAATGGGGAAAATGGTTAAAAAGATGGTAAAACCAGTTGAAAACTGTGTAAATACTGGGGTGTGGGATGTATTATGCTTTGGCTTTCATCTCACATGGCTACCGAAGGCCATTGTTGCATTAATCTCTCCATAACTATCACTCATGCTTATTTTTGCACCATGTCACTTTAACTTTATTTGCAGGGTTGCAGCTTATGTCAGATTTTTAGGTTTTTAACTATTGTGGAGTGTATGTGGATGTGATTGTTTTTTAATTTATTTATTGTGTGGCACATTGTCAGGCTTTTGACCTGACTTGACTTGACTTGACTTTGTGGAAGAAAATTGGCAAAAAATGGAGAAAACAGTATAAAAACGGAGTGAAATGAACTAAACACAGTGGAAAAATGGGGATATTACAGGGTAAATAGATAAATACTGATGTGGTGGCTGTATTATGCCTCTACTTTCATCTGATATTACCTTGTAGAAACAAGACAAAATTTGGGGAAAAATGGGGAAACAATGGGGTAAAAACAATGTAAAAAATAAAAAGATTATATGCAGTAAAAGCTAGGTAAAACTGCAAGGATACGGTGAATACTGGGGCGGGCTGGGCTGTTTTATCCTTTCATTTTCATCTGACATAATTACCTCATAAGCATGAGTGGGAAAAGAAGTAAAGGCGAGGGGAAAAACTGAAAAGTTGAGGGAAGCACAGGATAAAACGGTAAAAGAGTAAAAATTTGTTCAATCGTGAGATAAAAACTTTGGAAAAACAGATGGTAAAACAATATAAGGAAGGAGTAAATGTTGGATTACGTGATGATTTATATCTCATGTTTCTTTAGCTGTAAGTACAAGTTATATAAAGAAAAAATGGAGGAGATAATGGGTGGAAAACGGGATGAAATCTGAAAAATCAGGAACAAATGATAAGGTGCCTTCAGATCAAATGTGATTACATTTTAACTCAATGTAAACATGCAAATAGACCTGAATTCACTGTCTGAGTGAGTTGCAGATGGGCAGAGTTGCCTTTACAACTTCTGCAGCGGTGTTCAACCTGCTGTGGAAATCCCCAAAACACCATCATGCTTAGGTTCACGTTATCCGACGGGGTCCTCACCTGAAAAGATTGTCCCCGCCTCCAAAATTTCACCTGGATGATGGTTGTTTACACTGCTAACCTGCTAGCCCTTGGTAGCACGTCCGTGGCAGGAGTCCATCACTAAATAACTCCGACACCAATTCAGTCACACAGCTGCCGGTCCTTCTGTGTGCGGGAGAGTGTCAGTCTCATTTTCAAACTAGTTTATTCTCCAGTGTTGATACTTTTACTCCGATGATGGCAGGATCTCAAGACCATTACTAGCTAGCAATATCCCTTGGATGTGAATGCACAAAATTGCGTGTTCACGTCTTTCCATTGACTTTGTATTTGCGCCACGCAAAAGATTTGCTTGGCATTTGGTCTGACCACACCTATATATTCTACTTGTTTTTTCTCTATTTTTTAAGTTCTTCCCTGCTCCTTTCCTGTAATTTGCAGGCTGCAGTAGGCTGCAGCACCATCCCTGTTCAGTAACAGTAAGAACAACTTTACATTTCACATCTCTCAATTTCAATCAGCTTCTAATAAAACACAGAACCTTGTAAAATACTAAAACCATATCATGAAATTCCTCTTCACTTCTTATCAATGTCTTCAAAATCTGAATAACTTTAAACTTTTGAAGTTTCTTTTCTTAATGCTAAAAGCAGCTGATTTAATAAATCATGACTGACTTTAGGGTTTTTGGGACAAACTTATATTTAATTTAAATGCCCATAAAGTCCCTTCAGAAACACTTACACTCATGAATTTTCTTGTCTTTGTGTTTTATTTCTTAACCCCGCTCCCTGTTGCTAAGTGATTATCATAAGAATGAGGTCATGCTAAACGTGAATGGCTCCATGTTACCGGCTCCGTATGCAGACTGCAGCAGGAGGAAACGGCTGAAGGCCCGTGGATGAGAGCGCTGAAAACCATGGAGCCAGGGGCTGTTTGGCATACATTATTCTTTTAATTTGACATTTCTGTCAGTCACGGTCAAATATTAACTATCACATGTGAATTAAGCAGCTTCTCCCCATCATGCCTTCCTCCCCCAAAGACACTAAATCAATGCTAATCAGATTTTTTAAACATGAAATAAAACATCACTCTCTCATTAATGTCAACAGGGGCCAAATTAGAATGCTATTTTGAACGGATGTGTGTGGATTTTTTACAAGGAGCAGCTTCTGACTAAACGAAGTCGGTGATCAGTGTTTGGTCCTCTGGAGATGTCAGCCTGAGCCTTAAGTAGTCTGCCTGTTAAAACAAACATAATCCCTCACTGTTTTTCTCTTTAGGTTAGTTGTTCTTTTTGACTGTTTAGAGGTCTGTTTTCACCTGAAACAAACTGAGCAATATAGAGTTTTATGGCAATAATGAGCACATCTACCTAGCTAAGTAAATCACTTCCTGAGCTGTAACAACATACTACAGTAACTATTATGAGACACAGTGCTGCATAAATGAATGGATTAACAGCTATTGACATCCTTAAAGTGCTGATGACACGTTTTTGACATTTTTTAGCATGTTGTAAACCCAAAAGTCATTGTCGATGATCAATATAATATTTACAACCGCGCCTGCATAAACTAGTTATCATCAAAAAACCATAGCCGCTGACTGGACTGTGGTGCCGCCAACCGAATTAAGAGTGGCACCCCAATGTTGTAATCAACATAACGGACTCCGGTGTTGTTGACTGGAATGACAGCAGCTTTGTAGCTCACAGTTTCTCTGGTTTCTTGTTTTAATTTTACGGCTATGCCTTCGCGTTGTGTCGCAGGATTTGATAAACAGCAGACCATGAAAGACCACATCACACGCTTCAGCTCCAACTGTCATAAGCCTCCTCGTGCGCTTCTCGTGCGCAGGAGGAGCGCAGAGGAGGGGAAGGATTAATGGAATTACGCGCAGCTTTGACCTACTTTCTGTGATCCCATGCTGACATCTCACTGGTCCGGCCACGTCCCCTCTATCATTATCACCAGCTGATTCCCCTTCCGCTGATCATGTTTCCCAGTCCTCCCCCAGGTGCTTCTCATCACACCATCACCAGCAGTGCATTACTGGCAAAAGTACACGCACTGTTGGTCCATAGTATTGTCATCTATGCTGTTAGTCTGCCAGTATTTTCAGCACTCTCACAACGTTAGTCACTCTATGTTTGCCATGGTTCTCGTGCGTCCTTGAAGCGATGTCGGCTCTGCGGTGCACCTGTGGCTAGCATGTCTCCTCTCAGTTGTTCTCTGGGCGATGCCAGCCCCCAAACGCCATCAGTAAGTGTGTTTGTGTTTTTTGTACATCTTCACCTTTTTGGGAATTGTCTGTCGTTCTATATTAAATGTGCTGTTGTGAACGTTGCACGTAAATCATTGTTATTTCATGCTCCCTCTCCATGCCCTGTGTAAGAGCGCACAGAGAGGGAGGATTTTTGCATAAATAATGAGGATTTACATGAGGGTTTATGCGTAGGATTCACCACAGCACATGTATTGAACATAAAGACTGATCCCAAAAGGTGAAGACTTACAAAAATACACAGAAACACAAAGAGTAGGTATTCGGGGTCAACATCGCCCAGCGAACATGGAGAGGAGACTTGTTAACCACGGTTGCGCCCCAGAGCCGACTTCGCTACAAGGGGCGCAACAGAAACACGGCTGTGTGGAGTGGCTAACATGTTGTGACAGTGTTGGCAATATTGGCTGGCTGACAACACGGCAGATGATGCACACAAAACATGAACAGCTGACTATCACTGAGTCTGACTTGCTAGGCACAATGTCCGCTTGGCACGGCTCAAACCTATACAGTCTGATGCCCCCAGATTCTTCATTGTCATCCCATTCTTTGGAACTATAATCGTCTGAAGATTGGACAACACAAACCAATTCCAGACTACATGTGCTGGAACCATCGTCGATGTTTTCAACCGCTTTCATCCTGTATGTACAAAGGGCAGCCAAGCACTATGTTCTGTCGATGACTTGACTACATGGCAGTAGGGTTTTCAGCCACTGACGTAATTGGTAACGTGGCGCTCATGAAAACGTTGGATATTCGCGTGAAAAAAAGCCTGTTGGACTTAGAACTGCACAGACGAATCTATTTTGTCATATTGTATTAAGTGTTGGAAAATTAGAGGAAGTCAAAAACGTGTCATCAGCACTTTAAAGGTGCTTTCACAACTAACTGGTTTGAGCCAGAATTCCAGACTTTAAAATTTTAGGTGTGAACTCTCCCCCAAACCATGGTTTGGACCAAAGAGCCGAAATTTGGTGTGGCAAAAAGAGGTGGTCTTGGTCCAGATCAAATTGTACCTTGGTCAAGTTTCTTTAGAGTGTGACAGCAATTCTCAGAAAGGTTTGGGCTTTCAGAACAAACACAAGAAGTCAAGACAGCTAATGAGAGTGAAAATGATCTGTGGTAGCACTCGTAGAGAGGAAATATGGCCGTTAGTGGCAGTGATGTGCTATCAGGGGAGGCAGGTGAGGCAGCACCTTGCCTATTATCATGAAAAAAAAAAAAAAAAAAAAAGCTTATAAATATATTATTATTTTTCCACTAATTTGTCTTACTTTTCTACTTACTACTCCTGCGGGATGAGGGCTGGGTGACCATCATCATCTGTAGAGCCAATCGGGTTAACCAGTGCGTGCCAACATTGCCGGTTTTGGGCCAGCTCCTCTGTGTCAACAACAGGGACTCTGAGCTTTCGGAGGTCTCTCTCCACCACATCGAACCATCTGGTGTGTGGCTTGCCCTGAGGTCTTTTCCACCCTGAGGCCCTGGGGTCAAATATGAGGATGGCTTTTGTTGGGTGTTCTGATGGGAGGTGGAGGACATTGCCAAGCCAGCAAATGTGCTGTTGTGCAGTAAGGTAGTATGCTGCAGGCTGATGTGTATGGGCTTGGAGCGCATCATTAGAAGTGTGCTGGTGCCACCTGATGTTCTCGATGGTTGTGGGGGCCCGACTGTCAAACAATCCACTCTCGAGGCCCGAGTCTTATTCGGTGGCCATGCCTCTGACCAGGATGGGGAGGACTGATGCATTGTATATGTAGAGGATATATCCTGGGTCTGGCAAGGTAGGTTATGCATTCCAATGATCCGAACAGCATTACTCTCTGGAGCTTTCTCCTGGGATAGTCACCCTTGGTAGCCCTGTATCTCAGGAAGGTTCCAGAAAAACGGTGACCTACAGCCTGTTGGCACGCTGGTAGATGGCAGCCCCATCATCCGACTATCCTGCAGAGGGCTAACAACCCACCCAGGAGAAACCTTTGTTATGAAATCAACCACTAATTTGTCTTTTTTTTTTTTTTTGTTACTTATTTGTACCCGTAGGTAGACTTGGTTTGCAGTCTGGTGACAAGCCACCGGCTGCTGGTCGCTGCGTGCGCGAGCGCCCTAAACCTACATGTTTTTGGTATGCGGGAGGAAACCGGAGAAATCCTGGAGTAAACCCGCGCAACATGGGGAGAACATGCAAACTCCACACAGCTCACTGTTGGTCGGGGGCTGGGATCGAACCCACGATCTCATGAGCCCCGCGGTCCCCCGGCCGAGGGTAAAACTGTGCTGCCACAGTGCTAAACCTCTGCGCCACCGTGCAGCCAGGTCTAAATGTAATTTCTGAATTATTCCAATCATTTCAACAATATTTATTTGTTTAAAGTCGCTGAATAGGTGCATTTCTTGTCCAAATACAAGGGAGAGAGACCAGATGAAGCAGCAACAAATGCAGCCTCAAAAGGATTGTGCATTCCTCCACAGCCCAGTTAGAGCGCATGTCAGATGCGCGTCCCTGGTGACAACTCTGTGTATGTCAAAAATGTAATGTTTGTAGGAGCTTTTATTGTGCATCACCCTTTTCCATAGTCTATGTAATGTACTTAATGTGTGTGTATAACATATTTAGTCTTCTTAATCTGACATAAAACTTTAGTTAAAAATCACGGTCAGAGGCTCCACAGTGCTGTTGCTCCAACAAGGGGAGGCGTGCTTGAGCACCTTAAGCACAGGGGTTTGTCCCAGTTTGTACTTGTTGCTCATCTTATATGCAGAGGCTAAGCACCAAGAAAGTCAGATGTACCAAGGACTCCGTTTGTGCTTCTATTTTACACAGACTGAAAATGGAAGAATTTATCACTAAACTTAAAAAAAAAATTCTCAGAATTGGACTTTCAGTCAAAACTGACAGTAATCTCGATTGTGACAGAGAGACTTAAAAGAAGACAAGGAGGACTTTACAACAGAGTCATTGAGATTTTTGTCCAGAGGGATAGGCAGATGGATTTCATTTACAAGTAAAGGTAAAACCATGCATACTTGTTGTAACGTGAAATGGGGATATTAATAAATAATAAATATGATCAGGTATGAATTATTTAATTTATATTGATGTATTGGAATCTGAGCTCAAATCTCATTTCATATACATCAGAAAAGTTAATAAAACTCGTAAGGGGCACCACCTTCTATCTCTAAGAAGCAATTTGATCTTTAATTTCACTTTATACCTGTTTGATCACTCAATAAATTAATCAATAATCAGTCTCAAAAATTTTCCGTGAATTCGATACCTGGGCTTGAAACAGACTCAGAATGAAATAAATTCCCAACAACTTCTCATTTTTAAATATTTATTAAACGAAATGATTAATAGACATCGAAATAATTTCATTAATCATAAAATCAATCTTGTAAATGATAGATTAACAATGTCAATATTTTCGGAACCAGGGTTAAACTGAGAAACGAATTTCTATCAGTTTGAGTTAACAGATTATCAAAAACAACGCAAATTTATGGAGAAAGTTTGTTAATTATGAAAAAGTCCTAAATTACTTCCTACTGGAGGAAGAAGCCCCCCAGGAGGCAGCTAGCCACAGGGCTGCTCGGAAAGGCGCTCTGGCCACCGGCAGAGTGAAGAGGCCTCGCCGTCACAGGTCCGTGGCTCTGAGAGAGGTCCGTCGCTACCAGAAATCCACGGAGCTGCTCATCCGTAAGCTGCCCGTCCAACGCCTGGTGAGGGAGATCGCTCAGGACTTCAAGACCGTCCTGCGTTTCCTGAGTTTCGCCGTCATGGCTCTGCAGGAGACCAGCGAGACCCACCTGGTGGTCTCTTCTTCGCTAAGGGGGTCACCATCATGCCCAAAGACTTCCAGCTGGCCCGCTGCATCTGCAGAGAGAGAGAGCTTAGACTTTCTGCTGCACATTCACCAGCCATAATGCTCTGCACTGTGTGTCTATATATATACATTTATAGTAATATGGATATATGTTTACTAGATGTTGTTTTTTCTTGCCTTCTGATTGTTGCTCTGAGTGTTGCTATCCCTGTGCTGTTGCAATCCTGGAATTTCCCCATTGTGGGACTAATAAAGGCTTATCTTATCTTATCTTATCTTAAATTAATCTTAAGAAAATAAAAACGGAATTTTAATGAAAAGGAGAGTTATGTTAAGGGCTTCTTAAGTTGCATCTGATTAGATATATAAATTAGTACCGAACCTCAAGTTTAATTCAGCAGATGAATTAAAGTTTTTCAGCTCACGTGATCCTCAGTGATGGCAGTTCTGTCATCCTTTTTCAGCCCAAGACTTTGTGGATGTGAGGGAAATATCTGCCAGCAGATACTTCAAGGGTTCACAGCTCGACCTTTAGATTCAAGCGGTCGAAGGAGGCTGGATTCTGGGCTGTATGACCCACAGTTGAAACGGGTCTTAGCCAGATGGTGCCGACGTCTCTTCAGAGTGATGTGGGACAGCTGTGTGTTGATCCTACAGCTGCACGTTATGTGGGAGCTTCGTCTTTCTTCAAGAGGTCTTCGGTAATAATTAAAAGATATCTAATCCGATTTCAAATTAGAAAAGAAACTTTCGGACTTTAGATAAAAATAGTTTCTGGGAGGTGCTTGGTCAAGAAAAATATTATAAAAATAAAGTCAAGATTAAAGTTTACCTTAAAATTAAACAAACAGCGGTTTTACAGAAAGTTTAACAAAAAGTGATAAATTAAGAATTGGAGTTTTACTCCGATTAAGAATTGAGCTCAAAGAAAAAGGAATTCCTAGGCATTTAAGAGAAGAAGAAAATACAAAGTTACATAAACAAATTATCTGCTCTGTGTTCAGAAAAACGACATGTGCTCAGACAGTCCTTTGTTCTTCCTTGCTGTGTGTAGACAATGGAGGAGATCAGAAAAAAAGGAGCAGCCGGAAAGAAATCCGGGGAGGAAAAGAGGTCCGGAGCAGAAAGAGCTGACGAAAAAAAAGCTGAAACAGAGTCTCTCTCTCCCTTTTATAAGCTCTGTTGAGTTTCGCGGGATTCTGGCCTGACCGGAACCTCAGCCAATGAGCGTCCTTCGTGGGCGGGCTCGATGAACTTTTAGTCCAATGAACAGGCCTTGTCTGTGAGGGACCAATAGGATGAAGAAGCTGGGGTTCTATGAAGACTGGTGACACATGATATCAGTCCACAGGAATACACAGTTTTAAATACATTGGAATGTACTGTTACACACTTATGTATAACTAAACTAACCTTAGTGTATCTTATAAGCAGTGCTTCTAAATCAACATGCAGGAATAAACATTCATCTAACATTGGCATGCATATATATAGTATATATATATATATATATATATATATATATATATATATATATATATATATATATATATATATATAAAATCACAGATTAATGCATTTCACACATATTTTCCACATCAAAAACACCAGAGTCCATCTGCATTTTCATAGTTCTGAAAAGAATGAAGGTTTAGAATTGAGTTTGTAATAATGTACTTTAAAGTTGTTTAAATCCAGCGTTTTCACAGTTTAAGGAAATTTGTGGGTCTGTGTGGCCAGGTCTGTTGCATGTTTATGGGGGCAATAAAGTGAAGCCGGACATTGGGGGAAATTCCTTAGGCTGGTTTTAACAAAAGGGGATTTCAGCTGTGGCCTGGAGGAAGAAAATCCATTTATTTGCGTTATTCCTGGATGAAACAAAAATGTCTTTAAGCAGGAGAATAATTATTGCTGAGCCAAAGTGAGATGATGCTACAGTCCCCCCTCTGGTAGCAATGGTGACGTTGATTCAGCGTTGATAGCAATCCTAGGCATCAAATCCCAATTTGGCGAGGCTTGATCCAAATGCTGAACTAAAGTTCTGATGTCAGTAAGTCTTAAGCTTGTAAACAGTATCTATTCCAAAGTGTAGGTTCTTAAATTTGTTTTTTTTGAAAAACTTCTGGAAATTTCGAAAAATAATTTTGGCGTGACCAAATATAAACATTGCATAATTGTCTAGGATATACTAAAGTTCTGTATAAGCCTGTAAAGGCTTAAAAATTCTGGGTACAAAAAAAAATGAACTAGAAGTATGTGGATTTTGACATACTTGATTAAATGTTTTGGGTTTGCTGAAAAATATCTATTCAAGGTTTCAAAAACAGTTTAAATGTGCATAAAATCTAAATAAAGTATAAAAGGTTATTTGTATATACACAAGCATGTATCCAAAAGCAAAAATAAAATTCTTTCATATTTGAGGTAGATTCAGACTAATCAATATTGAGGTGACTCAAGGAGGTTCAAATTGAATTTGTTTAGTTAGACTAAACCATGGTTCCACAGATGTCCAAATCATAGGGTGTTTGAGGCTTTTGTTCAGAAAAACTGAGTGGGCATAGGATGTTGTTATCATTCTTTGGATGGCAATGAAGTAAATTTGGATTTACTGCAAAAAGGATATGATGAGAGAGCATATTCATTGCTAAAGCGTTAACTGAAAAGCTAATGTTTCTAGCTACTTCTAAGAGTAACATATACATTGGCTGTGTGTGAGTATAGTCAACCCTTAACACAAAGAGCAAAGAGTTCAAGACCTTGTTGAGTTTGATTGAAGCTTCGGAGCAAGCATTCAAAACCAACACAGTGTCTTGTAAGACTTTGGTAACGATTTGTGGTTCGACAACCTGGCGTTTCGGTTTAGCGGTGTTGACCGAGTTAACAGTGGGCATGCTAAGGTTAACTAGAGGCTCTAACAATGAAGCTGTTATTAAGAATCCATCCGAAGATCTTTGACCTTTCGTTTTGGCTTGGCCCAATTCTGACTGGGTAACAGTGGGTGTGATTGCTAGGCAGATGGCTAAACTGATAAACAGGAGGGCCATCATCTTGGCAAACAAAAGTGAGCAGTTTTGGATCTTAATCTTCTTGTTGATCTTTCTTTAGATACCTGGTTGGCAAATGAAAATTCCTCTTAGAGGTGGAATGATTTCATTTAGATGGATGTACTTTATTGATCCCAAAACTGGGAAATTACAGAATAGAGCTTAAGAGATTGAACTCTAAACCTTGTGCTTGTTTTTCTCACCTTTGATGGGAGTTTTAAGATTATTAGCTCAAGCTAATGGTGTTGAATGTCTTGTGTATACTATTTGGTAATAGTAAGTTGATTGAAGTTTATTAGATTTTACAGAGGTCTTTGAAATTAGTTTAAGGGCTGATTTGGTTTTAATATACCCTTTCCTTTCTGGAGGTTTTGATGCAGTTAACTGATTGGAGAAATTTGACTGAGTGTACCTGAGGCTAGTAGTTAGCTACAGTTATTTCTCAGACGTAGGTTTGGTTTTAATCTTATTTATGGACTTACTTTGACAGTGTTGTACCCGACAAGTCCCATGGGGTTTTGGTAAAGGTTACACTGATTTTGGTGAGCCCATTTGAAAATGGGGTCCTGGATTTGGCTCTTGAGTGGCCAAAGTTTGTTGTTGACAATGTGTGGATTCATCCACTCGGGCAGGAATTTAGGAGTGATTTTCCTTTCCTGTAAATTTATTTCAGGTGTCTGCAGTACGAATGTGGGGTGGAAGATCTTGTCCCCCCTTCGCAGTTTGTCATGCAAGAGTTTTTGATCATTATATGCTTTCTGTTGTTTAGCGACTCGGTCCGAATGTTTTTGAAGTACAGCCTTGGGAGCTTCGTATGTCGTTTTGACGCTTTTGTGTTCTGCAGCTGGAGTGTTATGGGCATTGGCAGTCATCACCCCCCTCTGGTTTCGAGGAACTTTGAGCGGTGGCGATGATGGTTCGTCGGAAGCATGATCAGGAGTGCCATTGCATAGCTGCAGAGAAGATTGTGTCGCATGAATTGGTTTCAGTTTTGGTATGTCATAGGGTTTAGATGCGGGTAGCGCATGTATCGTTTTATCCGACCGGTGTTTGACGGTTTCATGGATCATTTGGTTGCAAGGTTGAGTGACTGTGCGCCTTGCGTTTGCAAAAGTCGGGTTCGTTGTCGCAAAAAGTTGAGGTTTTAGAGGGTCTAGAGAGCCGGTTGGTGTGGCTCTTGTGACCATGCAGGCCTCATGGGCGGGTGGGTGGGTTTCAAAATGTGACACCACCATTGAATCGTGGGTATCGAGGGTTTCAAGAGGGCCGTTTGGGGTTTTCTGCTCGGCCATTGAGTTTTCAAGATCATTTGAGTGTTTGGCTTGACCTTGTATTTGAAGGTGACTTTTGACTTCTTGTGGGCAGTACTCACCTTGGTCTTGGCAGTCGCTTTCAATCGGTTGCAGTTGTTCCAACAGTGCTAGTTGTGTGAGACTTGGGGTGTCTAAAGTGTTCAGAACAAAGCACTGTGATTCAGTTGTTCTTGTTGGGTCAAATGGGTGAGGGTGTTGCGTTTGAGCCCATAGTTTGAGGTTCTTGAAATCAATCAGTGGCTCAAAATGGTTCAGTAGGTCTTTGCCAACAAGTAATGGAATGGCGTCAAGTTTGGACACGTAGACCGGATGTGTCAAGGTCATGGGTCCAATGGACATGTTTAGTAGTGATACGCCCAACAGGGTTGTTTTAGTGAGCGCATATGGTCGCACAGCTAATGAACAGGGTTCCAGTTTCAAATGTTTGTTAGCGCGGTTCGCGGCTACACGTAGTTTGTCAAAAAGGGTGTGTGACATGAGCGTGATGTCAGCAGCGGTGTCTAAAACAGCGTCCTGACACACCATGTCTTCAAGGGTCAGTGGAAGGTAGAATTTCCGTGCCACCCCCCTCTCGTTTAAATCGCATAGAAATTGTGGAACCGGCGGTTCGACACAGAGTTGCGACATGTTAGAGGAGTGGTCTGTGACCAGTGGTTGGGCTGCCATAACAGCACTGGACTGCGTTGAGTCCTTTGGTCCTTCCTCATTTGCATGAGGGATTTTCTTCTTGCGTTTCCTTCGTTTGGAACGCTTGTTTTGAGTTGGCACAGCTGATATAGCTAGAATGTTAGCAGTTTTATTCTCTTTATAGCTTTGAATCTCTGCTAGGAGGTGTTGGACAATTTCAATAGCTTCTCTACTGAATGTAGGAGTTTCTTCTTCCTTCCAAGGTTTGTGATAGGTCTCTGCTTCTGAGCTTCTGTGATGAGATGGAGACCATTTGTCGCGGTTACGCGCGTCTTCGTATCGGTATCTGTCATCATGGTAGTCCGTATTGCGTTCTCGTGACCTATCCCATGGATATGGTCTACGACGGTAGTCGGGTTTTCGCAGAGTTGGTTCAAAGTGGTATCCAGAGGACCTGGTGTGGTTTTGACCTTGGTGAGGTCGGTTGGAAAAATGCTTCGGCTGTTGATGTACTCGCGGTGTAAGAGGTGGAGTAGAGCGAGGGGCTCCTTCCAACTCCAAGGTGTTAGATGCATCGCTAATAGCTAGCACTGTGGCAGGCTCGGCGTGCTTGTTGCGACTTTGTTGCTGTTTTTGGAACGCATAGTGTGCAAACTCTCTCAGCTGACTTATTGAGTTTGACCTTGGGTTAGCTGTAACTCCTAGGTAATGACTCACAGTGGGATGGAGGTTTTGGATGAAGAGGGTCTTGAAATTGTGGTCTTCTTCCATCCCTGGTGTATTTTGAGATCCAAAATATGCAAGTAGGAGTCTCTGGTAGTAGGCTTGTGTTGGCTCTGAGCGTACTTGCTTCACGGCTAGGGCTGCGGTTAGCCCTGCCTGTAGGCAGTCGTCGGAGAACTCCTTTTCGATGGCTTCGCGGAGCAGCATGTAATCTGCTTTGATGTTTGTCGGCTGTCTGTCTATGAATTTTGATACTGACCTGTTAGATGTTAGTTTAATCAGATAGATGTGATCGTCAATTGTAGCATCGGGGTGCTTACGCAGGTTGTAATCAATGTCCTGTAAATAGACTTTGGCATCAGGTGAACCCGTAGGTCCTGGATCAAATTTGGTGATATTTCGCACGATCTTGTCAAGGTCGCGGTCTGAAGGGGCACACGCACGCTGTCCACGCGGTCGTCCGTATTCGAAACGGGAATCGGGCGAGGGAGCGCGGTGGATGTCCCGGTGTTCATGTCTTTCCTTTAGGAGCAGTTGACATTCCTTGTAATCCTTCCTCACATTTTCAAGTTGACCTTCAACTCTTCTGAGTTCCTTCTTGGTGTCTTGAAGGGCATCTTCAAGTTCATTGTTGTCTTGATGAAGCGTGTCATTGTTATGCATCAACCGTTCCTTTTGTGACTCTGCATGGTCCAAATCTTGTAATGCTTCATCCAGTTGATTTTGAGTTTTGTCATTCTCCTCTTGAGATTGTTCCAAATTTCCTTTCAGTGTTTCATTCTCTTCTTGGAGAGATAAGATCGTTGTTTGTTGATTTGCTAGCTCGTTCTCGGCTACTTTTAATCTTGCGACTAATGTTAGCGCAAACTTACCTAACACACTGGTGAGGTCCTTGCCTTCTGGTGGTTTTTCAGTGTGTTCATTCAAAAGTTCTTCAGTGAGTTGCTCCAATTCTTCGGGCTGTGTTTCCTTGACCCGTGTTGTGAAGCTAGAAATTAAATTAGAAGTCCATGCTTCCAATGTTGTTTGAAGGTCATCCAGTTTGGTAAATTGGTCGGTTGTCTGATGACTCGTCATGTTTGACCGTTGTTATTTAGCTTCAAAAAAAAAAAATTCAACTTGTTGATTATTCTTAAATTTGTTCAACAAGGTTTAACCTTGAGTGTTTTATTTTACAACCGTGGTAGTTGAAAGTTCCTTTAGAATTTGTTTCAACTTGTAGGCTTGCAGGATGGGAAATAGAATTTTGAAATTATTTAGAAATGTAGTGATGCTTCAAATAATTCGTTCGTTGAAACTATGTTGTTAAATAAAGTTAAATTGAAATTGGTTTGAATTTGTTTCTCAAAACAAAACTGAAATTTCAATGGTGTGGATTGACTTCTTTCCTTTGATTTTCAAGTCTAGTATTGGAATTTATCATCAATAACTAGCTTTGGGATTTTGCAAAATGTCACTTTGAAAGTGAGGATTTTATTTACAAAAGAAATCCAAAAGCAAAAGAGGCTAAATGCTTTAAAGGTTTAAGATTATAAGTTTCCACTTTCTTTTAAAGTTAAGGCTTTCCTTTGGTTTTATTTGTTAAAGCCTATTTCCATTTGAAGCATTAAATGTTTAAAATATTTACAAATTAGAAACAAGTGAATTGTTTGAATATTTGATATCCAAGGATTTCTTTGGATTGAAGCCAATAGTGATCTTTCTTGATTGTGATCTATAAATTTCTTATTTACAGAATAATCAATGTTTGCACCTTTTTGACTTTTCTTTTAAATCCTGGGAAAAATTTGAAAATTATGCTGGTTGGTTAAGTGTTTTTCTTTTCCTGTAGAGAAAGCATGAATCAGAAATGACACAATGAGTTTAAATAACACCTAGAGCTTCTCTTAAGTGTTAATTGCTTGATGTGGTTTCCTAAATTTGAGAAAGAGGAAAAATTATAAATATTCACCAAGTCTGTAAATTTGTTAAGATGCACAGGACTAATCCTACTTTAATGCTACTCTTGAGTAAACATCAGCATTAGAATCCTTAAGCTAAAACTGGGTTTCTGTGGGAAGGGAATCACACCAGATCACATTTAAAAACAGCAAAATAAGCACACATATAGCTTCAAAGTTTGTAACTTTTTGCTTAAAAGTGTGTAAATATGTTTGCTTTTAGCTTAAAAGATCATAATATGTGGTTATATAAGTGATTAAATACAATAGAGGTGTTTGTATATGTTCCTGCTATAGGTGTCTATGCAGTTAGTGGGGTTTCACCACAGAGAAAAAAAACTTTCAGAAGCCAACAGGTCCTTTTCCTTTTATTCTTGGCATAAACGTTTGGATTAGTGTTAAATTTAGTTTATTCCGAATAATATGAATGGCTTTGAAGTTACTTTGATTACTTAATTTGGTTATAAATCGTCTTTAAAGATTATAAGTTTAAATAAAAATTGCAGTCCCTATGTTTCACCACAAGATGGAGGCAGTTTTCGTCTGCACTTCCAGAAGAGGAAACCCAATGACGTCGCAAGGAGTCAAGGATCTCTACTCAAAATGGCGGCTACAGGGAACTCTACCTAGACTTAAGATGGCGTCGCTGAGCCGATCTACACATGCGCGTCATGCACAGCTTGACGGTCGCGTGCGCAACTGAGCGTGCACGTGCCACGTGGATGCAAAGCTCAGTCCATAAAACCACGCCTTGCTTTCCAAAGGCGGAAAAACTTTGGTCTCCCTAAACTTTATTCAACAAGTTTATAGAATGGTTAATTCAATTAAATCCCCCAAGGGTTTGCTTCGCCTGTGGGGTGTTGAAATAATGGGGAAAACAAATAGGATTTCTTCGCTATTTTGTTCCCAGGCCTATTTTAATTATTCAGCGTGTAATCACATTTAAGCATGCATTAAACAACAAAAAAAAAACTAAAAACTGACTAGAGTGGGGTCTTCACCCCCACTTTCTCTTGGTCAGACACACACAGCAGTAATCAGGGGGGCGAATTCACCCCCTCCCCCTCGTGACACAGAGACAGACAATAGACTGGCTGCAGACAATGAACCACCTTTGTTTTCTGAGTTAAAATTGACCAAAATCACACAGGTTATGTATTAATTTCCTTCTGAGTTGTCTCAAGTTCAACCAGGCCCCCACGCGGGGCATCAAAATATGTAACGTGAAATGGGGATATTAATAAATAATAAATATGATCAGGTATGAATTATTTAATTTATATTGATGTATTGGAATCTGAGCTCAAATCTCATTTCATATACATCAGAAAAGTTAATAAAACTCGTAAGGGGCACCAGCTTCTATCTCTAAGAAGCAATTTGATCTTTAATTTCACTTTATACCTGTTTGATCACTCAATAAATTAATCAATAATCAGTCTCAAAAATTTTCCGTGAATTCGATACCTGGGCTTGAAACAGACTCAGAATGAAATAAATTCCCAACAACTTCTCATTTTTAAATATTTATTAAACGAAATGATTAATAGACATCGAAATAATTTCATTAATCATAAAATCAATCTTGTAAATGATAGATTAACAATGTCAATATTTTCGGAACCAGGGTTAAACTGAGAAACGAATTTCTATCAGTTTGAGTTAACAGATTATCAAAAACAACGCAAATTTATGGAGAAAGTTTGCTAATTATGAAAAAGTCCTAAATTAATCTTAAGAAAATAAAAACGGAATTTTAATGAAAAGGAGAGTTATGTTAAGGGCTTCTTAAGTTGCATCTGATTAGATATATAAATTAGTACCGAACCTCAAGTTTAATTCAGCAGATGAATTAAAGTTTTTCAGCTCACGTGATCCTCAGTGATGGCAGTTCTGTCATCCTTTTTCAGCCCAAGACTTTGTGGATGTGAGGGAAATATCTGCCAGCAGATACTTCAAGGGTTCACAGCTCGACCTTTAGATTCAAGCGGTCGAAGGAGGCTGGATTCTGGGCTGTATGACCCACAGTTGAAACGGGTCTTAGCCAGATGGTGCCGACGTCTCTTCAGAGTGATGTGGGACAGCTGTGTGTTGATCCTACAGCTGCACGTTATGTGGGAGCTTCGTCTTTCTTCAAGAGGTCTTCGGTAATAATTAAAAGATATCTAATCCGATTTCAAATTAGAAAAGAAACTTTCGGACTTTAGATAAAAATAGTTTCTGGGAGGTGCTTGGTCAAGAAAAATATTATAAAAATAAAGTCAAGATTAAAGTTTACCTTAAAATTAAACAAACGGCGGTTTTACAGAAAGTTTAACAAAAAGTGATAAATTAAGAATTGGAGTTTTACTCCGATTAAGAATTGAGCTCAAAGAAAAAGGAATTCCTAGGCATTTAAGAGAAGAAGAAAATACAAAGTTACATAAACAAATTATCTGCTCTGTGTTCAGAAAAACGACATGTGCTCAGACAGTCCTTTGTTCTTCCTTGCTGTGTGTAGACAATGGAGGAGATCAGAAAAAAGGGAGCAGCCGGAAAGAAATCCGGGGAGGAAAAGAGGTCCGGAGCAGAAAGAGCTGACGAAAAAAAAGCTGAAACAGAGTCTCTCTCTCCCTTTTATAAGCTCTGTTGAGTTTCGCGGGATTCTGGCCTGACCGGAACCTCAGCCAATGAGCGTCCTTCGTGGGCGGGCTCGATGAACTTTTAGTCCAATGAACAGGCCTTGTCTGTGAGGGACCAATAGGATGAAGAAGCTGGGGTTCTATGAAGACTGGTGACACATGATATCAGTCCACAGGAATACACAGTTTTAAATACATTGGAATGTACTGTTACACACTTATGTATAACTAAACTAACCTTAGTGTATCTTATAAGCAGTGCTTCTAAATCAACATGCAGGAATAAACATTCATCTAACATTGGCATGCATATATATATATATATATATATATATATATAAAATCACAGATTAATGCATTTCACACATATTTTCCACATCAAAAACACCAGAGTCCATCTGCATTTTCATAGTTCTGAAAAGAATGAAGGTTTAGAATTGAGTTTGTAATAATGTACTTTAAAGTTGTTTAAATCCAGCGTTTTCACAGTTTAAGGAAATTTGTGGGTCTGTGTGGCCAGGTCTGTTGCATGTTTATGGGGGCAATAAAGTGAAGCCGGACATTGGGGGAAATTCCTTAGGCTGGTTTTAACAAAAGGGGATTTCAGCTGTGGCCTGGAGGAAGAAAATCCATTTATTTGCGTTATTCCTGGATGAAACAAAAATGTCTTTAAGCAGGAGAATAATTATTGCTGAGCCAAAGTGAGATGATGCTACATTGTTTTATATACTTGAATTTGTATTGAATTGTGGAGCTACAGGGTGCACAGCAAATGTGCTTGCTGAGCCACTATAAGTTTAGTTCTTCCTTGGCCTGAAACAAGTAATCTATAATCAGTTTTGGGCCCCAAAAATTTGTCTGTAAAATAACTTAATACATTTTTTTTTGTGTAGCCAAGGGTCTTTGCATTATTTTTATTTTCAGGAGAGTTGGATGAAATGAAGACATGGAGTTAGTCAGCAGAACTTTAACTCCCTTTCTGCAAAACAAAAGCAATTGGAGTGTACTATTTCTGCTTCTTCCCTTCACAGTAAAAGCTCTAGACATGCTTTGCAAAACTGAACTTAAATTCACTGTAGATTCTATCAAGAGGCAATTCAGTAAAATGCCTTAGTTGTTTTGTTAATAAATTATTTATTCAATTGGATTTTATAATGTACAATTAGCAGATCATAAAACATGCAAACTTTCAATCAAAATTAAATTCAAGCTTATGCTATTGGGTTAAGATATTTGTAAATCTGACTTTGAAAGAGTTAGCGCCTCACCACCCACAAACCTCACCGCACGTCACTGATTAGTGTCATGAATTGCCCTTTGGGGCAGAGAGGTGAGACTCACATGCTGAACTGTGAGTTTGTGACATTTATTGAAAAAGCAACAAACATAAAGTCCAACACAGTGTGCTTAACACACAAAAAAAACAACCCACAAACAAGAGAGCAGAGTTACTGATACAGCACACCAGAGTAAGGCAGGGCTCTGGTGGAGATGAGGAGAACTCAAACAAGACTGCAGCAACAAGAAATGAAAATGACTGCCCTTAAGTAGGGTCAAAAACAATTTACATAAGTAACGGCAGGTGTGGGTCACATGAGCGGGCAGGAGAAAACAATGATACAGAATTGGACCAGCTGGGGGCAATGAGAGGAGAGGCTGAAGCTGACTGCTGACAGGGGCGATGCCAGCACAAAGCACAAAACCAGGAAATGCCCTTGACAGCTGTCAATCCAACAGAAAAGATCTAAAGAATAAAATATTATCAAATGCAGACTGAAATATAACTGTAAATTAATACAAAATAAAAGTGTAACAAAGCAAAAACATAAACAGGAAAATGGCAAACAGTACAAGAATACAGAAACCCAAAAAGCACAAAATACAGCAAATATATAAATATAAAGAAAAGGCCATGAGATTGAGCAAGGCGGAAGTGACATGTTTCGGGACCCAGGAGACAGACACTGACACGGGTAAATTAGTGAACAATAATCTTTATTATAATGAAAGGGTGTGTAGTGCAAATGTGAGAGCGTGGATAGTATCCTGGTCACTGGAGCTGAGCACTCTGGACGGAGACCCGGCAACCCTGGAACATATAAGCACAGACAATTACTTTTGTCCCACACTAATGACAGGCTATCAGTAGTGAGGCTTACTTGGGAGAAGCACAGGTTACGTCCTGCTGAGAACCAGCGGCCGTGCAACGTGGAGGTGAAGGCGTCCGTGAACGTGCTGAGGCTTCCACCTGTGACTGTGGCGAGGACAGGTCTTCCAGAGACTCCGGCTGTGACACCACAGACCGGGACGATGACAAACCAGCTGATGACAAGACCAGTGATTCCACAGAATGTGGTGACGATGGCAATCCAGCTGATGACAAGACGAGTGACTCCACTGAGCGTGGTGACCATGACAATCCAGATGATGACGAGGTGAGTGATTCCACAGAATGTGGTGACGATGACACAACAAATGACGATGACACAAACTCCACCGGTAACGGTGGCCAGTACTCCTGTAACTGGTACAGTAACAGTTCAGGAATTTGTGGAGCAAGACGTACTGGTAGTCGTGGTGGTAGCGAACCGCTACGTGAGCGTGTTGGCGTTACCCCGTCAGCTGGGGACGCAGGTCCGCCGCCAAGGGGGTCCACCTGTGCACAGGGATAGAGGTTGGGTGTAGAGTAACAAACAGCTCTCTTACGTGCTTGACTTTGAACAGAAGTCCTAGACGAGGCAGGAGTGATCCTTGACGAGGCCAGAGAGGTTCCTGATGAGACAGATCCTGACGAGGCAGCTTCTGACGAGACAGACTCTGACGAGACAGTTTTTGACAAGACAGTTCTTGACGAGACAGACTCTGACGAGTCAGTGTTAGGCAAGACAGTTCTTGACGAGATAGTTTCTGACGAGACAAGAGAATACCTTGACGAGGCCAGAGAGCGGAGGTCTGGTTCTTTCTCTGACGAGGAGGACAGATGACTCCGTACTGAGCTGTCAGCAACGCTGGCTTTTAACAGCTGCTGATCAACACCTGTGGATCTGTGCGCATCTGGAGATAATGATGCCAATGACGGCCCAGAGGCCGCCATGACAGTACTCCCCCCTCTAGCAGTGCCTCCAGGCACCTACCCAATCCTACCTGGAGTCGCCCGGTGGAAGTCGCGAATCAGCTGCTTATCCAAGATCAATGCTGGGCGAATCCAAGACCGATCCTCCGGTCCAAAGCCCTCTCAGTCCACCAAATACTGAAGGCCCCGACCCCGCCTGCGAACATCCAAGATGGCAGTCACCCCCCAGGCCGGATGGCCATCGATCATCCTTGGGGGTGGGGGTGCCGCGGGAGCAGGGCACAGGGGGTCAGAGACGTACGGCTTGACCTGGGAGACATGAAAAGTGGGGCAGATACGCATCGAAGAGGGGAGAGACAAGCGCACAGACACAGGGTTAACAATCCGATTAATGGTGTAGGGACCAATAAAGCGTTTAGTTAGCTTACGCTTTTCAGCCGGCACACCAATATTCCGAGTAGATAACCAAACCTACTGACCCACCTTATAGTCCGGGGCGGGTCTCCTATGCCGGTTGCCACCTGGATGTTACGTTCAGTGGTCTTCAACAAAGCTTGGCGAGCGAGGAGCCACACACACCGGCGGCGCTTAATATGTGCCTGGACTGAAGGAACCGCTACCTCCTTCTCCTCCTCAGGAAACAACGGAGGATCAAACCCACACGAGGCTTTAAACGGGGAGACGCCCGTGGCCATGGAGATCGTGGCGTTGTGAGCGTACTCAATCCAGGGCAGGAACTTGCTCCAGGAGGAAGAGCAGGAGGAGATGACACAACGGAGGGCGGCCTCCAGCTCCTGATTAGCCCTCTCACACTGACCATTACTTTGGGGATGATAGCCAGAGGAGAGGCTGGCAGTGGCTCCAAGTGCCGTGTAGAAGGCCTTCCAAACTTGAGATACAAACTGGGGTCCTCGATCAGACACAATATCCGCAGGGATGCCATGAAGCCGTACCACGTGTTGCACCAGGAGATCCGCAGTCTCCTGGGCTGAAGGCAGACCCCAAAGTGGCACAAAATGGGCCGCCTTCGAGAACCGGTCAACAATGGTTAATACTGTGGTGTAGTCATCTGAAGTGGGTAACCCAGTCACAAAGTCCATAGCTACATGAGACCAGGGGCGTGAAGGAACAGGTAACGGATGAAGTAAGCCCGTCGGGGGAGATGACGTCGTCTTCCCGGTGGCGCACTGAGGGCAGGCCCGGATATAGCCAACAACGTCCTTCCGCAACCCTGGCCACCAGAAGGTCCTTTGGAGGAGATCCACAGTCCGACCCACTCCAGGATGACAAGCCAACTTGGAAGCGTGACCCCACTCAATCACCTTGCCTCGGACAGCGCGTGGAACAAACAGGTGGCCCGCCCCCCCCCCCCCCTTCCCCAGGGTCCGGCTCAGTCTTCTGGGCCTGGCGAACCGTCTTGCAGATTCCCCACAGGGCGCCCACGACGCAGGGAGGCAGCAGGATAGGGGTCTCCTGGTCCTCGGAGGATGGGGGGTCAAACTGCTGGGAGAGAGCGTCCGGCTTACCGTTCTTGCTTCCCGGCCGGTACGTGATGGTAAAATTAAACCGGCCGAAGAAAAGGGACCAGCGAGCCTGGCGTGCATTCAGGCGCTTAGCCGTCCTGAGGTACTCCAGATTACGGTGATCAGTCCAAACCATGAACGGCTGAGCGGCCCCCTCCAGCCAATGTCTCCATTCCTCCAAGGCCAATTTCACAGCCAGTAACTCCCTGTCCCCGATGCTGTAATTCCTCTCTGCAGGGGAAAGACGATGAGAGAAAAAAGCACAAGCGCGGATCTTACCATCCACAGGAGATCGTTGGGAGAGTACTGCTCCAACTCCCGCATCAGACGCGTCCACCTCCACCAAGCACTGAAGCTTCGAGTCCACCTGGGTAAGGACTCGGGCCGAGGCGAACTCCCTCTTGAGTTTCTCAAAAGCATCAGCTGCTTCCTTACTCCAGCAGAATGAAATCTTAGGGGAGGTGAGAGCAGTCAAAGGACGAGCAATATTACCAAAGTTAGGCACGAACCTCCTATAAAAATTAGCAAACCCCAGGAACCCTTGAAGCTGCTTTCTGGAGGTGGGTGCAGGCCATTCCACCACTGCCTTGACCTTGGCAGGGTCAGGAATCACCTGGTTACGAGCAATAATAAATCCTAAGAAGGAGGTCTGATCAGTGTGAAACTCACACTTTTCGGCCTTGACGAACAACTGGTTCTCCAGGAGGCGCTGTAATACCCTACGGACATGCACTCGATGTTCCTCTAGTGAGCGGGAGAAGATGAGGATATCATCAAGGTAAACGAAAACAAATGAGTTCAAAAAATCCCGTAGTACATCGTTAATCAAACGCTGGAAAACGGCTGGGGCGTTAGTCAACCCAAACGGCATTACCAGGTACTCAAAATGACCGCTGGGGGTCCGAAAAGTCGTCTTCCACTCATCTCCTTCTCTAATGCGCACTAGATGGTAGGCATTCCTGAGGTCCAGTTTAGTAAACCATGATGCCCCCTGGAGGGAGTCAAACGCAGTGTTCATCAAGGGCAGTGTATATTTATCCTTGACCGTTATTTCATTCAACCCCCGGAAGTCAATACAGGGGCGTAGAGAACCGTCCTTCTTACCAACAAAGAAAAAAACGGCCCCCACGGCCGAAGATGATGGGCGGATGATACCAGAGGCCAAGGATTCCTTAATGTAAGTATCCATGGCCTCGCGCTCTGGGGCTGACAGGCTGTAAAGGCGGCCAGCAGGTAGTGGGGCCCCAGCCTTCAGATTAATGGCGCAGTCATACGGACGATGGGGGGGTAAAGACAACGCCCGAGATTTGCTGAACACTTGCCCCAAATCGTGGTAAACCTCAGGTACCTTAGATAAATCCGGTGGAGATGAATCGGGCAGAGGCACTTTCACGGATGGGGCGCACGCCGCTGATTGAAGACAGGCACTAAGGCAGAACGTACTCCATGCCGTTATTCTCCCAGTTTGCCAATCAATAGTGGGGTTATGTAGGCGCAGCAAGGGATATCCCAGAATAACAGGCGAAGAGGAAACAGGGAGCACTAGGAACTGAATCTCCTCCCTGTGATTTCCTGAAACAATAACGGACACAGGCGCTGTCTGAAGGTTAATGGTAGTCAACGACGCCTTGGACAGGGTAATCAATCTGACAGGGGGTTCTAAAGTCTGACAACTAAGGCCCATCCGGGTTGCCAGGTCTCTAGAAATGAAATTTTGCTCAGCTCCAGAATCGACTAACGCTAGTGTGGAGTGTTCTGTGTGAGTATGAATGAGTCTGAGGGGTAAATGACAACAAGTAAGGGGTTCCTCTGTATTCTTGCCCGTGAATCCCCCTACTGCGATCCACGGGCCTTCCCTTTTAACTTACTAGGACATTCAGAAACCTCATGTGACTCCTTCCCACAATAAAAACACAGGCCTTGATCCCTACGGCGTTGTTTCTCAGCTGCAGACACCTTAGAATGACCAACAATCATGGCTTCCTGATCCGGGACCTTCTCTGACGCGGGTAAAGCGAGAGGAAGAGAGTCAGTGACTAGAGGGCGGGGTTTAACCGGACGGGAAGTAACTCGCCGACGAGCCGCCCGTTCCTTTAGCCTACTATCGATACTAACTGCTAAAGCAATTAAATCATGCAGGTTATCTGGTTTATCCCATGCCGCTAACTCATCCTTTAGCTCGTCGTTAAGGCTGCGTAGAAAAATACCACAAAGAGATGGCTCCCCCCACCCAATCTCTGCGGCTAAGACCCGGAAGTCAATGGCGTAATCTGCAGCTGATCTCTTTCCCTGCTGTAGGCTTAAAAAATGTTCTGTCAACACCTCTCCCCTATCCGTGTGATCAAATACAGACAGAAACTCAGTCACAAACTCCTGGTAGGTAAGCAAAGAATAGCTAGGTCTAGCCATGATCGAATAAGCCCAATCCAAGGCTCTAAAAGCCAGCAAATTTATGACATAGCCTATCCGGCTAGAGTCGAGGGAAAAATCCCCAGGCACACGCAGAAAAACTGATTCATACTGTAAAATGAATCCTCGAGCTTCCCCGAGTTTTCCGCTGAACCGGGCAGGTGTTGGAATAGGAGTGAGGTGAGAGGACGAGGAGGTGTTAGCTAGTCCTGACGCCAAGCCTGCAGGGGTTGAAGTACTTGCGGTCGGGGGAAACGTTTGCTGTCCCTCCAAACGGTCCAGCCGCCCATTAATTTGAGTCAATTGATTCAAGATTACTGTCTGCTGGTGGGCTAGCAAATCTACCCGGGCGCTAAGAGTGTTAATTAAGCACGACAGTGAGCTGTCCGCTGGGTCAACGTGATGGAGTCGTACTGACATGTTTCGGGACCCAGGAGACAGACACTGACACGGGTAAATTAGTGAACAATAATCTTTATTATAATGAAAGGGTGTGTAGTGCAAATGTGAGAGCGTGGATAGTATCCTGGTCACTGGAGCTGAGCACTCTGGACGGAGACCCGGCAACCCTGGAACATACAGTATAAGCACAGACAATTACTTTTGTCCCACACTAATGACAGGCTATCAGTAGTGAGGCTTACTTGGGAGAAGCACAGGTTACGTCCTGCTGAGAACCAGCGGCCGTGCAACGTGGAGGTGAAGGCGTCCGTGAACGTGCTGAGGCTTCCACCTGTGACTGTGGCGAGGACAGGTCTTCCAGAGACTCCGGCTGTGACACCACAGACCGGGACGATGACAAACCAGCTGATGACAAGACCAGTGATTCCACAGAATGTGGTGACGATGATAATCCAGCTGATGACAAGACGAGTGACTCCACTGAGCGTGGTGACCATGACAATCCAGATGATGACAAGGTGAGTGATTCCACAGAACGTGGTGATGATGACACGACAGATGACAATGACACAAACTCCACCGGTAATGGTGGCCAGTACTCCTGTAACTGGTATAGTAACAGTTCAGGAATTTGTGGAGCAAGACGTACCGGTAGTCGTGGTGGTAGCGAACCGCTACGTGAGCGTGTTGGCGTTACCCCGTCAGCTGGGGACGCAGGTCCGCCGCCAAGGGGGTCCACCTGTGCACAGGGATAGAGGTTGGGTGTAGAGTAACAAACAGCTCTCTTACGTGCTTGACTTTGAACAGAAGTCCTAGACGAGGCAGGAGTGATCCTTGACGAGGCCAGAGAGGTTCCTGACGAGACAGACTCTGACGAGACAGTTTTTGACAAGACAGTTCTTGACGAGACAGACTCTGACGAGTCAGTGTTAGACAAGACAGTTCTTGACGAGATAGTTTCTGACGAGACAAGAGAATACCTTGACGAGGCCAGAGAGCGGATGTCTGGTTCTTTCTCTGACAAGGAGGACAGACGACTCCGTACTGAGCTGTCAGCAACGCTGGCTTTTAACAGCTGCTGATCAACACCTGTGGATCTGTGCGCAGCTGGAGATAATGATGCCAATGACGGCCCAGAGGCCGCCATGACAGGAAGCCTCCTGTGCTAAGTTCATGACAGTTTGTGGCATAAATAGTCACTTAAAAATATTAAAATGCAGAAACTTACCAGATATTTTCAGAGATGATAAGTTTATAAAAAAAAATGGAGGAGCAATGCCACCTGAAAATGATAACGGCTGATGAGAAGGACAAATGTCCTTTTTAACAAAGACCTGGATAATATTCTAGCCTCGCTAAACTAGTTCACCCACTAACCTGATTGAGTCTGAACCAATTCACACTTAAAGTGTGGTTACCGATGTATCCAGGGCTGCAGAAAACACCTTGGAGGGTGAGTAGCGTGTTTAACTACCGGTCTGTGCCAACAACACAAACGTCATCATAACAGCAAGACAGAGGCAAAACAAGTGACGCTGTTTAGTGCTCTTGGAAAAGGAGCAGTGTGAAACTAAACCTAACCAGACACAATGTAACCAGTGAAACAAAAACATGAACCTCAGTGTGGAATTTCAGGTGTGAAAACGGTCTGTCAGAAAGTTGAACACAACGCAACAGATTAACATCAATTTATAGCTGTACAGATATGTTTGTTTATCATTTACGATGTTTGGTTCTATCAGCCGTCAGTACTCCGTGATGGAAAGTTTTCTGTCTGAAACGGCAGCGTGGTACAGTGATGAATAAAGTGAGACTCAGTCGACTTTGTTAAATTGGAGAAGAAGTACCTCTGTCTATTATGTGGCGATGGCAGTCAGGCTCTGCGCTCACTTCAGTAGTATTTTAGCAGTGCTGATATCACACATTCACCAACCTTTTTACATCTGTACGCTTGTCTGCATTTATTCACACATGTGTAAACACTTCCTCTTGTATTTATTAGTTCAGAATACATATTTTTCACACAATACCAAAATCAAATTAAGATATCATACAAATCAAATCAAGTCTAGTCATGCATATCTTGAATATGAACAAAGCTTTTAAGGTTTCCCTATTCATTTTTGCCCTGATATATACTTGGGTTATTGGAACTTCAGACATAACATGTTTATTAATTCTAAATGGAAATCTCATATTCTGAAAGTCCTGTGGGATTTGGATGAAAAAATGTAAGAACAATCATGTCCTGTTAATTAAAGAAATGCTGAGAAAATGAGCAGTAAATATTGGTAGCACTTTATAATACCGCCTGCACAGTACAGAGTAGGTACTGGGGGAGAGAGGAAAACGAGTCAAAGCACGGCAAAACAAGTCGAGTAAAAGATGAAAAAACTGGGTAAAAACTGCAAAAAAAAACAAGGTACGAATGACAAAATTGTTAGTTTTTTATTAGTTTTTAGTTTATATTTTCACCTTGCTTTAACACTTTCTTTTTTTCTGTTAGTAATTCTGTCTTTACGTTTTATTCTATTTTTATAAATTCTTGTAACTACAACTAATTATATTTATGTCACACGAAGATGATCTTATGATGCTTACTTCGTACTTAACACATTTTGTTCCCAGTTAGAACATCTTGTTTCACATTTTTACTTGTATTTTCCAGTACTTACCTGACCATTTGTGGGCCGTATTGTAAAGCGCTGCCTCATTGTGCCCTGAAACGTCTGATGTTGTGGTGGTCTCAATTCTCCATCACGTATGTTTTATAAGATCAGGCCTTTTTATTTGATCCGACCCAGACTCATTGCAGCCGTTATTAGAGGATTTACTTACCCATTAATCAGGCATTTTGAGGTCAGCACTCATGCCGTTTTAACTGCCAGGCTCCGGTTGTCTTTTTGTCTCCTTCTTCTTCTTCTTCTTTGTCTTCTTCTTCTTTGTGGTCCTCGTCTTCCTCTCTGCTGAGTAAAGCAGGTCCAAGTAAGATCAGCCAATTAAAAGCAATGCCTGTTTAATCACCACAAAATGGGCAACAAAAGGTGTTTAAAAAGTGCTGCTCACACAGAATCCAGTCAATTAGAGGACAACCTTCCTGGGAGAGCTCAGCTTTCTATTTTAGGTTAATGCATCCAGTCGCCGTGCACGTGTCCACACACACACGTGCACACACACACTGATGTGCACATATACAGTCTCCCTACGCTCACCACTTGCTGATGCGGGACTTTTAGTGGTTCATTTAGAGTGTTGCTATGGAGTCAAAGGTCCAGCCATCACTTTCATTATGAAAGACATGTGCACGCACCCACACACACACATGCACGAGTACGATGCACCAGGAGACGGACACACAGCCAGACATGCAGAATTAACAGTATCCACATAATTAACTAAAGTTAGACTAATCTGAGGCTCAGCTCCTCTTCTTTTTCTCCTTGTATCGCCCTGCTTGTGTTTTTATCTCTCTAAGCACACATCTATGCTTCATCTCCTGCCTGTTCTTCTCTTCTGCTTCGCTGTTTTTTTCTCTTCAGCTGTTTGTTTTCTTTCTCTCTCTCTCTCTTTTTTTTTTGGAGACACTATAGCAGCCACTTTGCATCCACCAGATAACAACACAAAATTCAATTTCTCGCCGAGTTGCCTCCCTAATGGCTGAGTGGTGGTGCTGGTGTTTGTGTTTGTGTGGTGGGGACACACTGAGGCATCTGTATTCAGAGTTGTCTCTCATATCAGAAGTTCACTCTGAGGCTCGAAGATGAGTCGCAGCGGTGACGGCAGTGCAGCGGCGGGGGGGGGGGGGACCGAAATGGCAAACAACCTTCATGCAACAGAGGTGGAGGATCTGATAGAGATGTTGCTCAGTTGTAAATGTACACTGACAGAGCGAATGGTGACGCGTGTAGCACGGACTTTGAGGGCTGAGCGGCAAAAAACTTGTTGATTGTTTTATTTAGCACCCAAGTGAGTGTACTCCTGGTGCCGGTTCCAAGCCCAGATAAATGGGAAGGGATATGTCAGGGAGGAGTTGTGCCAGTTAGGGCATCTGGTGTAGAATCTCTGGCAAATCAAGTATGTGGATCATAATGAATGAAACTTCAATACTGTGAGGTTCAGGAAGATGATCCACTGAGTAGGACACTTTTAAGCAGGCTTGCTGATGTCCCTGACTTCTACCAAGGATGGATATTTTTTTCACACATAAGGAGTTGTTCAGAACTCCTTATAAGAACTCTTTATACAAAGATATAGAGTGATGATAATCAAGTCAGTGGCAGTGATGCACCTATAAGCTGGTTGCCAACCGCCAATCAAATCTAAAAGAAGAAGAAAATGATCCACCGTGGCAAACCCTAATGTAGGCAGCAGCCACAAGAAGAAGACTATGTCACTGCTAGTGAGTCCTACCATCTTCTAATGCTAGGGCTCACTAGCGGTAACTAACTTCATATGACTAGGACTGAGCACTTTACACTGCAGGCAGCTGGGGATCGGACTCATCCATCAGTAAGTCCTGCAGAAAACCCCATCTATGACCGAGGAGGGGGGTTTAGCCCAACTGGTCACATCTGGACACGACTTTACACACTGGTGTATGGCAATTTACCTGAGTCACCAAGTTGTAAAGCCAAATAGGAAAGCTTGTACTGACTTTATCATCCTGACATCTTTACATAACAATGGACCCAATGTGCAAACACTGAGTGGACAACAGCTCAGTACAAAAGGCAAGTATTTTATTTGTAACAGGAGAGAAAGTGAGCCACTGGTGCTGGCAACCCTGCGGAGACAAAAGGAGAGAATGGTGAGTTTAAATGAGGAGAGGAAATCACATTGAATTTGAACTTGCTTACTGTTGCTTTTGTCCACATCTGCAAGGGTTAGACATGCGCCCGCTGGCATCATGGAGGGGAGATCAGAGGGAAGTAGACTGTGGGGAGATGAGAGCCCCTGGGAGTTTAAGATAATGATAATTGTTAATTTTGCTTGAAACTTCCTGATGGTTGAAGAGTGGATTTCAGGTTGGTGTAGTGATCCACCACAATGAGTATGAGTCCACCTATGGGTCTCCTAGATTCTTCTTGGGGGAAAGTCCAGGTAGGGATTACTGGGAGAAAATGAGAAGGTGAGGAGCAATATAGGCTGGAGAATTAAGTTTGGCTTACTTGGTTCCCTGTCAGGGAGAAGGTGAGGGCAGTCACTGGTAGCAGGAGAGCACAGACAGAGAGAGCTTCTGCTGACTTCATGAAGGGAGGTCCAACAGTCCCACAGTGAGCCGAAAGGCTGAGATCCTTTTTGAAGGGTGGAGATTAATGAAGCGCAGGTAGAGACAATCAGCAATGCTGGGGAGAGTCAGGTAGTAATCGGAAGCAAAGATTAGATGGTTATGTGTCAGTGTGCTCAAACCTGGAGTACAGTGGTGGTCCTGGCTTCTGTGGCATCCTGGGAAGACCCCTCCCCCCTACTCCACCAGTTTACCACCATGGGATTCAAAGACAAACCAGAGAAAATGAAAAGAAAAGGGAAAAAAAAAACATTAGGAAATCTGGTTAATAATTCAGATGTGAAGGAACATTTATTAAACTCAGCACAATCAAAAATTATTACAGATGTCACATTCCTTTCAACAAACTGCTTTGTTTTTCTCTAAAAATAACCTTAAGTGGGTTTTATTTCACCGCACTACATCAGCTATACTTTAATAAGTTAAGACATAAATCAATAAACAAATGACATAAACTTAAGCTTTAATAATCAAACATTGCCATTTTAGGAGTCATTAGTGTTTAAAAATTGAAACTGCTTCATAATTTAAAGGCCAAATGTCACGTAATTTTTTTTTCTAAATGACAACGAATTTAGATAAAATACACATAGCTTAAACCAAATATTCATACCGGAGACCATATCACCCACCTGTATTTACATAATTGCACAAAATACACCAGGTGAAGGCCCCACCTTGCTTGCTGGCTTGTGACAGCCAGTCCAGACCACGCCCATGTTTTTGACATCACCAGTTGTACCCTGGCTGCCCTGCCTATCCACATTCACACTTATCAACATTGGACAATCATGACGGAAAGTGACAGCGATTGTGAACAAATTAGTTTAGTTTTGTCTTTTTTTTTTTGTCTTTTTTTTTGTCAGTGGTTCAGACAGTGACAGAGGCATAGAACCTTACCGGTTCGAGCCGTCCGAGACGGAATCAGATGCTTTGTCTGATGACAACAGTTCCAACGATGACCAGAGAGCAGAACCAGTGGAAAATGTCATTGAACTGGACATTAATCGCCTCCAGAATTGCGACGCCGGAGGGGGTCTGTCGAGGGCGCCCCATAAATATTGATTTTTTCGGAAGCCATTATTATTACAGTGGAGGAGAGCCGCTGCTGTCAAGAAATTGACCAGATCAATATGAAAATGGAGGCGCATACCTGTCAAGGGAGATGTTTTCGCCGTATTTTGGTGCCAAGCGCGGCTGTGGGGGACGGCAAAGTGGTTTGGGACACTTTTCTGGGAAATGTTTTAAATGTAGTTCGTGTTGTTATTGTCAAATATTTTAAGGAAAATACGGGGAAAATGCAATTTTAGCAAAAACGGGCGTATTGCCATTTCTGTACGCCCAAAAGAAAAAATATACTGGAAAAAAAACTGAGTGTCTTGAGGAGCAGTGCTGTGTGTGATCACTCACAGCTGAGGCGGGCTGATCGCTCAGCGGGAGCTATTCGCACTACTGTTCGAAGTGTGGAGTCACTCATTAGTTTAATTCTCTGGACGGGCTGATCGCTCAGCGGGAGCAATTCTCACTACCATGAGAAGTCATTAGGACAATGGTTTAACACGTTGAGCTGTGCAGCGGTTGCGGAACAGACAGAGATCCCAGAGAGGTGTGCCTTGTTGCTCCGCCGTTGCTTATAGCCGCTTTTTACGGTGTTGAAGTATGGCGAAAACGTCTCACTTGACAGGTAAGAAAACATTTCCCAGAGAAGTGTCCCTTATTACCCAGCTGTCCCTGATAGTCCTGTTTTAAGGTATGGGTGAAATATCCAATTTTTTCTTTCTTGTTGCTCACTTCAACCTTCCAGTCTCCATATAAACAATCGATTGAAATACCCCAAGCATCAAACTAGGGTACAATCGATTTCGTCACTTCCGCCTTCTTCCCCAGGCGATTCCAGGGGCCGTGTCAGGCCAAGGGCGGCAGTTTTAAATTAACGAATATTCCGTTGTTACTGAAGCATATGCACCAAGACCCGAATGGATCGGTTCCCTTTTATATCTAGTTTCAAGATATTTAAAGTACCCTGTTACGTGACATTTGGCCTTTAAGCACAAAACTTATTTTTATCATTCCCCCCCCCCCCCCCCTTTGCTCTACTTCAGATGTCTGCCATACTTGTATTACTGCTGGGGCGTAATCTGCCGGAGTCAGCCGCAGACAGACACTATCATGTCTACCTCCGCTGGACAGGTAAGAAGGAGGACTCAGAGTGCAGACAGTACTCAAGGACAACATGTTTATTAACAGAAAACTCAGAGAAACAAAAGGCACAGCACGGGGGCTGGAAGTAACTCAGGATCAACAGGCAAAAAACACTCACAGCTGTATCTCGGGACACTAGGATGCCGGCAGGGAAAATCGACAACAACACCGCACAGAGCACAAACACAGACTGACATAAATAGGGGAACTAATTTTTACATACAGTAGTAGGACAGCTGGGAAACAATCAGGGCTACACAGCAACACATGAGGAAAAGAGGCAATAGGCAGGGAAAACCTGAAGGGCTGGGAACAACAGGTAAACAAGTACACATACAAAAACCAGGACCAGACAGAGGATGGACAAAGGACAAAAACAAGGACTGGGGAAGCACAAAGACAGCAATACTGACAATAAGGACAAACGGGATGACACAACAGACTAAAGACTGGGGAACACAAAGGACAATCACAGAGGTCAAAAAATGCAAATAATAATAACAAGGGAAAATACAATGATCTCAGAACGAACATAAAGCGTACTAAGATCATGACTGATACACTTGGAAGGCGCTGGCGTCCTGCCTTTAGAGGGTGCCCTGTTGAGGAAATGAGTGCTTAGCACAAATAAATATGAAACTTTTTTTTTTTTTCTCATTCTCATGGCACCCCCGAGAGAATGCTGCCCTGGTCAAATGCCCCTGTGGCCCATATCAAAACCAGCCACTGCTGGTGTACCGCACATACTAAAAACAGATCACTGATCTGAAGCAAGTTCCTGGTCATATGGAAGGACTCTACCTCAATTAGCTTGGCCTACAGTGATGGTCTCCCATGGTGACCAAGCCTTGCTCTGCTCAGTGAACTGTTGTGGAACCATTTCTCTCCTGTGGGTTCTGGCCCACCATGGGAAGAGTGACTGTAAAGTAACACCTGAGAGACCCAGAGGTTAGGAAGATCCATATGTACGGTAAAGTGGTTAACTGAAACAGCTTTTGGATGAAACAGCATAAAACAGATCACAGGACATCGCAAAGACATCAAAACAATACATTACACATGCACACTAGAAACAACAAAACTGCCTACAGTAAACAGTTAAAATATAGTTAAAAAAAAAAAAAAAAAACACTGAGAATAGGCAACAGTGTAGTGAGCAAAGGAATAAGTTTGGGAACCATCAATCAAGTGGAGGAAAAGCTTAGTCAAGTTTATCAAAAGATAAATTTTAATTTTGCAGTTCTGAGACATGATGTTATAAACCAATCAGTGAACTCAGAGATGTTATGTCTATCACCTATGATCATGTAAGAGGAAACCTAGAATATTTGGGATATTGCTGGACTGATTGGATACACTCACTGCTTTATTTTCACAATTGTTCATAACTGTGCTTCATATACTGCCAAAAATGATTCAGCTGCTGAATTTTAGCATCTGTCTAATTAATCTTGTCTGATTTTTTAAAATGTGATGGGGCAACATTTTGGATTATACCATATACAAAATAACTTCGTCGCACAAACTGCTGGCACAAATTATTTTTTATCCAAGTATAATAAAACTTTTCCAATTAATGTTTTTAGAATTTCAGAACTCAAAGTTGGCAGCACACTCACCAAACAGTTAATCAGAATACCATGAACTTGTCACGCCGCGCCATTCATCAGCGGCGCCACCTGCTCACACACCTGATCCTCATCAGCGGCGAGGGATAAAAGCCGCCTCGCCCGGAGGCTCGGCCTGAAGCCGTCAGACTTCGTTCCCTCACCGTCGTGAGCATTCCTTTCTTCAGCATCACTATTCTGGGTAAGAACCCTTACCTCCTTTTCCAGTCTGCTCCCCTGTGCACAGGTGGATTCCCCGGCGGCGGACGTCTCCGTTCCATCGCCCATCCTTCGCTGCTGCACGGAGCTCTCCAGGTGGCTGTCTCCCGGGCTACGTCCCCCTTGCTGTGCCAGCTATCCTGACTACTCAAGTAAGATCTTCTCTTGCCATAATTCATCCTGTGTTGGTGTATGCCCGTCACCCTGTCCCTGTGTTCTCTCCATAGGGTTGCTCGGCCGAACGGTCATCTGCCTCTGTGCCTGAAGCAGACGCCACCACCAACACATCTACATCCCGCAGACACACACTCATACACTCCTGCTGTAAATAAACTCTTTGAACTACTCTAAGCCTGTGTGTGTGCGTCTCCTGAGCCGTGTGTTATGTCAGAACTGGCTTACCTAAATAGTTCTATGTGGAGTTTTCATACTGTTGAGCTTCCAAACTCCATGACTGATAAAGGGATGACTGTAGGTCTCACTGTTAGTGTGAGTTGTGTTGTGTTGTCGGTGTCATGTTGTCTCTACAGTGAACTGACGATCTGTCCAAAGATGATTCTGCTTCTCTTTCTGCTGGTTTAGTTCATGGCAACTAACTATTGCCACAGCTGAATACAGGTAGTCTCTCAGTCTAAACACTAACTTATTTTTGCAACTAACAGGACTCTGAATAAAAAAATAATAAAAAAAAAATCATCAGAGAAATTGCCTGTGCAGGATTGTTTTATATGGTAAAACTGTTGCATGGGAACAATCCAACTGCCAAAGCCAGGCTCCAATGGTACAAAAAACAAAACAAAAAAAAGTGACTACTGGAGAATTTGCTAGCTCCAGTGGATGATCAGATCTTCTTCCATGCAAAATTCCTGCTGGTCCACTTTCCAGGCCACTGAAACATATGAGTGATTTCCTCAGGCTTGTCCTCCAGAACGGACTTGACATGCTAGGGTGAGCAAGCCCATCATCTGGTTTGGCTTGCTTAAGAAAGCCATTACCCAGGAGCAACACATGACACCTTGTGATGGTGAAACTGAGGCCTTATGAAACAATCAACAACTTTGAGACAATAGCTACATGATCAGCACAGTGTAATGAAACATTTAATAAAGAGTGCCATCTGTTGATTGTCAGAACTGCATCTGAGTCAAAGACCTGAAAAAAAATCTACTAAATCTACTAAAATCTTTTTTTTTTTTTTTTTGAGCATTTGGCCATCCAAGGTCTATTCAAAATTGAATGGCAGGGACAAACAATACAAAGCAAACAAACAAACAAAAAAATAATTCCATTAGAACCCTCACAAACTTTGCACAAGCCCTGAAGTCACGTGATGTGACCGACATGACAAGGCCTCGCTTGCTACGGTCATGTGACTGTGGGCATGCTGAAACAGTGCTCGATGCACTGCTCATGACACTTCCACTTTATATTGCTCAAATCAATGTTGAGTGGGCGGCGTCGAGCATAATATCACTTGTGAGACTTCAATGCCATGCTGGGACTGAAGGTGAGCAGACCGCATTGAAAAAGGATGAGACTGCCACGTAAACATAGGTACTGTCGCCTCCAAAAAGTGTGGTGGTCTACAGAGCTCAACAAAATGCAAAAGCCAGATTACAATGGCAAATGCTGCAACACAAATACAAAAGCATGTTAGTTAGCTTCAATGCTAACATTAACATGGTAACATTATTATACAACTGTTTCATAAGCTAGAACACTAACATTAGCATGCCTTTTTCTTCTGTCAATCAGCTTGGCAAGCACAACAAATATCTGCTTGCCTAATTGTGCCAAATGCATTTAATTTGCCCAAAGGAGCTCTGCTCTTATTTGATATATGCTTTTTATAAATAGTATTGATACACTTCTCTTGCTGTATAATAACTTTAATACTTTATTTGAATTTTCTTAATTATGCTGGAAAAGACAATGTTAGTAATTTACTGTTGTGCTGTGGCTTTTGCATTTTGATGAGTTTTCTGGTCCACTGCAAAAAAACACCCCATAAACCCCAAGTGTTCAGAAAATGGAGACATACTAGATTAACTATTCTAGACTCACACCTTACCGTCTCCTCAATGAAATGGTCAGAGCATAATAGTTTAAGGTCCAGTACTCTAGCATTTCAATTTAATTAAACATTTTATTTTCTTCCACTAGACTTCAGATAATGAGTGTTGTAATCCACTGATGTGACAAGAGGGCTAACTCACCAAGCTGGAGGTCATTTAAAATTGTCCCTATTTTCAGTCTGCTCCTCAGTGAACAGCCGTGTGCTCTGTGGATAAAAGAATTAAACACAATGCCTGTATGTGTCTCAGAAGTCAGTCACCCACAGTTTTCATTCTGCCTAATCACATGCCTCAAAAGTGTTTAAATGACACCATGTAACAATGAGTCAGTGACAGTGGCGTTGTTGAACATGGTCTAAAATAATGTTCTAGCAAGAGAAATGTTATGGAGTAGAAATGAAGCTCGTTATCAGAAAGTTTATGCAGCAGGTGACGTGGCTGCCCCATCCTGAGATGAGTTCATGTTTAATTACAGCTTGATGCACTAAGGTAATGACTCTAAGTCAGACTGTGGATTAAAAAAATATATATATATTAAAATTTTTATTAGCAAGTACTGGCTTGGTCCTTCAATCTGCTGCACCAACCATCGGGGCGCCTAGTCGGGTAAAAGACTGCTGTGGTCTCACAAACTCACACTGCTAAGTTAATGGCACTATTACTGAAACCAATGCCTGACCAATGCCTGACCTCATATCAGGTCAGGCATTGGTTTGCTTGCTACTGGATAGCCATGAAAACCGGTGCTACCTGTATCATGGGTCGGGCCGTGAGCGAGTCAACCGGAAACCCCGCCCTTCCAGGGGCGTGGAGAGTGAAACTGGGCATCCTGGCAGAACTAAAAACAATATCTGTCACAGGTCTGTGGTGGACCACTCCCAGTTACTTGGGGTGAGACTGGACATCCTGGCAGATAAGCACATCTGTCGTAAGGTCTGTGGTGGACTTTTGCCAGTCGGGCATTGTGACATGCACTACACAAAGAGCAGAGACAAACAAACCTATCATCTGGTCAGTCACTGCAACAGATACTAGAGTCAGTTTGTCTTGGCCTGTCCTTGCCACTGAAAATACCTCTATCTGCCAAGAATGTGCCACTGGTCCAGCAAAAGCTAGTGGTATTCAAATACTTTGCATGCAGTTTCATGAAATGGTCAGTCAGAAAGCAACTCATACCGGCTCGGATGTTGCCCAGGTTTACAAGGTCAGGAATTCCTGATAGCGGAGGGCGAAGGACAGAGCTGTGTGGAGGAATCTGATCAGACCTAAATGAAACAGTTATTGTCACCCCTGACAGACTGCTATGATGGTGGATGACTGATTACCTGCTGAAAATATAATACTGTATTTTACAAGGCTGCACACAAGTGTTTCCAAAGTCTTTGGTTGTGTTTAACATCACTATGACAGTCATACTGGGATATTAATTACCTCAAAATAAATCCATTTTTTTCTTTTTGATTGTAGAATATACAGTATCTGGACATTTACTGTTCATAAACTACATGACAGAAATCACTTCCTGCCATCATCTGTATATCATCTGTATAGCATGTACGTATATATCATCTGTATATCATCTGTATAGCATCTGTATATCATCTGTATATTTTCTTGGTTGTGCCAGGTCCTGAGCATGGTCAGTGGACCATCCTCAGGCTTTAAGTTTATTTTTGTTATTCACTATGTTTTCTTCACCTCAACTCAGTTTGGTTATTGTGTATATTTTCATGACCATGTCCCCATTTATGATCTTTTGAATTTGCCATGATTGTCTTCTGAGTTTAGTCTTGTCATTCTCCTCACCTTAGTCTTAGCTTTGCACCTGTCTATTAGTACTATGTTATCATGGTCGCAGTTATGTTTTGTTTATTTATGTCTGCCTGTTATCATGTTTAGACTTTCTTTATTAATGTCATCATGTTTTTGGTTTTGTTTGGGTTTCATTTTCATGGTCACAGTTTTACTTGGGGTTGTTGATGATTATTATTTTTATGGTTATGTTATCATGTTCATTCCTGTCATGATCTGGGTTTGGGCTTTTATTTTGAGAGCACATTTTGTTTACTTCCTGCTTTGTGTTACAAGTTTTTTCTTCATTAATTGTTCACAGCTGCTTTTGATTTATTGATTATTGATTGGGGCAGCATGGTGGCGCAGTGGTTAGCACAGTGGCAGCACAGCAAGAAGGTCATGGGATCGATTCCACCCTTGACCATCGTGGGTTCGATCCCACCCCCAGACCATCGGTGACCCTTCTGTGTGGAGTTTGCATGTTCTCCCCGTGTCTGCGTGGGTTTACTCCGGGCACTCCGGTTTCCTCCCACATGCCAAAAACATGCAAGTTAGGTTAATTGGCATCAAAAACTGGGGATTCTAAATTGTCCTTAGGTATGGATGTGAGAGTGAATGGTTGTCTGTCTCTCTGTGTTGGCCCTGCGATGGACTGGCGATCTGTCCAGGGTGTACCCTGCCTCTCGCCCAAAGATGCTGGGATAGGCTCCAGCCCCCCCGCGACCCGAAAGGATTAAGCGGTAGAAGATGGATGGATGGATGGATGGATGATTATTGATTGTTCACGGGTGTTCTTGATTTGTTTATTTATAGAGGTCACACACTGCCTTTGGCACAGCGACATTCATGCTCACACACTTACGCTCTGGTTTAGTTTCATGTCCATGTCTGCTTGCTTTTGTTTAATAAACTATGCCAAACAGAAGAAAGCCTGCACATGGGTCCAGTACTCTGCCCCGAGGGGCAGTCTTGACAAAATCTTGTCGTCAAACCTGACTCAGCAGGCTTGGCTGGGCGGGGAGAGCTAGGGGAGCATTTGTCAGACTTGGTTGAGTGGCACAGGATTTATGGAGGGGTGGAGGAATGGAAACCCCTGGCTTTGAAAGAGGCTCAAAGGATCGCGGCCATCAGACCGGAGGTGCTTCAGATGGTTTCCCCAAGGCTGCAGACATTCCTACTCACTGCCGGGCTTTTCCCATCCTCCACTTCACCTCTTAAGATGAATTTATGCTGCACCTCCGCTGTTCACATACGTGCAACCAGAAACCTCGTGTGACAAATTTACGTCGTCTCCAGTCCGCTAGTGTATGCAGGGCTCTTCTGCGGATGACTGCGTGCAGCCCAAATTTTATGACCACCTGCCCACAACCTGAACGCGCTGACAGCACATGCGCAAGACTGAATGTCCCATTCACGATGTGGTGCAACCAACACAGCATACAAAGACAAAGCAGACGAGGAAGACAACAAGGACGTAGTAGACCAGAATAAATGTACATGAATCATTTTTTGCAGCACCTTGAGTGGAGAACAGCACTGGAAAATGGTAATTCCTCCTTTTCCTTGAAACTATGCCATTGTTGTTGCTAAAAAAATTTGCGTCACTCTCGCGTTAATAGCCAGTGAACAAACTGGCATGTTAGCGCATTTGCACTACCCATAGGGCAGTGGCAAAACTACAAATAACAGTTGTGCACATGCGTCAACCGCTTGGCCTGGTAGACAAAAAAAAGTTAGCATGTATAATGCCGCGTGCAAACCGGGCTTGTCCAAAGCACATGTGGACCAAAGCAGACTAGATGGGAAATGCAGCATGAATAAGGCTTTACTATGCAACCGCCGACTCTCTCCCCAGTGTCTCCAGGCTTTCCTTCACCTACCACCACCCCAGGGCTGGAGGATTCCGCTGCCTGCCGAATAAGGTTTGCAGAGTCTGCGCCCTCATGTGCCACCACAGCCAAGGAGCTGGAGGAGTGCCAGCAGGTTTTTCTATCTGAGACTGAACTGCTGTTGAATTAAAAGCCTTGGCTCCTCCCAGAGTATGCTGTCTTGCTGTGCGGAGGTTCAGTGGGAGAGCTGGAGTCTGTGCCGATGAAACAGCATCCCTTGACTCCAACATCATCCCTACTTCCTCACCCTCCAACCGCAGTCAGCCCCTCACCAACCCCGCAGTCACACCACAGGTTGGAGAGAGACTTGGTGGAATCACCAAAGCCTAAGCCAATGAGCAAGCATCCCCTGGCTTCAGCGTCTCACCCACCACGTTATGCCCCACCACCTACACCTCCACACCACTCATCAGCGTCTGCTTCAGCACTGCAAAGCTCATCGGCTGTGGAGCGCTTATCGTCGCCACTGATTGGCCATCCTGAGGTCATCATGACCAAAGCCATGGAGCCGCCTGGGTCTTCAGCAGCAGTCTCAGCAGCATGAGAACTAAGGTAAGTACCTTTTAATTCTTTAGCATCAATAAATGAAAAGCCTTGCCTTGTTCCAGGTGGTGGTGGTGATGGGGGGGGGGGGGTGTCAGCTACAGCCATCCACCTTGGCTGAGCCCTCACCACCTGCTGCTGCATCCATCCATCCATTCATCCTCACCTGCTTCTCCCCTCTCTGTTTCCTTGAACATAGATAGATAGATATGTGGGAATCATTAAATGATGAGACTGGATGATTTCTCAGTATTGGTTTATTCCATCTCACGTCCCACAGCTCTCTCTCTCAGTCAGGAAAACAGAGGAAGAGCTGCAGTCATCCACATACATTTATACCTCCACATCAAACACAGAATCACATTTACATTTAATCCCTCCATTGTCCTCTCGGCTCCTCTGTCTGACCCCAGGAGGTCAAACAGTCCTTTCAGGCTCTCGCTCCAGTTCTTCTGACTTCCTTCCAAGTTCGCAGGTGGTCCAGACTCATTGTCCATCTGAGGCGTGATGTCAATACACACCGCGAGCTTAAAGTCCTTCCATGCTCGGGTCTCTGCCATGTCATATGTGAGCTACATAATGTTACTGTTATGGGCGCCACATCACTCCCCCCGAAACGCCAAAGAATGGACACACACCAACATTACCCTAACGGCCATACATCATATGTCACCCCCCTCCCTTGCAGGATCTACAGCACAATCTACACGGGTTGATCAAAACACACATCACTCTGCCCGTAGTCTAGGCTTCAACCTCCTCCCGAATCTGCTGTACGCAGGTTTCGCAGTCCGTGTTGTGCCATTCTGCGGCGCACCTGTGGAATGAGGGGAAGAAGGGTTAATTGCCCCCTGCGGGGGATCCAGGGGCCGTTCCCTGGGAGGTCTGCCGCGTCGAGGCGCCCCCGCCGGTCGTACAGGTTCGTCACGCAACACAAAAGCAGGCTTTAATCTGTCAACACTGATTGTTTCTTTCCTGCCCCTCAAATCTAGCACAAAATATTTCTCCCCGGTTTCCAGTACTCGAAATGGACCATCGTAAGGTGGGCGGAGGCTGTGACGCTGAGCGTCGTGCCTGACAAAAACAAACTCTGCGTTTTGTAAAGCCTTGGGAACAAAAACACTCGGAAAAGTGTGATGCGCGGGGCCTGGGAGCATTTCTGCTCCCGTGCCACTTAGAGGTCCCCGAACCGGGGGGCGCTCTGGTGCCGCATGGGCTGGCAGGAACTCGCCGGGCAGCCTGAGAGGTTGTGTAAAAACTAATTCAGCGGGTGAGGCATCTAAATCCTCTTTGGGTGCCGAGCGCAACCCCAATAAAACCCATGGTAGTTTGTTTACCCAATCTGTATCCGTGAGCGACGCTCTGAGGGCTGCCTTCAACGACCTGTGAAAACGCTCGCATAAACCGTTGGCCTGGGGGTGATAAGCAGTAGTGCGGTGGGCTGCCGCTCCTAAGCCGCTGGCCATTGCTGACCACAGCTCCGACACGAATTGCGGACCCCTATCGGACGTAATATCTGACGGGACTCCGAACCGCGCTACCCAGGCTGTTAAAAAAGCGCGAGCCACCTCTGCCGCTGTGGTCGATTGTAATGGAACCACTTCCGGCCAACATGTGGTCCGGTCCACCATTGTCAAGAGATGTGTGAACCCTTGTGACGGCGGTAGGGGGCCCACTAGGTCTACATGCACATGATCGAATCTCTTAGCCGGAATGTGGAACGGTTCTAAAGGGGCTTTCGTGTGCCTGTGAACTTTGGCCAGCTGGCAAGCCATGCAGGCTTTCGCCCACTCCTTCACGTGCTTGCGCAGGCTCGGCCAAACAAACTTCTCCGCTACCATTTTCACCGAAGCGCGTACTCCCGGATGTGCTAGGGAGTGCACCGTGTCAAAAATGCGACGGCGCCACGTGGCCGGTACCACCGGGCGCGGTCGCCCGGTGGCTACGTTGCAGATTAGAGGGGGTGAACCGGTTTGTAAACTTATGCTCTCCAGTCTTAACCCTGTGGGTCCAGACAGGAGCGCGTGCACGTCCGTGTCTTCCCTCTGCTCCGCTGCCATGGCTGCATAATCTGTCCCCATGTGCACCGGAGCCGCGTGCGCGTCCGCGCTGTTACCTTGATCCGCGTCTGCGGCATTACAGTCCGCATCCGCACGGACAGGCGCTGTTACCGCTCATGAGAGGCAGTCCGCTACTACATTAAGTTTACCGGCTACGTGCTGTATATCGGTGGTGAATTCTGAAATTGCGGCCAGCTGCCTCTGCTGTCGGCCTGACCAAGGTTCTGAAATTTTGGACATTGCAAAAGTGAGCGGTTTGTGAATGAATGAATGAATGAATGAATGAATAAGGTTTATTGTCAATACTACCATACGTAATACATACAGGAGAATTGAAATTTGACTTGACATTGGGCGCGCTCAGTAAGCGCATCCCATAGTCGGGGCAGCCCGAAGGCGCCAGTCGAACAGTGAGGGTAAAGAGGGGAAGGGGGGGGAGAGAGGAAAACACAATAGGCAGAGAGAAAAAACATAGTTATCAGAATAACGCTCGTATAAGCTCATATAAAGCTCAAATGAGCCAAATTGTGATCACACAGAAAAAAAACCTCTATGCACAATTAGCAGACGTTGACAAATGACAAAGCGAGAGAGACCAGTGTATGTAGTCAGCATATGATCAGTGTGTGATGCAGTGTGGAGGTGTGTCAATTGCTGGTGAACAGCAGAGGGCACCCCCTGGCAACGGATAGTCATGTGTTCTACTCGGCATGTCCATTCTCATGCAGGTGGCAAGTTCTGTAAACACATGATAGCGCTGTCCTTGAGAAGCTCGATCTGCAGAACAACAGCCATTGTTTGTCGATGTTTGGGTTAAGCCACTTCTCCAGCGTTATCTTCATCGAGGAGGAATGTAAACAAGGGCACCAAAACACAAGGTCAAATCTGCACAGTGCACTCAGAGAATAAAAAAAAAATTCCCTCTCTTCGATTCTGTGCTTCAAATTTCATACAGGCTTGAATCATGCTTTAGATCATTCTCTGGAGAGCACTCAGCGATCCACAGATGTTATCCACCTACCGAAACATAGGTAAACATGTCCAAGAGAGTCCGTTCTCTCTTCAATGCATGCCAGGTGGTAAATTCCATGTTAATCCTGCCGCTGACAGTCAGTGCTCCCCCCAGCTGGACGAATTGTTGAATTTGTTAAGGGAGCTACGCCAGGGTCCGCATTTGATTAGCTCACCCAGATAATTTCGATACACTAGGAAAACTCCAGGGACCAAACAGAAGATCCTGTGATCAGTTCAATCTCAGTCGAATCACACAGACACATGAATTCCAATGCCATGAGTCTCCCTTGGGTTCCCCCTGACCCGATCTTCTTCTTTTAAAGTGGTGACAATCGCATATAAGCCGCTTTCCAGATCCATAATTTCCATTTGGATTAAGATTCAGCCAGGAGAAGAGCGACATTGCAAGCTGGGATCAGAAGGGAGAGGATTAGGAGGGAGAGGGAAGAAAAGCGTCTACTCTCTCTCAGAAGCGGAAGTGAAGAAGTGGTCGACAAACGCGGTGAAACGCCGCCCTTCCAACCAAAACTGAAAATGGCGAATGGCCAGGTGGAGCACTAGCAGCTCCCTGTCAAACGCGCTGTATTTCCGCTCAGCATCGCGTAGGGACCTGCTGAAAAAAGCGAGTGGCTGCCAAACTCCGGTGACCTGCTGTTCTACAACGGCCCCTATGGTCACATCTGACGCGTCTGTGGTTAGCGCTATACGGGTTGATGGGTCTGGGTGAGCCAGCAGTGCTGCGTCTGCCAGTGCTTTTTTAACCTCTGTGAACACACGCTCCCGCTCTGGGGACCACTCGATCACATTGGAGGGCTTCTGCTTTTTGAGTGCAGCGTATAACGGTTGCATGAGCTGCGCTGCGTGGGGTATGAAACGGTTATAAAAATTTACCATTCCTAAAAATTCTTGCAACGCTTTTACCGTTTGTGGCTGGGGAAACTCCGCCACTGCGCGTACTTTGGCCGGCAGAGGGACTGCTCCCTCTGGGGAGATGCGGTGCCCTAAAAAATCGATTTGCCCTGCACCAAAATGGCACTTGGCCGGGTTGATTATCAACCCATGCGCTCCCAACCTCTGAAAAACTGTCGTGAGGTGTTTTTCGTGTTCCTCCTCGGAGGCACTGGCGAATAAAATGTCGTCTAAGTAGACAAAAACGAAAGGGAGGTCACGCAACACGGCATCCATCATCCGTTGGAAGGTTTTTGCGGCGCCTTTAAGGCCAAAAGGCATGCGTAAAAACTCAAAAAGCCCGAACGGGGTTATTACCGCTGTCTTGGGAATGTCCTCTGGTCGGACCAGGACCTGATGATAACCGCGGACCAGGTCTATTTTAGAAAAAATGCGCGCCTTCGCCAAGTGCACTGAAAAATCCTGGATATGCGAAATTGGGTAGCGGTCCTGCGCTGTGGCATTGTTTAACCTGCGGTAATCGCCACAAGGTCACCACGAGCCATCAGCCTTAGGCACCATATGCAGGGGGGAAGCCCAGGCGCTCTTCGAGCGGCGAATTATGCCCAACCTTTCCAGGTTGGCGAACTTCTCATGCGCAATGGAGAGCTTAGCTGCATCCAAGCGCCAAGCCTTCGCAAAAACTGGTGGGCCACTTGTGGTGATAAAGTGCTCCACCCCGTGCTTCGCCACCTTAGCTGAAAACGTGGGAACTGTGAGTGCTGGAAACTGGTTTAGAAGAGTGTGAAACTTATCGCCTGCTGTGGCGACGTTGGTCTGTACTGGCGGTGGGGACACTCGAGCTGCACAAGGGATGGAACAAAAAGAGAGTGCATTAACCAGGCGTCTATTAACCAGACCTACCAACAAGCCATGTGAGCACAAAAAGTCAGCGCCTAACATGTTGAAACTCACCGCCGCTACTATGAAGGTCCATTCATAGGTGCGGCCGTGCAAGGACAGGCGCAGAGTCCTTTTGCCAAAAGTCTTGATAGACGAGCCGTTTGCGGCCGTTGCCCCGTCTCCGCAGGGGCCAGCCACATGATCCGCAGAGGTCGCGGTGATGAAACTCCTCTGTGCTCCGGTGTCTACGAGGAATTGCCGTCCGGAGCTCGCGTCTGTCAGGTACAGCAGCTTGTTCAGTTCACCGAGAGTCAAAGCTGCTAACGACCCCCGGCTCGTGAAGCTGCATGGCGGGATGCATCTGTGCGCCTTCTCAGCGAAGTGTCGATGGTAAAAACAGAGGCCGTCCCTTCCTCTGCTTCGGGGCTGCGCCGCTGCCGTCGTCACTGGGGTTGTTTTTGCTGCCCCTGGCTCTCCACCGCCCTCGGCCGCCGCGCCAAGGTCTGCTGCTGCCACTGAAGTCTCCTGCTCGTCGCAGGCATCGAGGAGCCGCTACGCTTCCATGGCCAGCTCGCGGAAGTCCTGCTGGTTCACGCACCTCATACCGGACAGGAGACCCCTCATGTGCGCTGGGAGGGTCCTCAAGAAGATGTGTTTAAACAGAAACGCTTCGTTGTCCGCCCCGATCATCTGCAGCATGTCCGCCATGAGGACGGTCGGCCTGCGTCCTCCTCTGTCGCGCAGGTCCAGAAGCCGCCTGGCCCTCACCTCTGCTGATGGCACAAAACTCCAAATGAGGGCGGCTTTCAGGGCATCGTATTTGCCAGCAGCGGGCGGCTGCTGCACCAGGCTCCGCACACATCGAGCTGTGCGGCTGTCGAGTCTTGCGATGACATTATGGAACTTGATGTCATCTGCTGACTCTCCTTCGAGCACGAACCGCGATTCCACGTGTTGGAACCATGAGTGAGGGTCATCTTGCCAGAACTCGGGGAGCTTAATTGAGCTTGCGCCCGTGCAGGCGGGTCCCAGTGAATCCGGGTCGGAGAAACGGTCTCTAAGCCTTTCCATATATCTCACGTGTGGGTCACCAATGTGGGAATCATGAAATGATGAGACTGGATGATTTCTCAGTATTGGTTTATTCCATCTCACGTCCCACAGCTCTCTCTCTCAGTCAGGAAAACAGAGGAAGAGCTGCAGTCAACCACATACATTTATACCTCCACATCAAACACAGAATCACATTTACATTTAATCCCTCCATTGTCCTCTCGGCTCCTCTGTCTATCCCCAGGAGGTCAGACAGTCCTTTCAGGCTCTCGCTCCAGTTCTTCTGACTTCCTTCCAAGTTCGCAGGTGGTCCAGACTCATTGTCCATCTGAGGCGTGATGTCAATACACACCACGAGCTTAAAGTCCTTCCATGCTCGGGTCTCTGCCATGTCATATGTGAGCTACATAATGTTACTGTTATGGGCTCCACAGATAGATAGATAGATAGATAGATAGATAGATAGATAGATAGATAGATAGATACTTTATTTCGAACAAAAAAGTATAACAAAAACAAAACAAATGACAAATGCAATAAAGTAACAGCATACAGTGTTCGAAAGGGAGAAGGAAGAAGTGAACACTTATTAATTCCAACTCCTCTTTTCCATAAATACACCCATGTGAATTATATACAAATTACCACATTTAAGACCCCAAGTAAACAATTAACTGTATTTTGCACATATCAACGTTAACACCCATCCATCCTAACATACATTGATGTCCATACATCAAAACCAACCTCAAACAACACAGATATACACAGTGCTGTCCCACCCACCATTCCATAGTGTCCCAGAGTGAGCATAGTGAATCGTACATATAAATACTACCCTTCTAACATATTGTGGAAAATGTGAAAATGACGAGGCAGAGTTTATCTCACGAGTCAGGTTTATTCACATCTTCCATCATCAGCAAAAACAGAAAAAGAGAAAGAAACCCAGACATTCGTCCTTTAAATATCTCAGGAACTTCAAAGCACACAGTCACGTTGTCAAAGCACACAGTCACATTGTATTTAATCCCAAGTAACAATGCATCTTCTTTCAGATCTTAACACCTCCTCTCAAAGCCTCTGGCGGCCAGGAAAATCCCCCCAGGCCGTCTCTTTGCATACCAAAGACAAAACTTTCACATCCTCCTGTTATCTCCAAAGAGACCCAGTTCTTTGTTCAATCTAAGATGTGAAGCCTAAAGTGGTATACATATGAAGCATGAAGTGATATGCATATGTGCATATGTGTGCCACAATATATCCTTTCAGCAAATAATGTTTATACCTCTTTTTGAATTGATTTATGTTTGTACATAGTTTCAGTTCTGGCTCCAGACTGTATCACAAATCCACCCCACAGACAGATATGCATATACTTTTCTTGGTTGTTTGTATCTTGGGTTTTGTAAAGTTTAAGTCTCCTCTCAAATTATGATCATTGTCTCTTTTTTTAAATATTTTTTGTGTATTAGTTGGGAGTTGATTATTAATTGCCCTGTACATTACTTGTGCTCTCTTAAATTTAACTAAATCGATGAACTTTATGACATGTGACTTTAAAAACAACGAATTGGTATGGTCTCTATATCCCACATTATTTATTATCCTTATAGCTCTTTTCTGTAATGTGCATATTGACTGTAGGTTGGTCTTGTAGGTGTTTCCCCAGACTTCTACACAGTAGTTAAGATAAGGTAGAAACAGTGAATTGTACAGTAAGACCAATGATTTATAGTCCAAGATGTGTCTTGTTTTTATTCTTATTGTAGATTACTTCTTCCGGCTATCAGAGAGACCAGACGCATTTCTTCTCCTCTCCCCTCTCCTCCTCCCTTCACTGATCCCAGCTTGCTGTGTCCTGTCTGTGTCTCGCTCTTCATCTCGCTGCATCCCGATCCAAACAGAAAATTATGGAATTGGTGAGCTGGGCTTTAAATGCAATTGACACCACTTTTTCAAACAGAAACTCAGGCCCGGGGGAGCCCAAGTGTCCTGCTGGCACTTCTGCTGCGGGTTATGTGAGAGACTCATGGGACAATTGGAAACTCATGTGTCTGTGTGATCTTTCGATTGAAGATGTGGAAGACATCTACCTGTTTGGCTTCATGATCACAGGATTTCTGCTGTTTGGCTTTGGAGTTTTCCTGGTGTATTGGAAATTAAAGAAGTTGGAAAGAGCTAGTCAAAATGCGGACCCGGCGAAGCTCCGTCAACAATTCGACCAGTTGGGGAGGGCACTGATAGCGGCTAATGGCGAACTGAATCGGAAGGTGGGAAACATCTTGGAGTCACTGGGTGCTCTCCAGGGAATGATTTTAAAGCCTGTGAATGTTAATGTAAATTGTGATGCACAGAATCACATGAGAGATTAATATTCTATGCTCTAAGTGAACTGTGCTTATCAGGCCTTGATTCGGCGTCCTTGGGAGAACTCATTCCTCCAGGAGAAAAGATAAGACAGAAGGGAGTTTTGGCTTTTCTCTAACCCAAACATTCTGATGTGCAGCAATCTGAACTCTCTATGGACAGCGTCATCATGTGACTAGCATGGAATTTTACCATCTGACATGCACTGAAGAGAGATGAACTCTGTGGACATGTTATCTATGTTTAGGATACCAAGGACATAACATCTAGTCGTTGCCTAGGAGAGGAATTTTGTTGTTCACCAGTAACTGATACTTCACATTGCATTCACACTGCATCCATGAATACCACATGACTGATATACACACACTGGTCTCTCTCAACTTGCTTTGTTAATGTGTGGAACTGTATCTTGTCTGCTAAGTGTGCAATTAGAGGGTTTTTTTACTATGTGATCACAATCTTGCTCACTTGAGCTCTATTTTGATAACTATGCTTTTTTCTCTCTGCCCAATGTGTCACCCCCTCCCCCTCCCCTCTTTACCCCCACTGTATGAGGCGTCTGTGGCTGCCACGTCATTAGGGAGCACTTAACATGAGCGCACCTTAATGATAAGTAAAATTCCTTGAATGTGTAAAAACATGCTTGGCAATAAAGTTCATTCTGATTCTGATTCTGATTCTGTCTTCCCCAGTATGCCCATACATTTTGCCAGCTTGGCCCGGATGTGACTGATGTGAGGTTTCCAGCAGATTTTATTGTCTAGTGCAGGGGTGGGCAATCATGTGCCATGGAGGGCCATTCTACTGCAGGTTTTCTGTTCCACCCAGTCTCTTCAGCAGGTGTTTTCAATGATTAGCAATCCTTGAAGCTGATCAGAGAGCACATACCTGCTGAAGACACTGGGTGGAACAAAAAACCTGCAGTGGAATGGCCCTCACTGCCCACCCCTGGTCTAGTGTCACCCCCAGAAACTTATTTTCCTGTACTGTTTCTATTCTGTCACTGTATTGTTTTATAGGAGAGTTTTTTTTTTTTTTTTATTGTACAATGATTGAAATATTTGTAAAAAAATATCATATGCTTTATTTATATTATTTTCATCATAAACTATCTTCCAGTCTTGTATTAATAATTTCTTTGTCAGTAAATACATAGATTCTTCGGTTCTTATTCTTTTATATTTAATATTTTTGGTATACTTTTTCTTCCTATAATCACATTGATAGACAACAAAAATCGGCAGGTGGTCACTGATATCATTCAATAAAAGCCAACTCCTGATATTATTTTCTATAATGTTTGTGAATATGTTATCTATTAGTGTGGCACTGTGTGACGTGATTCTGCTAGGTCCAGTAATTGTTGGATGTAAGACCATACTGTACATTGTGTTGATAAATTCTTCTGTCAAACTATGTTGTTTTGAATTCATCAGATCTATATTGAAATCCCCACAGATGAACATAACTTTATGAGTTAGTTTTGCATACATTTTTTCCATCCAGTCCTTAAATAAGTCAATGTTTGATCCAGGTGTTCTATATACACAGCTCACTGCTATATTCTGCACATTGTCCAGAGAGATTTGTATTGTAGTACATTCAAATAAATCATCCACAGTTACTGACAGATTTTCAACAACCTTGTATTTCAAGCTCTTGTCAACAAAAATTGCAACTCCTCCTCCTTTTTACACTTTTCTATTTATATAATTTAATTCATAGTCATTCATGGTAAAATCCACTCCTTTCTCTTCACTGAGCCACGTCTCTGATATGGCCACAATATTGAATGGCTCTTTAAACTGATGTAAATAATCTTTAATGTTATTAAAGTTGGCATAGAGACTTCTGCTGTTGAAGTGGATCATAGAAATATTAAAATCAGATGTGACTATTGTGTTAAACTGTTCATCCATGTAGTAACTACAGTTATTATTGATGGAGCTAAATAAATTATCATCAGGGTCTATGTTATATTCTTCGTCCTGTGGGTTGTGATCTGTATATTCAAAAACTTTCATTTCCTGTTGTTCCTGTTTGTTAATCTGTTTCATGTTGTTAAATGTCTTGTTGCAGATGAGTATATCCCTTCAGTGTCCTACAATTGTCTCTTGTTGCTGTGACTCCAGTTCATAATATTCATTGATATTTGTCCAGTTCCATAATATTACGGATGTTAACGACCTTGGCTTCTTCAGGTGATCCATTTAATTTGATGTATATTTTACAGTTTGATGTCCAGGTGCTTTGAATCTTTTTCTGCTTTTTTCTCAGGTATCTTGCTTTTCTGGCTATTTCTGCGTTTTCTTTTGTAAGGTGCTCGTTTATGTAAATGTTCATTCCTTTAAGTTTCCTACCTTGTTTTAGCAGCGCAGTCTTGTGTTTTCTGTTGACAAACCTCATGATGACAGTCACTTTGTCGCCGTTTTTCCTGGGCAGAGGGTGGCAGGCCTCAGTGGTGTTACAGTCCAGCTGGATTCCTTTGGACTGCAGGAAGGCCGCCACTTGTTGCTCTGTGGATTCATCTTCCAACGCATCGAGCCTCCCTCCGCTGTCCGCGGCCACTGCCCATGCGTACGTTCGGGGTTTAATGTGGAGCCCCGTGATGATCATGTCGTTCACCCGAGTGTTTTGCTCCAGGTCCGACACTCTGCTCTCCAGATACGCCAGCCTCTTGTCCTTCTCAGCGTTCTGGATCCGCAGCGCTTTCACCTCCTCGAGCAGGCCCAGGATGTTTTTTTTGCTGCTGCTTAACAGCAGAAATCTCTTCAGCCAAGAAGTCCAGCGATCTTTTGATGTCGTCCACCTCCTCAGTCTGCTGAGCTTTCTTGGGACACATGATCCCGGCCCATGTTCGTTGATTGTGATCGTAAAAAAAAACACATGGGAGAAATCCCTTTGTTCTCCCGGAGTGTGAGGGGACTGATGAATTGCTTCACTAGCCACTACAATATTAAGTGATGAGACTGGCAATTTTTCTCTTTTTTCGCACGAGCAGGTTTATTCTCCAGCGGCAGTGACAAAGCAACAGCTAAAAACACTAGCCTAAACTGAGTTTTAAAGGAAGATAGCAAGAAACGAACTGAGAGCCTTTACCTGTGCGTCCTCACCTTACATGCCACAACCGGAAGCCCCGGTTGTGGCATGTAACATCACGTCAGAGGGGATGGCAGCTGTCACATCTGGGGATCTGCCAGTTCCAGCAGCTGGGTCTGACGTTCTGCCAGCCCCTGCTTTCATGTCTGGAGTTCCGCCAGCACCTGGTGTTTTGCCTGCAGTTTGCCAGCCACCATGCCTGTTATCACATCTGAGGTTTCGCCCATCATCATGCTTGCAGTACCGGCTCCTATATCTGCTACACTGGTGCCCCTGCCTGCTGATACACATCAGAGCACCTTATCTGCCACCTCTCCAACATCCCCAGAGGTGGAAGTCACCTCTCCAGCAGCAGAATCTCCAGGGTCCTCACCAGCAGAAAAGAAAGAGCTAAGGCAAGTCCTAATTTTCTCATCACCATCTAAAATAGAGAGGTCTTTTCTTGCTCCTGGTGTGTGTGTGTGTGTGTGTGTGTGTGTGTGTGTGTGTGTGTGTGTGTGTGTGTGTGTGGTGGGGGTAGGATTAGGGTTAGCTTTGACTGAGGCATGCATTATCTAATTATCTCCAAAATGTAATGGGTTTGTCTCTAGCCAAAGAACCACCTCTGGTGAAAATTTTATCCAAATCTATCCAGTAGTTTTGGAGTATTGTTGCTAACACTGTGAGAAGAAAAAAGCCTTGGCAGAAGTATGCATTCTTGGATCATCACCAAAATGCAATGACTTCCTCTCTAGGCCAAGCACCACCTCTGGTGAAAATTTCATCCAAATCCATGTTTTAGTTTTTGTATAATCCTGCTGCACAAATCCAAACAAAGCCCTTGGTGGAGGTATACACCCTCAGATCATCACCAAAATCTAATCTTCTGTTCCCTATTCCATAACACACCTTCCCTGAAAATTTCATCAAAACCTGATTATAACTTTTTGAGTAATGTGGCTAACAGACAAACAAACCATATATATATATATACATATACAGTATATATATATATAGCAATTGGTCATAGGGGAAGCTAACCATGACCTTTGACCCCAAACCCATAGTCAGAGATAAGGGTGTCATGGGGAAAATGGCTACAAAGATTGGTGACCCTAGGTGTCATTGTTGTTGAGATATAGTTTATAGGGCATTTTGACCTTGAACTTTGACCTTGGGACCCCAAACCCATAGAAGTGGGTTGGGGTCCCAATGTGAACCTGTGTACCAAGTTTGGAAACCCTAGCTGTCTTTGTTGTTGAAAGAGTTTAAGGACAATTTGACACTGACCTTTGACGTGGTAATCCCAAAACCATAGTCAAAGGTCAGTGTCACAGGATGAATTTGTGTACAATGTTTTAGTGACCCTAGCTTTACTTGTTCTGTAGCAATAGGTCACAGGGAAGCTTACCATTACCTGTGACCTTTTGACCCCAAAGTAATAGTAAGAGGTAGGGTCTAAGGATGAACATGTGTACCAAGTTTGGTGGCCCTGGCTTCACTCCATCTATAGTTATAGTGCAAAATGAAAATGAATGTCAACAATGACCTTTGACCGTTTGACCCCCAAACCCAAAGTCAGAGTTCAAGGTCTAAGCCGTCCAAGACTTGTCTTAGACGTGGTAATATCGATTTGAAAAGGCTACAGTATATCAGTCCTTGTTGCAGTTTTCGTGTTACAAGATTTATGGAAAACTGACCAAAGTCAGGGGTCATGCAAAGGTCAGAGGTCACCTAAATTTGAACTTGTCCGAGATCTTTCATAGATGTTATAAACTTGAAAAGTCCACATCATTTCTTTCTCTAGTTATCACGTTCACCAGGTAGGTGTTGATGCCACTGCTGCCACTGCCGCTGTGGCCCATCTGCCCCGCATCGCCCATCCGCCCATCGTCGTGACGACAATACCCTTCAGCCTTTAGAAGCTGAGGGGTAAAAAGTGATAAAACAAAGTGAATTTGAAGTTCTGCTGCACCTTTAGAAATCGGTTGTGTTTTTCTGTTTCTTTACAGCCCATACTGCTGTGGGAAAGAGCTCACAGGTTTTCAGAGGAGAAAATGAGTGTCACAAAGTGGCCATGGGCTTTTCACACAATCTGGAAGTCTTCTCACTCGATTCCAAACGCTGATGTCACTGAGCCATAAAGGACGCTACCTGACAGGATATGTGATGCCTGTTTCATTCAGCCACTTCTGCTTAAATTGAGTCGGATCAGACATATTCTTCTATCAGTCAGAAGAAAATGCCTGTTAGTGCTGCTCAGCATTTACTCACTGTGATGGAATATATTTGTAATTAAAGTATAAAACAAACAGTGATCGATTTGCTTCATGTTCAGGCTCATGCTTACTTGCTAATCAGTGTCACTAATTAAACTTCACCTGCTCGTTGAAGATTTGCTTCACTTAGTGAAAGAACGGAAGAGGAAGTGCAGCTATGCCCCATTTATTACAATTTTTAATTTCTGACTCATTAAAGTGCTGATGATTTGAATGATTAGTTTAACACCTTCTTGTACACTATTTTTCATGAGTAGAAAGAGCAAGGACGAGTTGTAAGTGATGATATTAAACCTGTTTAAAAAAATCCTGCACCAGTTTGGCAAAATAAAAATAAAGGAAAGAAAAAAACAATGAGCAATTATGCATTCTTTTAAACAGTTGCAAAATTTTGGAAAAAAAAAAAGGAAAAAAAGTCTTCTCCTCTTTTGTTTTTCAAATGGTTAATTTTTATATGGCATTTTAAGAATAGAAGGATACCATATGTAAAATATTTATCCTGTATCTATAATATGCAGACAAGAAAATATAGTTTACAAAGGTTGTGCACATAAGTGCATCTGTCGGCAAACTTAGTTCAATAGTGTACACATACTACATTTATAAAATGGAATAGAACAAAATCTTTATTGTCACTGTACACAAAAATACAATGAACCTCTGTTTAGCAACAATCTTATATGTGATAATCTAATTCAGTGAAAGGTTCCAAGGTTGTCATAGCCAGGAGCGGCACTGCGGTTAAGCTCCCAGTGCTCATAAAATGCTCCTTACGGTGTGCGTCTCGAAAAGCCTCTGACAACTAAGTCCAACTCCTAGCCTGCCCGTGTGGTTTAGTCTCTAAGCCCGGCGGAACTGCTTTTACTAATAGGAGAAGAGGCGAGGGCGAATCTCTGGCGCCTTAAAACCAGATGCTTCGGGTAGATGGTGGCTCGTCAACCTGGGAAGGTAGCCCATCTAGGGGAAGGTAAACCCTGATTTCAAACCTCCACTGCCTTGCGGCACACCCGGTCACGGGAAAGGCTTCTGGAGTCAACCCTGAGGAAAAATCCAGAGTCGGAGCCCCTAAGGCAGTTCTCTGTTGTGCTCAACATTGTTCTGGCAGCTCCTGCGACAGCGCTGGTGCCAAACTATAGCAGCCCTGCTATTCCTTTGGATTCATCAGTGACGTGGAGAGGGGGGACATGCTGCATGGGTAACATCTTGTCCTCCATATCTTCCTGCCCAGGCTTGAATCCTACCAACGCCCAACGCTGGAAGGTAGAACACCGGTGCGCATCGGCCTGTTCAGCCACAGGCGGTGCTGTTCCAGCAGAGTAGACGTTTAGGATTCTCTTCCATGGTCATCATAGACCGACGGAGGCCGACGACGAATTCAGTGAAATAATATTTATGCATGCATCTGCATATGTAAACCTGTACTATGGGCATTGTGCAATACAACCATGTGCAAACATGTACTATGGGCTTCAAATGTGTGCTGCCGGCATTGTGGAATGCAACCATGTGCAAATGTGTACTGTGGGCATCATGCAATGCAATCATGTGCAAATGTGTCTTATGGGCATCATGCAAAACAACCATTTGCAAACGTGTGCTATTGACATCGTGCAATGCAACCACGTGTAAACGTGTACTGTGGGCATCATGCAGTACAATGATGTGCAAACATGCGCTATGGGCTTTGTGCAATACAACCATGTGCAAATGTGTGTGCTATGGTTATCGTGCAATATAACCGTGTGCTATGGGCATTGTGCAATAAAACCATGTGCAAATGTGTGCCATGAGTATTGTGCAATACAACCATGTACAATATTATTTAACATCTAACAAGTCTGTGCAAATCAATTTTGGGGGAGTTTAGGGAAATGGAAGAGGAAAATTTGGATATTTGTTTCAATGAAATAAGATGAGGAGACAAAGGTGTATGAAAATGTCTTTTTTGTTGTTTTTTTCTTTTTAAAACAAATCCAGAGTAAGAGTGTGGACTGAACCTCACCCAGCCACCGTCTCAAACACCAAACGCAGTTTCATCTGCTGCTTAATATAGTCCCCAGAACATTGAGCCTTTGAGCCGCTTTAATTAAACATACAGCAGCTGAAAAGTCTATATTTGTGACACGATTGAAAACTCCTGCCTGAACTATTGAGATGTGGATTAACATATTTGTGTTTTGACAGTTTGTTGTTGCCTAATTTCAGTGAAAAAAAGATTAGCATCAAACCTTTGCTGTAATTATCACCATGATCAATAGATTCATTTATGGTTAAAAAAGCAACTGCGGCCCGGCTTTGAACCCCTGATGATGACAAGACTAACAGTGACAACACTAATATTTCTACAGAACGTCTATTAGTCGTCCCGCTTTGATCCGCCGTCGTTACGGGACAAAAAAAGAACAAAGCCTCACATGGGTCCCACTGACGTCACTCTCTCTGTGAACCTGCGCGCACGGATAACTCGGGGCATGGCGTCCTCAAAGGCAAAATATTAAGGAGCAATGATTTCCAATAGCAAACTAAGGTCATCTGTGTTTAATTTGGACGCCTATAGGCATATGGAAAATCCATGAAGTGCATAATCACCTTCTCGGGTCTGATGCTGTGGGGCCTGATGCTACCCATTGATCACGGCAGTCGGCAGCGTCCTCTAAAAACACAGACATCACCGCGTCAAATAAGCGGCGAGAGGACGGCGAGAGATGGCCGTTGCAGATTATAATGCGGACGGACTGATGAACGATCTTCCTTTGCTGATTCATTTGATCAATTAGTTTCATCAATTACCAGCAATGGCTACATCAGTGGAGGGGGACGGAGGATCACGCTGTGGCGGGGGAATCGGATTACTGCTAATTATCTGCAGGTCCAGTTTTGATGCACGGATGTTGATTAATTGGAGAGTTGATGAGCTACAGCCACTGGAGGTAACCGTTGGGCAGTGGAGGGGAAGACAGGGGGGCTGTCTTTATCGTAGCATTAGCATATGGTGAGTTCTGATGTTAACAGGAGGCAAAAATTGTCTGATGTCATGAGAACGGGATTCCTGCACAATCAGAGAGTCACCATGTCAGGACCGTCTCACTCCAGCTGTGAGGGAACAATGGCCAGATATTTTACTCCAGCAAAAGTTGTGCTGTTTTTATTATTTACTCAAGTATAAATAAGAGTAATCACCAAAAAAAAAAAAAAAAGTCATTTGACTAAGAGAAAGAAAGGATTTGATCAAAAAGTTAGTTATTCTCAGTCTTTTGGTGCATAAATTAAGAACAGTTTCCATGTGAATTCCAGTCTGTTTTCTAAAGATTTGAGAGCGTCATTCTAACAAGTTTGAGAAGTTTTTCATCATAAATTAAGCTCTGTCCTCAAAGGGGACATAACTTTTTCTGTTGCTGCTCCTAAACTGTGGAGCGAGCCTTTCTCCATGAGACAGGCCCCTTCACTCTCCATTTTCAAAATTCATTGTTTGACCCATTTTTATTCTTTGCCTTTTGACCCAGTTGGAGACATTGATTGTACTTGTTTTTGTTCCTTTTATTGTATGACTATTGTTTTATTTGTGCTTTTTCATACCTTTTTAGCTGTATTTTATCATTTTTATTCTTCTTATGCACCATGTTTTTATATTTTATTGATCTTTGAAGTGCAGCACTTTGTGTCAGCTGTGGGTTTTTTTTAAAGAGCTTTATGACAAAAGTTGGACAGGATTGGCTTGGATACTACATTTAATACATTTTTTATTGTAAATTTACAGTTTTTTTTACATTAATTTCCCTTCTTTTACTCATAATTTTGTAAGTTTTTGTCAAAAATGTTTGACTTTTTTTTTTCTTTTCTTTTTTTAAATTCTGATTCAGGTGAATTAAAATCAGCTTTTAGCTCATTCCAGCAAAGCCAACATCAGTTAATGGGATGATGTGGCATCCGTTATCTGTCCACATTTCATAAGAATCACTGCTCCTCCTAGGCAATCGCCCCGATGCTCACCAAACTCACGCACAGTGATCCTCAGGTGGGTCTGCATCCAGCTTCTGCACAGGGTCAAAGGTCAGGAGATCTGAATACTCTCAGGGTGATTTCTTGAGTTACTCCTTCATTGACAGTCTGGTTCTATTAAATAACATTTAAAAAATCACTAAAATGTCTAAAGATGCAGCATTTTCTGAAATGAATGAGTTATTACAGCACAAGTGAGCCCATTTCTGACCATTTGTTTTTTTTCACAGAAATCAAAAGTAACTTAAAGGGTACAGTCAAATATTTATTAATTTACTCAACTAAGTAAGTAAAAAGCATTGTACATCCTAAAAATTCTTTATAAAGTACAATGGTCTGCTTGCATTGAACAGTGTGATGTATATCTGGCTGTAAATAATGTGGCTGCTCCTCCTCTGGATTGCATTCATAATATATGATTGGAGGTCCAGCAAAATTTATCATGAGTGTACATAATAATAATAATAATAATAATAATAATAATAATAATAATAATAATAATAATTTGAAGCGTTTCTAAGGACCAGACAAAAAATACTCTTAAAATGGCTCTGCCCTGTTTTGCTCCACATCAGTTTTATTTTTTGTCACAGGGAAGAAATCAAACCCTATAAAATATGAAAATAAATCTGTGTATATGTATATACATAACTTAAATAAAATGGGGTTATTGTCTAGACCAGGGGTCTGCAACCTTTGCCAACCAAAGAGCCATTTTGTCTGTCTCCAACTAAAATAGAAGTGGCTGAGAGCCACAACGGCAATTTGACCTCTAAAATAAAGATTATTCTGCGTATAAAGTTTTTTATTCACATAGCGCTGAATATTCTGTGGCATTTATAAATTCATACTACAACAGTGGAAAAAACTGTCAAGCATTATAAAAAGCTTTATTTGTGGGGTGTATGGAGGGTCAGGGAGGGATAGTACCTCTGACGGGGTAACAGTCGCACCTCCGGGTGGTTGGTCTGCGTTGGTAAACCGCTTCGACTGGTGGGCGAAACCAGGTCAGGGTAGCTGATGGGTTTGAAACCCTCGGTGAGGTAGGGCTTGTCTACCTACGCATTCATAGACTGGATCCTGTGGACTGCGTGGACAAAACCACCAGATTGGCTCTGCAGGAAGGCAGACCCAGCAAAGCATTGTGGAGTGCAACTAGGGCACAGTGAGACACGTAGGACACTGCTGGCCATCCACTGCATCCTAACCTATCTCCAGCCATCTTGACTGCGTCTTGCCACTGGATCCAGGTAGGCTGGGGAGAGAGAGTGAGGCTGACGACCCTGTGCAACTCTCCCTCACTTAAATCAAATTCACACGCAAGTCAAGACATCACCTCCTCAATTTCCTTCTAATTCCCCCAAAATTTCTTCTCATTCCCCTCCTCTCCATCCAAGCCCTGTGGTGAAGGGCAAGTGACAAAGCAGCAGGTGCGGATACACTGGAAGCTGTAGCCACAATCCCACACACAGGCAGCCCAGGGCATAGGGTCGCTCTCTACCAGACCAAAGCAGCAGTGGAGTTTGGCAGCCCCATGGGTGTCTGAGCAGCCCTCTTCAGGATTCACTCTGCTCACCTCCATGGCCTGAGGAAGGGGCTAGAAAAGGTGCCTTAAGCATAGCCTGCTTCGCTACACCCTGGCCAGCAAGCCGCTGCTAGCCAGGGTGGCCCTAGCGGTTGAAATTCTCAGAAGAACTCAACTAAGGTGACATCCCTCACCATTGGCACTTGGAATGTGCGAACTCTCAGGGACAGCTCCAAACTGGATAGACCTGAGAGACAGACAGCACTTGTCACAAGAGAACTCAGCAGGTACAACATCCACGTTACAGCTCTGATCGAGACCAGGTTTGCAGACAAAGGCCAGCTGACAGAAGTCAAAGGTGGCTACACCTTTTCCTGGAGTGGCCGAGGCAGCAAAGACCGCCGTGATGCAGGAGAGGGTTTCGTGATCAGATCCAATCTGATCAGCAAGCTTTCCAACCTCCCAAAGGAACCAACGGCCGCCTCATGATCCTGCAGCTCCCCCTCTGAGGAAAACACCACGCCACATTCATCAGTGCATATGCTTCCACCATGACAAACCCAGATGAGATCAAAGACAAGTTTTATGAGGACTTATAGACTCTCATTGAAGGCATACTGAAGGAGGACAAACTCATTGTTCTTGGACACTTTAATGCCAGATTTGATACAGACTACCAGACATGGGAGGGAGTCCTTGGGAGAAATGGAGTTGGAAGTGCAAAGGCAACGGTCTTGTCCTGTTGAAGATGTGTGCCTCTCATGACCTTCTGATCACTAATACCGTCTACCACTTGCCAAATCCCAACAAGACCTCCTGGATGCATCCACGCAACAAGCATTGGTATTTGATCGATGACATCATTGTGAGAAGGAGAAACAGGCAGGACGTTAGTGTGACAAAGGCGATGTGTGATGCAGACTGCTTGACAGATCACAAACTCATTCTCTCAAAGCTCAACATGCACATCCAACCCAACCGGCATCCACAGGGGGAAAAGGTAAACAAGTGACTCATTGTCAGCAAGCTGGAGCAGCACCCTGTGCGACAGAACCTCAGTGAGGACCTGGACAGCATGCTTAGTCAGCTTGACCTTAGGGCGAATGGAGCAGAAGAAGACTGGGCAGCTTTCAGGGACATGGTGTATGACACCTCACTCACCCATCTGGGCCAGAACATGCACAAACACCAAGACTGGTTCAGTGAAAATGATGAGGACATCCAAAAGCTGCTTGACGAGAAGCATGAAGCCCACAGAGCTTACCAGCAAGGCAGCAGATCTGTCTCTAAGAAGACAATCTTCTACTCGCATGCCCCAAGTAGAGGTGAACACGTTTCTGGCAGAACCTCCAATGGAATCAGATGTCCAAAAAGCAATCAGTCTCCTTTCAAATGGCAAAGCATCAGGCTCTGACTCCTTCCCAGCTGAAATCTACAAGGCAGGAGGACCAGTTCTAATACAGAAACACACTGAGCTCTTTCAGACCATGTGGTAACAGGAAGTTATCCCCCAGGAGCTCAAGGACACCTCCATTGTCCATCTCTACAAGAGAAAAGGAAACAGCCAGTCCTGTGACAACCACTGTGGGATCTTTCTCCTCGCGATCACTGGCAAGATCCTCACAAGAATCCTTCTGAACCACCTCATTCAGCACATGGAAGGCAGTCACCTGCTGGAGATCCAGTGTGGCTTCAGAGAGGGTTGTGGAACTGCTGATGTCGCTGCACGCCAACTTCAGGAGGTGTCAAGAGCAGAACAGGGACCTCTACACAACATTTGTAGATCTGACCAAGGCTTTTGATACCATCAGTCATGAGGGGCTGTGGAAGATCATGGCAAAGTTTGGCTGCCCGGACAAGTTTATCAGCATGGTGCTCCAGTTCTACGATGGCATGCTTGCTCGTGTACTGGACGATGGATTCTCCTCCGAAGCCTTCCCAGTCACCAACTGGTTCAAGCAGGGCTGTGTACTCATCCCACACTTTCAGCATGATGTTCACAGCCATGCTGTCTGATGCCTTCTGTGACAATGAAGAAAGCACCATCAGGATCAGGTACAAGATGGATGGCAGGCTGTTCAACCTGTGGAGGCTCCAAGTCAAAACCAAGGTAGAAGGGGACTCCGTGCACGACTTTCTGTTCGCAGATGACTGTGCACTCAACACCACTACAGAGGCCCAGATGCAGCAGAGCATGAACTGCTTCTCCACTACTTGCGACAAGTTTTGGCTGACAATCTGTATGAAGAAAACAAAGGTCCTGCACCAACCGGCACCACAGAAGACTTACATGGAACCAGCCATCACTGTCAACGGGGAGACTCTCAAGGCTGTTGACAAGTTCACATACCATGGCAGCAGACTCTCCAGGTCTGTCAGCATCGACGACGAGGTCAATTCGCGCATAGCCAAGGCAAGCTCAACATTTGGACAGCTACATGAAACAGTTTGGGAAAGGAGAGGCATCAGGCTGACCACAAAACAGAAGGTGCACAAGGCAGTTGTCTTGCCTTCTCTACTGTACACCTGTGAGACCTGGACAGTCTACGAGCGCCATGCCAGAAAGCTAAACTGCTTCCACCTGAACTGCCTCAGAAAGCTCCTGAAAATCACCTGGCAGGACAAAATCCCTGACACAGAAGTCCTCTCCTGAGCTGAGCTGCTTAGCATCCACACCCTTCTCATGCGAGCCCAGATTAGGTGGGCTAGCCACCTTGTTAGTATGTCTGACTCACGCCTACAAAAGAGACTGTTCTACAATGAACTAGCAGAGGGCAAGCACTCACAAATTGGTCAGAAGAAGCGCTACAAAGGCATTCTTAAGGCCTCCCTGAAAAGCTCTGACATCAGTCCTGACACCTGGGAGACCCTAGTACTAGACCGACCAGACTGGCGTAGCCATACCAGCAAAGGCTCTGCCTCCTTTGAGCTGAAGAGGATTGCCAATGGCCAGAGAAAACGTGAGCTTTGCAAGTCCAGAGCCACCCCTGTATCTTCTGCCCACGCAGACCGCCTGTGGCCGACCTGCGGCAGAGCCTTCTGCGCCCACATAGGACTGATCAGCCACAGCCAGACACACCACAATTAGTCCTCTTCCCTGTGACGTCCTTGGCCATCATCGAGAACGACGGACAAATGAACAAATGAACAAATAGCTTTAAATATGAAATAAAGGTATTAGAAATACAGCCGTGGACAAAATTGTTGGTACCCCTCTGTTAATGAAAGAAAAACCCACAATGGTCACAGAAATAACTTGAATCTGACAAAAGTGGTAATAAATAAAAATTCTATGAAAATTAACCAATGAAAATCAGACAGTGCTTTTGAATTGTGGTTCAACAGAATTACTTTAAAAAACAAACTCACGAAACAAGCCTGGACAAAAATGATGGTACCCCTAGAAAAGATTGAAAATAATGTGACCATAGGGACATGTTCAACCAAGATGTGTCCTCTAATTAACACCACAGGTGTCAACAAACTTGTAATCAGTCAGTCGGCCTATTTAAAGGGTGACAAGTAGTCACTGTGCTGTTTGTTGACATGGTGTTTACCACACTAAACATGGACCAGAGGAAGCAAAGGAGAGAGTTGTCTCAGGAGAACAGAAAGAAAATTATAGACAAGCATGTTAAAGGTAAAGGCTATAAGACCATCTCCAAGCAGCTTGATGTTCCTGTGACTACAGATGCACATATTATTCAGAAATTTAAGATCCATGGTGTGGCGGCATGAAATAATAAGCAGCGAACTGAGGTTTAAAAGTGGGTTTTATTTCATCGCCATCACAAGAACTCACTCCAGCGCCGTGCAGGTGCGCCGGAGCGGGTTCGGAGGCTCTCGTCAGCAGATAGGCAATGCGTGTAGTCAGAAGCAGTGGTCAGAGAGAGAGAGAGCATGTGAATTTCAGTCAGCTTATATACCCAGTTACAGACAATACGTGAAAGGCACATTAGCATCACAGTACAGAGCAGGAAGGAACATTTGCCTTTGAGTCATACATATCAGCAGCAGGATACTGGCAGGAAAGAGCTAGACAAAGAGAGGCTGCCTATTGATATCAATACACACATCTCATTGTTCTGCTAATTGCTCCAGCTGAGCGCTCTGCTTGTCTGTAGGCTGTGGGGGTTACCCAAACACTCCCCCCCAGAGTGCTCAGCAGGAAGCTGAGTCCTCGATAGTCCGGCTTTGGGAGCGAGCTGCGGTGAAAGTTCTGTGCCAGAGGAGGTGGAGGGAGGGGGGTGGGGGTAGCAAGTGCCGGCCCGGGACGGCAAAGTTGTCTTGGCCGCGCAAAAATTGCCTGTTGATCTATGATGTTGAGGGGCTGTCCCATTGAACGTGGCAGAGATCCACAGGCTGTGAGAAGGAAAGTTTGCCTCTGACTCCTCTTGCTGCCATGAAGAAAAAAAAAAGGAGCTGCAGCAGTGAGGGACTTGGCGTGTTGACTTTAGGTGTGCGCGCAGCCCTAAAGCCCTCGGGGACAGCAGGCGGCTGAATTCCCTTGTGCGCCGTGGCTGAGACCCGTACAAAATCCTGTGAGGGAGCTGCGTGCGTGCTTCAGGTGTGTGAGCAGCCCTGAAGGTTCCGATGTGCAGTGGCGGAGGACGGTGGCTGTCTGTGGAGACATTATTGTCCCATGCATGGTGCGCTGTCCTCGTAACCCCCCGGTTTACGCACGGGGGTTCGGTGCGTGGGTGGTCCGCTGTTGAGAGGCGAGTCAGGGTCAGGGAGCTTGATGGAGATCAGCGTCGTCGGAGCCGATGGTCCTCCCTGTCTTGGCTGTTGCTGTAGTTCGCTGGTGCCGGGTCATGGTGTGTTCTGGTTCAAGCGCTGCGTTCTCCGTCGTGTGCACTCGTGTCGATGCAGAGGAGCGGTGAGAGGGAGTAGATGATCTTTGTCCCTCCGGCTCGTGTCGATGCGGAGGAGCGGTGAGAGGGAGTAGACGATCTTTGTCCCTCGGGCTCGTGTCGATGCGGAGGAGCGGTGAGAGGGAGTAGACGATCTTTGTCCCTCGGGCTCGTGTCGATGCGGAGGAGCGGTGAGAGGGAGTAGACGATCTTTGTCCCTCGGGCTCGTGTCGATGCGGAGGAGCGGTGAGAGGGAGTAGACGATCTTTGTCCCTCGGGCTCGTGTCAATGCGGAGGGGCGGTGAGAGGGAGTAGACGATCTTTGTCCCTCGGGCTCATGTCGATGCGGAGGAGCGGTGAGAGGGAGAAGATGTTCTGTGTCCCTCGTCCAGTCCAGCGTGGATGTCCCGATCTCAGGCGAGGGTCGCACCATGAAGCTTTCTGCAGCTTTCCCGGTCGTGGGTGATCTCCGGAGAGTTCGCCTGGTGTTGGTTCTGCGTCGAGGTCTCCCTGTAGCTGAAGGGAGGGCAGTCCATTTGCGTCAGGCTGCTGCATTCGCTTATCGTCGGAGAGTCACCGCCGGGGGCTGCCAGCGAGTTCTTTTCTTGGGGTCACCAGTGTGGCGGCATGAAATAATAAGCAGCGAACTGAGGTTTAAAAGTGGGTTTTATTTCATCGCCATCACAAGAACTCACTCCAGCACCGTGCAGGCGCTCCGGAGCGGGTTCGGAGGCTCTCGTCAGCAGATAGGCAATGCGTGTAGACAAAAGCAGTGGTCAGAGAGAGAGAGAGCATGTGAATTTCAGTCAGCTTATATACCCAGTTACAGACAATACATGAAAGGCACATTAGTATCACAGTACAGAGCAGGAAGGAACATTTGCCTTTGAGTCATACATATCAGCAGCAGGATACTGGCAGGAAAGAGCTAGACAAAGAGAGGCTGCCTATTGATATCAATACACACATCTCATTGTTCTGCTAATTGCTCCAGCTGAGCGCTCTGCTTGTCTGTAGGCTGTGGGGGTTACCCATACACGGTAGCCAACCTCCCTGGACGTGGCCACAGGAGGAGACGGATTATACAAATGGAAAGAAAATAGCCCAGAACAACCTCTAAACACATTCATGGTGAACTCCAAGGTCAAGGTACATCGGTGTGAGATCGCACCATCCATCGTTGTTTGAGCCAAAGAGGACTTCATGAGAGACGACCAAGGAGGACACCACTGTTGAAAACAAATCATCAAAAAGCCAGACTGGAATTTGCCAAACTGCATGTTGACAAGCCACAAAGCTTCTGGGAGAATGTCCTATGGACAGACAAGACAAAAGTGGAACTTTTTGGCAAGGCACATCAGCTCTATGTTCACAGACGCAAAAATGAAGCATACCAAGAAAAGAACACTGTCCCTACTGTGAAACATGGAGGAGGTTCTGTTATGTTCTGGGGCTGCTTTGCTGCATCTGGCACAGGGTGTCTTGAATCTGTGCAGGGTACAATGAAATCTCAAGACTATCAAGGTATTCTAGAGAGAAATGTGCTGCCCGGTGTCAGACAGCTTGGTCTCAGTCGCAGGTCATGGGTCTTGCAACAGGATAATGACCCAAAACACACAGCTAAAAACACCCAAGAATGGCTAAGAGCGAAACATTGGACTATTCTCAAGAAGCCTTCTATGAGCCCTGATCTAAATCCTTTTGAACATCTGTGGAAGGAGCTGAAACATGCCATCTGGAGAAGGCACCCTTCAAACCTGAGACAACTGGAGCAGTTTGCTCATGAGGAGTGGGCCAAAATACCTGCTGAGAGGTGCAGAAGTCTCAGTGACAGATACAGAAATTGTTTGACTGCAGTGATTGCCTCAAAAGGTTGTGCAACAAAATATTATGTTAAGGGCACCATCATTTTTGTCCAGGCCTGTTTCATGAGTTTTTTTTTTTTTTTGTTTTGTTTTTTTAATAATTCTGTTGAACCACAATTCAAAAGCATTGTCTGATTGGTTAATTTTCATAGGATTTTTATTTATTACCACTTTTGTCAGATTCAAGTTATTTCTGTGACCATTGTGGGTTTTTCTTTCATTAACAGAGGGGTACCAACAATTTTGTCCATATGTGCATATTACACATTTGTTAGATTATTTTTCAGCGCAATCATTCTGAGTCATGTAGAATATTTATATGTAGTAGATTTATTTTCCTCATGGCCGATGAGGGAGAAATACAGAGGCAGAGTACTAAGTCGGACCATCCATACTCCCGAATCAAACATGCATTGCTCAAGGTTTATAGAAGTGTTTTTTATCAATGGGAAGACAGAAGATGGAGATTAATGTCCTGCAAGACGTACAGTCTTGTCCTTGAGAGTCCATGAAGCATAGTCCTTGTCTTCCTTACTCACATGAAACAGGGAGATAAATACACTCTCAGTAACACAGAACTGAACATGACTAATTGAAAAGATCTGCAGTCATTTAGACAAATATCTAAACATTTTCACCACAATCATTCACAAACTGGACATTCTTATTACAACTATATAATTGCTAACTCATGCATTCTTCCACACAGAATGAAGCTGCCCAAAGGCCATATATAAAATGCACATACTGTATGAGAATATAAAAGACATGGAATAATGTAAGAATAATATAAGAATAATATGGAATTTTCTATCATAATGTGTTGTGCTGAAAAATACATTTCTGAATATCTGACCATAATTTTTTGTATGTTTTTTTTAAAAATTAGGATCACATCAGACTGCTGAACACTAAGTGACTTTTGACTCTCGTGCACTATGTACAGCAGCTCAACCAGACTCATGTCAATCATCACTGTTTTTCTGTCGCATTATTGACTGCACTATGTGGTACTTCACATTATCTGCTACATGCTAATTTTTTAAAACTGCCTTGACTAGTACTACTCATTATTACTAGTATTATTATTATTATTATTACTTATTATTACTTATTTTTCTACACTTATTGCACGTTTCTAGTCCTTTAGTTTTTTAGTTTATCCCTTTTTCTCATTATGTTTTTAATGTTGCAGCATGGCACCGAGACAAATTCCAAGTTTGTGTATCACATGAACAATGGCAATAAATCTGATTCTGATTCTGATTCTGATTCTGACATTCATAAATTGTTTGAATCTGAAAAAAATATAATTCTACCTTCAACAGTGATCACACAGCTTTAGTTCCTGATATTTTAATAAATTTGAGATGAAAGTTTTATTTAGAAGAAGCTACTTTTCATCCGTTTTATGTTTCCTCATAATGCTCCTTATTCAGATCTATTAATATAACAAAAATCTGTTTCCTTCATCTGTTCTCCAGACTCTCAGTCTGACAACTTGTGGATTGGTTGTCTGAAATTCTTCTTGATTTTGGAATAAAACGAAAAGAATTCTCAACAGCTTTCTAAAAAATATAACTTTAAAAATCATTTGGTGCAAATTAAGCCAATTAGAAATAATTACAACAGAGTGGAAAAACATTTGAAAAATATCTTCTTCCACTGAGCTAAATATTGGTTATATTTTTTTTTTTTTAATGTGTGGCATTAACAGACACAATAGACATAATTTCTGCACATATAATTCACTGTCCAAAACACATATAACAAACTAGCAGTTATCCTACAGGTGGATGTTTTTTTTTCCTTGTTTGTGTTCTCATGGATAAATTCTCTCCCCAACAACCATACATGAATGCAAATGAATCTGTCCACACAGAATTAGACTCTCTATTTTCCTTTGTTATTTTACTTTCTCCTGATGTTTTCATGTCTTACCGAGAGTGGCAGGAAGCGGCTGCTGTCTGTGCTTCTCCACACGCACTGACTGAGGACGAAGAGAGTGAGCGGCACTCTGTGCAGCTGCTGTTCGATGTGACACAGTCACGCATGGTTGACAACAAATAAGTTAAAAAATATATATTTTACATTCATAAAAGTATGTGTTCCCTTTGAGAAATGTATCCAATTGCAATAAACAATAATTTAAAAAATAATTAAAATGAGCGTAATTAATTTCCATTTGTTTTGAAATATAACTGCAGGGAGCTGCAGCATGGGGGCTGAAGGGCCACGTGCAGCCCTGGGCCCAGGGATTGCAGACCCTTGGTCTAGACAAACATAAAATTAATCTTGGCATTGAATGAAAATTAAACCAGCATCCATGTGAACGTTCTAAGCTTTAGTTGCAAATTTACATGAAAAAAGTGATAGAAAAGCTACAAATTTACCAAAATAATTTCCAAAACTGGGGCAAATTAATGCAAAAAAGTAGCAAATTATTGAGACAAACATTACAAATTAACAAGAAAAAAAACTGCAAATTAACCAGAATGAAGTTGCAAATTTACCTTGAAAGTTTAAAATTAATATGAAAAATGTGGCTAATTAAAGAGCAAAAAGTTGCAAATTTGGATTAAAAAAGTTGTAAATTAATGTGATAAACATTGAAAATTTAGATGAAAAAAGCTGCAAATTTACAATAAAAACACTGCAAATTTATGAAAAAAGTTTTAAATGTAATGTAATGTACTTTATTTATATAGCCCTTTAAAACAACCCATAGGTGACCAAAGTGCTTTACAGAAAATTAAACAGCATTAAAATCACACACAGCATTAAAAACAAATAACATAAACAAAGAAATAAGAATAAATACCTAAAAATAAGAATAAAATAAAAACAAATGCCACCACTACTGGGTTATAAAAGCCATCCTAAACAAATAGGTTTTAAGTTCTGATTTAAAAAGGGCCAGGTCAGAGATAGTACATAGGTCAGGGGGGAGATTATTCCAGAGCCTGGGGGCAACAACAGAAAAGGTTCAGTCACCCTAATGTTTATACCTTGACCTGGCCACATCCAGCAAAAGCTGATTGGATGACCTCAAAGCTCTGCCTTGGTCACGGACAGTCAAAATCTCAGACATACGTATAAACTGGAGCAAGGCCATTAAAAGCTTTAAAAACAAAAAGCAAAAGTTTAAAATTAATTCTAAAATGGACTGGAAGCCAGTGAAGTGAAAAAAGGATCAAAGTAATGTGGTCTCGCCTAGGTGTGTTGGTCAAAAGACGGGCTGCTGCATTTTGCACAAGTTGAAGGCGGCCGACAGAAGACTGAGAGATGCCAACATAAAGTGCATTGCAGTAATCAAGTCGAGAAGTGATTAAAGCATGGATGGCTATCTCAAGATCATGACAGCTCAGGAAAGGTTTGGCTTTGGATAACAGACGCAATTGATAAAAGCTCATCTTGACTACATTGTCAATCTATTTATCAAATTTTAAATGGCTGTCAAAAATCACCCCCAAGTTTCTGACAGCTGAACTGAGCCTTAAAGAGAGGGTACCAAAGCCAGCCGTTACAGTATCCCCAAACACAATACATTCTGTTTTTTCTTCATTTAAGTGGAGAAAATTTTGGCTTCACCACAACTTAATGTCAGTGACGCAGTCCAATAGAACACTTTGTGAGTTTGTTTGTTCTGGGCTCAAAGGTAAATAAAGCTGCAAATTGTCCGCATAAACAGTGGAAAGACATGTTGTGCCTGGCAATTATTGACCCGAGTTGCAGCATATATAATGAAAACAGAATAGGGCCAAGGATAAAGCCCTGTGGGACCCCACAGGAGAGAGAGGCACTAGAAGAAGACATGTCACCAATCATTACAGAAAAAGTTCTGTTAGATAGGTAGGATTCAAACCATTTAAGTGCAGTGCCATGGATGCCAACATGATGAATTAGGAAAATTATGTATTCGGAAAAGTTTCACATTTACATGAAAAAAGTTGTAAATTAATGAGAAATAAATGAGAAAAATATTGCAATCATGGGAACTTTTTATGTGGAAAAAAATTGCAAATTTATTAAAAATAACTCTGCAAATTTATGAGAAAAAAAATCTCATATCTATAAGAAAAGTTGCAGATTAAAAAAAAAGAAAGAAAATATTTGCTTTGCATGTATCCTTAGCACTGGTGCTTAAAATGCATGTTATTCAGTTTTGTATCATGATATAGAAAGGTTTATGAACATGTTGTGGGCGGGGTCTCGGTTTATTCCAGACTGGGGGGGCATGTCACCTTTGTCCCCCCATTCTGATTTATGCCTATGATTTTGACTACGCTGACACTTAGAAGAGGGTTAATGAAATCAAACATTAATCGAAATCATTTTAGAAATGTTATTTTAAGGTGAAAAACTGACAAACTCTTATTTTTATCAGTGAGGAGGATATAAATGTCCACAGTCACTATTTGATTGTCACCTCTGCTGATCTATAGTAAAATCTAGTCTTCTATCACATGACATAAGCAGATGAAAGAATCCCCTGATAACAGTGTCATATTTGAGTGTCTTACTGGCCATCTTTGTGCGTGTATGCTATCATGTGTCCAGCTGTCTGTCCGTCCTCTCCCTGGCCTGAAGATGCCACAGACGGACGTGGTTTATGATGAGATGTGGCCTATTTGTAATTCAACTCGAACAACAGGAGCTTCTCTGCATGCTGGCACCCCCAGCGCTCCATTCTCTCTCTCTCTCTCTCTCTCTCTCTCTCTCTCTCTCTCTCTCTCTCTCTCTCTCTATGCACTAACTCAGATTGATAGACTTAGTCAAAAGCCTAATGGCTTTCATGAAATATTACTCTTAGCTCAGTCATAGCTGTCCATGTGTATTATTATTAATAAATCTTTTGTTTAAGCAGGTATTTACTCTGAGATGATATTTTTTTTTCAAGAACATGTGGATATAAAGAGATAAATCATGAAAACTGTTGAACTCTTTAGAACTTGCTGCATTTGTGCATAAGTGATGAACATCAGTATTTATTTACTATTTTTTTTTTTTTAGAAACCTTCAACATCAATGTTTCAATATGAGAATGATGACAGTGAGCAGTATTGTTTTTATAAAGAGCAAGAAACTCCTGTGAAGTCGTTTGGAGGCCTGGGATGGTAGTGGTGAAGAAGAGATCAGACTGCAACAGACAGAACTAGACAAGACCAAGAAGTACATACACATTGGTCTCAAATAGATCTCTACTTGGTCTTTGTCTTGATTTGGTCTCAACCCCTTAAAGTCTTGGTCTTTCTACAGCCTTGTATTGTTCTGGTTTCGCCTACACAACAGGAGTGTCCAAAATCAGCAGCATATTGTACAGGAAAAAGGAAGATCACAAACTGTGTTGTTTAGCTTTTCTGTTGTTGTTTCAATCTCATTTTTATAACCCAAAAACTCCCCTTAAGTAAGTAAGGTTTTCTGACTTGATGCTGTTTATCATTCTTAGATTTAGGCTGAAGCTCAGGAGGATTGTTTTTGTAGTAGCCACCCCTAAACTCTGGAATAGCCTACCTACTGCACTATCCCCGAAGACCTTTAGAACAACACAATCAGTTTAGTCAAGCATTCTCTTGCCATGTTTTATTTATTTTAATATTATTTGTGTCTGTTGTTTTTACAGAGGGGACAGCAGTTTAGTCCGGTCTTTTGTTTAAACGTACTTGAGAATAAACGTGATTTTTGATGTGGATTTTTTTATGCTTCCTCATTAGGTCAAGGTATTCAAACTGATTGACTAAGGTTGCTGCTATTTTTAGGATTATAACCATTCACTTTGTTATGTGACACCTTGTGCCAGTATTTGTAATCCCAAAGCCCACAGCGTCTAAACCAACTTCAGCAGCTATGACTGACCAGCATTGTACTCAAACCAGTTGCACCAAACTGATCTTACAATGGTCTTAAACTACACAAGTGTCATAACTTTCCGTTCAACATCCAGTCAACCACGAGAGTCTAAGTCTTCTAATTACTAGGATAGGCTGTAGATATACTTCTAATTAGGGCTGGGCACTAGAGTTTTAAACATGTATTGTTTACGTTCCATCAGTTCATCGTTCGGCAAGCTGCTCACTTTTATTTTGAAGGTTTATGAGGCAAGGTAGGAGCTTTTATTCTGAAAGTTTTATTGTGATGCAGTAATGAGTTACATATCTACAGGGTGCAAAAGGTGGTGCAGTTATGCTGCAGCAGTCGTAATGTTCATCTTCATCTGGCTGCCCTGTTCCATGACCTTAGAGATGGACCTGCTGTCATAGAAATGTCAGTGGGGCCATTTCCCTGCTCCCAGCATTCCGCTGGAACACGTCAACATCAATGTGTCATGCACAAAAGATTCCTGGAGGTTGTTTTCTAACTGAACGGAGCACTGACATCATTATATTTGATAGGCTTGATATAGGAATTTTATGTGTCACATATGGACAGATGTATCAATGGACTGGATATATGTTCATATTTGATAGATCATGCATCTCAACTACTAGTTTTCATATATCTATACTGTTGCTTAAGAACCACTATCAGCCTTAAATGAGGTTTTATTTGGGGACAAACTAGCATCACAATAAAAGATTTCATTGGAGTTATATGCATGAATCTTGTATGTTCTGGATGCAGAATGCATTTCAAAGACATTTCATGCAATGAGCTTGCACATATGCATGAAATACCTTTGTTTTATATGAATTATTTATTGTGTGGGGAGATTAAATATGTAGGAATGAAAATATATGTAGATTTCCTTTTTTATCTCCTGATCATTTACATTGCAGAGGAACCTGCTACAGGCCCAATCATAAGAACCGTGGAGTTTTTCTCAGGTTTACTGCTGCATGTGAACTATTGCAGCCACCTGTGCAATTATACAGGCTGTACAGGAGTGGGAGTGTGTGTTGGGGTGCCAAACTCTGGCAATAGGAGAAACAAGACCAGTGAGCCAGGGAGCACCCAGCCATTAAATGGCTGTGACGGCTCACTGAGCTGCTGCCAAAACAAACCACACAGAAAATGACCAGGATGCATCTGGGGGGCAAAGAGGTGCAATGAAGAAATAGAGTGAGGACAGGGTTTTAGGTGGCCGGGGCAATGGGGGCTTGTAACAGTGGAAAAATGACACTTAGTGCTGGCTGGAGGCCAGGAAACACAGACGAGGACAGAGAGGTAAACGGGGCTAAAGACAGCATGATGGGGTCGACAGGAGTTGTGGTGGGGGACATCAGGGTTACTGTTCCAAACAGTCCTGGTGGATAAAATGATGCATAAACAATGTAGCCTCTAGCAATGATGGGGGTAACCATCTCTCAAATGGTAGATAAAGATGCATCAGTTTCCGCCGCAGAAATTTGTGGGGTTCGGTGCGTTGTGGCCGCCTGCCAGGGGGCCATCACTGCAGCTTGTTAGGAGACTGCGGATGGTGGCAGCCAAGAGACTGCCTGTGTTTGCCCGGCTAATATGGGAGAGGTTAGTAGCCAGGGAAGGTTCATTACAGCAGCCGTCACTTTGGCGCTATCTGAGCCAACAGAGTCGGAGGAAGAGCCAAGATGTGCAGCCAGCAATGCTGCAGCTGCATGCAGAGCTATCTCCTTGTTAAATGATGACATATAGTCCTTCTGCTGGTCCTGATTCCAGGCCTCCATTGGGTTTGCAGTATTTCCAGCAGAACAAGACCATGCATGTGGCAGTGCCTACACAGGTATGTGCATATGCTTGCTAGTGTGCATATGCTTGCTAGTTAGACTTTCTTATTAAGCATGTAAAGGTAACTTAGATGCATAATTGTTAAATAACCTGCTTTTCTAGTGAGTCCATTGTTGCTTTGAAGAATTGTTCAAATACAGAAAATACAGACAGGATAGATCCAAAACACAGGTAAAAGAAAAAAAAAAACTTTTTAAAGCCTGTTTTTAAAAAAAACTGTTTTAAACTGCTTTTTAAATACATCAACAGTGTCTAGGCAACAAAGAGAAAAGAGGTAGAGCATTTCACAGCTTAGGTGCCACTGCTTCAAAGGAGTGATCACCTTGTGTCCTGAAATGGGAATCATGAGTAACATCTGACCTGCTGACCTCAGACTGCAGGTCAGGGTGTGAAGCTGTAGCAAGTCAGAAATGGAAGGAGGAGGTGACCTTGCAAGGTAGGTTCAAGATTAAAACAGGCATAATATGAGCCCTTTTGTGTGTTCCAGTTAAAAGCCTTGCACCACAGTCCTGGACAACCTGAATGTGGTTGAGTTCCTACTTTGTCATACAGATAAAGACTATTACAACAGTCCATATGTGAAAATATAAAAGCGAGAATAATCTTCACCAATTCAACTTTGGACCCAAAGGGTTTCAGTTTGAAAGAAATAAGATAAGATAAGATAAGACAAGATAAGCCTTTATTAGTCCCACAACGGGGAAATTCCAGGATTGCAACAGCACAGGGATAGCAACAAGAAAAAAAAGCAAGCAAGCAAGAGCAGCTACTATACATATGTACATATTACTATAAATATATATATATATATATATATATATATATATATATATATATATATATATATATATATATATATATATATATATATATATATATGTACACACAGTGCACAGCATTGTAGCTGGATGGGATAAATATATGAGTATATAAACACACAGTACGGAGCATTGCAGTTAGGTGGAAAAAATATGTAAATATATAAACACACACAGTGCGGAGCAATGTAGCTAGATGGAATAATATGTAGATATATAAATATAAACATAAACATAAACACACCCAGTGCGGAGCATTGTAGCTAGATGGAATAAATATGTAAATGCATAAACACACACAGTGCAGAGCATTGTTGCTAGATGGGATGAAACAGCACAACCGTCTACTCAGTTATCCTACATGGTATGATTATGTGCCCATACATATTCTCACCCTCCATAGCGACCAGTATTTTCCTAGTTGTATGCCGGAGGGGACCATTGTGTAAGTCTATTGCATCTTTTTCATTCAAAAAACTATTAGGTTGTTACGTCTTTTTGCTATCTCTGCGAGCAGCCCTGCTTAGGTTGTACAGTCTGACAGCCGTTGGTAGGAAGGACCTGCGAAACCTCTCGGTTGTTCACCTGGGATGATGTAGTCTGCTGCTAAATGAGCCCCTTAGTGCATTCAGTATGTCCTGCATAGGGTGGAACTCGGACTCCAGCAGAGATGACAGTTTAGCCACCATCCTTTTCTCTCCTATCTCCTCCACCGGATCAAGGCGCTGCCCCAGGACGGAGCTAGCTTTCTTGATCAGTTTGTTCAGTCTCTTCCTATCGGCTGCAGTAATGCCACTGCCCCAGCAGACCACTCCAAAAGTGATGGCTGATGCCACCACCATGTCATATAATGTCTTCAGCAGCGCCCCTTGTACACCAAAAGACCTGAGTCTCCTCAGTAGGAACAGCCTGTGCTGTCCCTTCTTGTAGAGTGCGTCAGTATTGTGTGACCAGTCTAGTTTATTGTTCAGATGAACACCCAGGTACTTGTAGGATGTCACCATCTCAATGTCTGTTCCCTGTATATTTACTGGTGCTGTGAGGGGTTGTCCATGCCTGCGGCAGTCCACCACCAGCTCCTTAGTTTTCCTCGCGTTGATCTGGAGGCAGTTCCGATGGCACCAGTCCATGGACTCCTGGATAAGCCCTCTGTACTCAGCTTCATCTCCATTGGAGATGAGGCCAACGATCGCAGAGTCATCAGAGAACTTTTGTAAATGGCAGTGTGTTGTGTTGTGTGAGAAGTCTGCAATATAAAGAGTGAACAGGAAGGGAGCCAACACCGTTCCCTGGGGGGCCCCCGTGCTACTGATGATCGTGTCGGACACACAGTCCCGGGTTCTCACAAACTGAGGCCGGTTCGTGAGGTAGTCCAGGATCCATGATGACAGGTGCTGGTCCACCCCTGCGCGCAGCAGCTTGTCCTTCAGGATCATCGGTTGGATGGTGTTGAAAGCACTGGAGAAGTCAAAGAACATGATCCTCACCACATTCCCGGGCTTCTCCAGGTGGGACAGAAAACGGTGAAGGAGGAAGATCACCACATCCTCCACCCCAATGCCATGCTGGTAGGCGAACTGGAGTGGATCCATCGCTGGTTCCACCAGGGGGCGGAGGTGAGCAAGGAGCAGTCTCTCCAGGGTCTTCATCAAGTGGGACATCAAGGCCACCGGTCTGTAGCTGTTCAGGTCTTTGGGGTGGGAAGTTTTTGGTACAGGTACCACACAAGATGTTTTCCACAGCTGTGGTACCCTCCCAAGCTTCAGGCTCAGGTTGAAGATGTACATCACAATCCCACACAGCTGGTCTGCACAGGACTTGAGGAGCTTTGCGCTGATGCCGTCCGGTCCCGACGCCTTCCTCGCCTTGATCTTCCTCAGCTCCGTCCTCACCTGGGTCCTGGTCAGGGTCAGGATGGGGGGCTGTGTGTTGGGAGTGGGGGGGGGGGGGAGGGGTTAGTGGAGGGGGGAGTGGGGAGCAGGACTTGATGTCTTTACAGGCAGCAGTGGTTGTTGTGCAGTCAGGGGGGAGGGCGGTTGGTCAAACCTATTGAAAAACAAATTCAGATTGTTCGCCCACTCCCTGCCCCCCGTGGCCTGGGGAATGTAGGAATGTAGGAAAAAGTCAATTTTGGACAACCTCTAGAAAACTCCCAGAAAACAGTATTGATTAGATGCTAAGGGCTAATATAGACATTCCTAATAAATGTATCTAAAAGACTGTAATTTAATTGTTGATGGTAAATAGGAGCATTTATGGGAAATGTCACTAAAGGACTGAATCTGAACTGTTTTAATGTAAACTGTTGGTGAAAGCAGTAGCGCTTTTGCGCCAGAGGTGGCGCTCAGTAGTGATAAGACGCTGTACAGTGTTAGAGAACAAGAGAAGAAGAGTAGCGAATGTTCCAGAGTGTGAAGAAGATGGTGTCAAGTGATATCTGGCCGTTGCTGGCTGATGTGCTGTGTAAGTGTGCCGCGCCGGGTGTGGTGGAAAGTCAATAAACCGCTGCAAAGTCTGACAGCTTGGCCCTCATCCTTCCCCTTTTGCCCTCCGGGGTGTAACAAAAACTTGGTAGCAGAGGATGGTTCAGTCGTGTCTAAGACGGTGAGTGTGCAAATAAAAAAAAAAAAAAAGGCCGTAACGATGGAACTGGAGCAGCTACAAGATAAGCTAAGCGAGGCCTTGGTGCCGTTACAGGCCGAACAGCTAAACGAGGTCTGTTTATTTGCAAAGATAAGCCCAGCCAAGCCGTCTAAGAAATACACGCTGATACGACTGTTAATCGAGGAGGTGGAAAAAACCATTGAAAGCGAAGAGGAGGATGTAGCCCGCACGTTTCTGCTAAAGCTAATAGCATGTGCTACCGAAGCTAAGCAAAGCGAACCGTCGACGCAGGCGGTGGCAGCGGCATGCACGAGCCGGGAGGCAGAGGCACTCGCCAGTTTACAAAGCCAATATGCCGCTCTGCATGAAAGTATCCTTGATTCAGCTAAAAGGGTTGAAGAGGAGATAGCGAGGCTGACCGATGACGAGGCCGCGCAGCCACCGAGCCGCCATTTTGTGACACAGCCCGAGGCCGCACAGCCACAGAGCCACCATTTTGTGACACAGCCTGCGGTCCCCACAGCGCCCCTGCTGCCAGAAGTGACCATTAAACGGGAGTTTAAGATAAATGGGCAGATAGGGGAGATGGGCCAAAAAGACAAGTTGTCTTATTTCAATCTCATTCACCAGATCGATATGGGCCTAAAGAAAAAGCACAATGAGGCTGAGATAATTGAGGCTGTTGTCAGAGCAGTGAGTCCTGGATTGAGTTTGCGTGCTATGCTGGAGATCAAGTCAGATCTCACCCTGCCACAGCTGCGCAATATCCTGCAAGGACATTATAAAGAAGATAGTTCCACTGACTTGTATCATCGTCTGATAAATCTCACACAAGACAGTAATGAGTCACCTCAGAACTTCCTGTTTCGCGCCACTGAGCTAAAGGAAAGACTTTTAGCAGCATCCAGAGAACCTGGCACGGAAGAGCAGTTTAGTTCTGATCTTATTCAGAGGAAGTTTCTGAGGGCGGTGGTAACAGGACTGATCAGTGCTGATGTGAAGTATCAACTGAAGCGCTATTTGGAGGATCCTGCCATCACTGACGAGCTTCTGATTTTAAAGATGAATGCAGCAGCCATTCTTGAGTGGGAACGGCACCAAAAATTCAAGAGGCACATGAAAGAACCAAAAGTTCGAGAATGCCGAGTGGAAAACCTGATGGGTCAGTATGCAACCGTGGAAGAAGTGGATGACCAAGAGCGCTCTCCACCATCGACAAACGGTAAAACCCTTAAATCCCAAAGCACAGTGACCCGTACGGAATCTGAGCTCCTGGACATAGTCACGCAGCTGAAGAGTGACATGGAGGAGATCAAGAAGGCCATACGTGAGTCTCCCCGAGCACCTCACGCTCAAAGAGCCAGGAGGACACGTGGCTACAAGAGCTGTCAGTCCACCATCAATGGCGATCAGTGCGACCACTGCTTCAGATGTGGATTCAGCGGCCACATGTCAAGGGAATGTCGGATAGGAAGGAGACTCGGAAGAAGGACAGGGCAAGTAGACACGGCGGCCAATACTGTCACAACCACATCAGAACAAGCTAACACACAAGAACTGTATGAGCTAGTTACTGACAGTATTCGGAGGTTGGAAGCAAGGCTGGTAGCGAAGGCCGAGGCACCTCCTGAAGAAACGGTCCATGTTAATCTACTGTCCCCTAATCGCCAATTACAGTTACTCAATTTGGTTGGAAAAAAAATATGTCATAACCTGCTTCCTCGATGATAAGGAGACAGAAGCGTTGTGGGACACAGGGTCACAGGTCTGCTTAATGAATGACACCTGGAGAAAGGAGCACCTGCCACACACCACCGTCAGAGACTTAGCCGAGTTGGTGGGTCCAAGTATTCTGAATGGGAGGGCAGTGAACAAGACACCGATTCCATTCTCAGGGTGGGTCGAAGTCACTTTTAAGCTGCCGACAGTTAGTCGCCCACCGATGGAACTCTTAGTTCCTGTGCTAGTGGTGAAGGAGGATGGAGTGGCAGAGCCGCCTATCATTGGGTTCAACGTGATTGACCATGTCCTGAAGATGGGCATCAAATCCCCTTGTGCCATCAGTGAAGCTGACAGTGCAGCCTTCTCATTTGACTGTAAAAAAAACAGAAGTGTTTTTGAAAGTGATGCAAAGTGAGGAGGATAGGCTAGGAGAAGGAATGGTAAAAGTTGGCAGTGAGTTGGTCACCATTCCTGCGGGCCAAACCAAAGCAGTCAAAGGTTGTGTCAGGGCAGGCTCACTTCCAGACACACAAGACGTCTTATTTGAGCCGAGTCAGTACACCCAATTACCAGAGGGTTTGCAGATGCAAAGTGGGTTGGTGCAGTTATGGAAAGGGAAGTGATGTATGTTCAAAATACCTATAACAAACAGTACGTCTCGTGATATCCAGCTGCCCGCTAAGACCATTTTGGGGGAAACACAGAGAGTTAAAAGTGCTTACCCGGCAGACATTAGACCCCCTGCTGTAAACCAAGCGACAGTCGACCCGATGACGAGTGAAACAGGAACAGAAAGGAATAAAGAGACCGAGATGAACTGTGCCGTCAAAGAGACTATGGACATGTGGGACCCCCAGTTCCCCTTGATCATCTCTCGCCCATACAACAAGAGCAAGTAAAACAACTCCTACGGGAGGAACGGCAAGCATTTTCCCATGATGAGTATGATGTAGGGACAATTCCCTCTTTACAGTTGAAGATCCGACTCAAGGATCCCACTCCTGTCAAAAGAACTTATGTTTCTGTTCCCAGACCACTTCATAAAGAAGTAAAGGAGTATTTAGAAGACCTGCTTAACAGGGGCTGGATCACCAAATCTAAGTCATCGTATTCCAGTCCAATCGTCTGTGTGTGAAAGAAAGATGGAGGTCTGCGTTTGTGCTGCGACTTTAGAGAGTTGAACAAGAAGTCTATCCCTGACAGACACCCAATTCCCCGCATACAAGATATGCTAAACAGTCTAAATGGGAGTGCGTGGTTTCCAGTCCTCGACCAAGGGAAGGCGTATCACCAGGGTTTCCTGGAAGAGTCGAGTAGGCCCCTCACTGCATTTATCACTCCCTGGGGTTTGTTCAAGTGGGTAAGAATTCCATTTGGTTTGTCCTCAGCACCAGCAGCATTCCAAAGATCTATGGAGGAGTGCTTGTGGGGGTTGAGAGATGATATTTGTCTGCCTTACCTCGATGATAACCTTGTTCATTCACAGACTTTCAAAGACCACTTGCGAGACCTGAGAAGCGCCCTGCACCGCTATCAAAGCCATGGGGTGAAGCTGACTCCCCGGAAATGTGAGTTATTCAAGCAGCAGGTACGTTTCCTTGGTAAAATGGTAACAGGACAGGGCTACACCATGGACCCTGCGGACATTGCCCCGGTGCAGACACTCAAACAGCAGCAACCTTCCACTGTTGGAGAGCTAAGGAAATTGCTAGGTTTTATTCCATATTACCGCAGCTATATTCCAAACTTCTCCCGTATAGCAAAGCCTCTTTACGACCTTCTTGCTAACGACCACACAGATAAAGCAAAGAAAAACTCAAAGAAACATGTCAAAAAGAACGATGGTGGCCAGTTGCCCTCATCCCATGTAATCAGGTGGCACCCAGAGCATCAAGCAGTAGTTTGTCAGCTTGTTGACTTTCTTTCCCAACCCCCAGTGTTAGGTTACCCGAACTTTGAGGAACCCTTCATTTTGCACTGTGACGCTTCACAGGAGGGTCTTGGGGCGGTGTTATACCAGCGACAACAAGACAAACTGGTGGTGATAGTGTATGGCTCCAGGACATTGTCAAATCCAGAGAAGAACTACCACCTTCATTCAGGGAAGATGGAGTTTCTTGCCATGAAGTGGGCCATCTGTGAGAAGTTTCGGGATTATCTGTACTATTCTCCGCCATTCACGGTCTACACGGACAATAATCCCCTAACGTATATGCTCACCACCGCAATGTTAAATGCAACCACACAGAGGTGGGTAGCAGAACTAGCTGATTTCCAGTTTGTGATTAAGTATCGCCCTGGAAAAGCAAACAGAGATGCAGACAGTCTTTCACGTATGCCCCTAGATATGGAGCAGTACATGAACAAATGCACACAAAACGTTGATCCTGATGTAATGAATTGTGTGGCGCAGGCAGTCAAGGTAAAGTCACAAGAAAATGAACCATGGCTTTGCCCAGTCACCATTTCTACTCTCATTAGTGAAGCAGATCAAGGAGCCAGCTCTGTAGCTGAAAGATCAAAGACTGCTCTAAAAAGAGCTCAAGAAGAAGACTCCGTGATTGGAGAAGTGTTGCGTTATGTGTTGTCAAAACAATGGCCAAGAAGTGGAAAGCAGCAGAACAGTAAAATTGCAGCTTTAGTTAGGCAAAAACACAAGCTGTACTTGGAAGATGATGGACTGCTTTACAGGAGAACGGCATCGCATGACCAGCTACTCCTACCCCAGAAGTTTCACAAGCTCATGTTTAAAGAGCTCCACGAAAAAATGGGCCAATTAGGGATAGAGAGAGTGATGAACTTGATAAGAGAGCATTTTTATTGGGCTCATATGCAAAGAGATGTAGAGCACTACATCACTAAATTTGCAGTTGTTTGAAGAACAAACGTCCCAATAAGATAACAAGGGCACCACTGGCGAACATTGTCACCATGTATCCATTCGAATTAGTGTCCGTTGATTTCCTGCACTTGGAGAAGTGCAAAGGAGGCTATGAGTATATCCTGGTTTTAATGGACCACTTCACTCGCTTTGCCCAGGCTTACCCTTGTCGCAACAAAGCCGCCCACACCGCTGCTGAGAAGATCTTTGGGGATTTCGTCCTCAAATTTGGTTTCCCCACATGACTCCATCACGATCAGGGTAGAGAGTTCCAAAATAAACTCTTTGCAAAACTCCAGGAGTACAGTGGTGTGCAGGGGTCCCGAACAATGCCCTACCATCCCCAAGGGAATGGGCAGGTGGAACGATTCAATCGTACACTGTTGGCAATGCTCAGAAATTTGCCCGAAGCAGCCAAGGAAGACTGGAAGTCCTCTCTGGTAAAAGTGGTTCATGCCTATAATTGCACGCGTAGTGAGGCTACGGGGTACGCGCCGTATTTTCTGTTGTTTGGCCGTAGTCCAAAGTTGCCTATTGATCTAATGTTTGGCCTCACAACAAGAGAGCAGAGTGTTTCTCAGCAGGACTATGCTGAAAAGTGGAGAGCTACAATGACTGAAGCTTACAAACTCGCCTCTAAAACAGCAAACAAAGAAGGGATGAGAAGTAAAGCACTTTATGATAAAAAGGTTCACGGTGCTGAGTTGTCCCCTGGATCCCAAGTACTGGTCCGAAACTTGACTGAAAAAGGTGGGCCAGGAAAATTAAGATCATTCTGGGAAGACAAGGTGTATGTCGTGACCCAAAAGAAGTACCCAGACAGTCCAGTATATGAAATCAGACCTGAAAATGGCAAGGGACGCACTCGGGTCATGCACAGAAACCTTTTGCTACCCTGTGACTTTCTTTCCATGGAAACAGTGGAGCATGCCTCTAATCAAACAAGAGAAAGAGAGTCTAACAGACAAAGGCATGTGGACAGACAAAACAGCACGGATGATGAAGATGACGAGGGTTGGAGTGCCATAATCGGATTACGAGCTGGGAAGGATCAAAATCACCGTCCACTGAGAGCCGATGCACCGGAGTTCTACCCGCACAGTGACACTACTCCGGAGGATGAGGACCAGGACCCAGATGACGTCACACAGGTGCAGCTGACACCAGAGGTCAACAATCTGGTGGTCCCAGATCCAGCTGAGGCAGACCAGGACCAGGGTGATGAGGTGTCGGAGTCCAGTTCCAGTGACCAGGAGGGACCTGATGAGATTCCTGCTAAAACGTATCCTTCAAGAATGAGAAAACATCCATTGAGATTTACTTATGTAAAGTTAGGCCAACCTTGCACTTCATCTGTCTAGAACAAATGTGTAGAAGCTAGAGATAACCATTGTTCAGACATGGATGTTTTGGAAAGTAAATGAGTAGTGACTAACCTCATTACCAAGTTACTTTGATGGTTGAGTAAAAAAATAAAAAAAGAAAAAAAAAGAAAAAAAGAAAAAGAGATTTTCAGTGTGTTACTAAGGCACAGGCATTACAAAAAGGTTTATTTGGTAGGCTATGACTAGATTGAGTACCCTTACTCTCAGGAAAGATGCAGATACTCACTATGATGGATGGAGCGGTTTATGGTTATCGTGCACAAAGACCTCTTCTGCAAATGTATTGCATGGAATAGGAGATACATGCTGTACTATGGACTATTACCAGTTTGCATCTTTATGGACTTTAATGAACTCTGACTCCTGTTTAGTAATACCCTACTTACATGAGAGACATGGTTACCAAATGTGAACTGTGAGAGAAAAAAAAACAGTAGTTTTGGGAAAGGTGTAATGTCGGGACGACATTAAATTTTTGAGGGGTGAGTGTAGGAAAAAGTCAATTTTGGACAACTTCTAGAAAACCCCCAGAAAACAGTGTTGATTAGATGCTAAGGGCTAATATAGACATTCCTAATAAATGTATCTAAAAGACTGTAATTTAATTGTTGATGGTAAATAGGAGCATTTATGGGAAATGTCACTAAAGGACTGAATCTGAACTGTTTTAATGTAAACTGTTAGTGAAAGCAGTAGCGCTTTTGCACCAGAGGTGGCGCTGATGAGACGCTGGTGATAAGACGCTGTACAGTGTTAGAGAACAAAAGAAGAAGAGTAGCGAATGTTCCAGAGTGTGAAGAAGATGGTGTCAAGTGATATCTGGCCGTTGCTGGCTGATGTGCTGTGTAAGTGTGCCATGCCGGGTGTGGTGGAAAGTCAAGAAACCGCTGCAAAGTCTGACAGCTTGGCCCTCATCCTTCCCCTTTCACCCTCCGGGGTGTAACAGAAAGAAACAGTGAAAGAAACAATTTTTTATTAACTGTTTGGAGTGATGCTCCTAGGACATTTCAGTATCAACAATCACTCCTTGGTTCTTCACATAGGGCTGGACAGTAGAAGGTAAAGGTGCAATGGTCTGTTTGATTAGAGGAATGACACTGTCAGGATGAACAATTAGAGTTTCTGTTTCCTCGGGGTTCAGTGATAAGTAATTATCACTTAAGGCAAGGCAAGTTTATTTGTATAGCACATTTTGTGTACAAGACAATTCAAAGTGCTTTACATAAAGACATTACAACAAGTTGCAAAAGGAATACATAAGAATTTAAAAGCAAACTAAAAAGTAAATTAAAAAAAAATCAAAAATAAGCTAAAATAGAATATGGCAGAAACAAAAGTTAGATTAACAATTGTACTGAAAGTCTGTGGCAAATAGAAGAGTTTTTAACCTCAATTTTAAAGCAACTGAGAGTTTCAGCAGCCCTGATGCTTTCTGGGAGTTTGTTCCATATGTGAGGGGCATAAAAACTGAACGCTTTCCTCACCATTGTTGGTTCTAACTCTGGGCACAGACAGTAGGCCTGACCCTGATGACCTGAGGGCTCTGGGTGTTTCATAATGGACTAGCAGATCTGAAATGTATTTTGGCCCTAAATCATTCAGAGCTTTATAAACCAACCAAAGTATTTTGACATCTATTCTTTGACAGACAGGAAGCCAGTGTAAAGATCTGAAAACTGGAGTTATATGATCCACTTTTTTGATCTTAGTGAGGACTTGAGCTGCAGTGTTCTGAACCAGCTGCAGCTGCCTGATGGACTTTTTAGGGAGACCTGTGAGGACAGCATTACAGTAGTCCAGTTTACTAAAGATAAATGCATGGACAAGATTTCTAGATCCTGCTGAGACATCAGACCTTTTATCCTCGCTATGTTCTTTAAGTTATAATAGGCTGACTTTACTACTGTCTTAATGTGGCTGTTAAAATTCAAGTCTGAGTCCAGAACCACACACAACTTCCTTGCTTGGCCTTTGGTTTTTATTACATTGATTGAAGAGGAGTACTAACTTTGAATCTTTCTTCTTTGGTTTTGTCTTTATTTAACTGAAGAAAATTCTGGCACATCCACTCTTTAATTTGACCAATGCATTTGATCAGGGTTTTAACTAGACCATAAATGGACCACCTGGTGAGACGGTTATGTAGATTTGTGTATCATCTGCATAATTATGGCAATATATATATATAGTATATATATATTTTATTTTTTATTTTTTTTTTATGATTTGAGCTAGTGGGAGCATATAGATGTTGAAAAGCAAAGGTCCCAAAATGGAACCTTGAGGAACTCCACAGGTTATTTTTGTTCACTCAGATTTATAGTTATCTATAGACACAAAATAGTCCCTGTCTTTTAAAAAGGACTCAAACCAGCTAAGTGCTGTACCAGAAAGTCCCACCCAGTTTTTTTTAGCCAGTCTAGTAAGATGTTATGGTCAACTGTGCTGAATGCAGCACAGAGGTCCAGTAGAACCAAGACTGAAATGTTGCCATTTTCTGTATTGGAGTGGATGTCATTAAGGACCTTAACTAGAGCTGTCTCAGTGCCGTGGTTTGGCCATAAACCTGACAGGAAGACATCAAAACAGTTTTTTTTAATGTCAGGGAGTTGCACAATTGTTGAAAAACAGCTTTTCCTATTATTTTACTATGAAAGGGGAGGTTTGATATGGGCCTATAGCTGTTCATGAGTGAGGTGTTTAGGTTGCTCTTTTTTAGAAGTGGCTTGATAACAGCTGATTTAAAGCACTGAGGTAAGACACCTTAATGCAGAGACATATTTATGATCTGTTGCAGATCTGAGGCCATACAATATGAAATGTTTAAAAAAAAAAAAAAAAAAAACCTATTGAGAGGGTATCAAGGCAGCAGGTAATGGATTCCAGGTGGCATATGATGTCATCCAAGACTGATTGATTGGAAAAAAATTGCCATGGTGTTTACATCTTCTCTATGTGGACACAGAGGAAGCACGTGTCCAGCAACTGGCATAGGAGGACTGACCGACTGTCTAATTTTCTGAATTTTCCCAGTAAAGAAAATGGCAAAGTCATTGCAGGTTGGATAGAATTTCATAAGCTACTGACACAGGGGGGTTTGTTAGCCTGTCAACAGTAGGGAACAAGGTGCGTGCACTATTGTTGTTTTTAGCAATGATGTCAGAAAAATATGCTTTCCCTGCATTTCTTAGCTCCAAATTATAAATGCTGAATCTCTCATTATTGATTTCATAATGAACCTGTAATTTAGTTTTTCGCCATCTGTGTTCAGCTTTTCAACACTGTCTTTATTCAGCACTTGCTAGTTTGGCATTTCTCTACGAATGTTTCTTTTTAATAGTGACCACCTTCACCTTGATGGGAGTGATGGCATTGATTGTATTTGTAATTATACCACTGAAATTTTCTTAACCACTTGCGCTCCGTTGTTCCGCGGGCGGGCAAGTCTCTGCGTCCTATGACGCACGAGGGCGCGCGAGAGCGCGCTCGTGCGCCCTCGTGCGCATGACGCATGATGGTGGTGATGGTGATGTAGTAGCGTCCAAGCGCCACTCAAAAAAAAACTGCAGAGACAGCCGCGAACAGATTAGTTCATCTGATTGACCTCTCATTCGACTAATAAGAGCCTTGAATTGGGTTTCTGAAACCTTGAAGAACCAATGAATGAAAATCTAGGAAGGAGGACCCGCCTACTGTGAACGCAGGAGCCAATTGAAGCACAGAAATTCTAGCTGGGTGAAGCGATATTTACTGCTGCCACAGATGAAAACAAAGGACGCTGGACAAATCTCCTACAGACCCAGGCTCACCCAGCAGCATGGAGAACACCCACAAGTGGGACCTGCACTCATTCCAGCAGAATAGACGGAGGCCGACGACAAAAGTCGTAAATCATTTGCCAAAACGGCAATATGTAATGGAATTATGTTGATCGGGATCCACGAGCGGAGCAGCGTCGCGTTCGTCTGACGCGTGGGAAGAGCTGTTCGCCACGACTCTGCTGCTTTGAAGAGGTAAGGTGTTATAAGCTAAATTATTATTTATCCCTGAAAACTGTAATCCAAAAATGACTTTTGACCGATCGGTAATTTACAACTGTACTGCGCACGAAATACGAAGTGCATGCGCCGCGATAAATGGTTCATTTGCCGTGTTCGGACCGTGAACGCCCCCCCCCACCCGCTGCAGAAGAGGAGGGGGGGGGCACGGTCCGAACGCTCCTCGGTCGGCGGGGGGAAGCTTATCAGTCTATTCCATCATGTAGCGATGGCCCTCTTCTGTACCGAGGGGGGGGGGGGCGGTCACGGTCCGTTCACGGTTCCCCCCCACACACACACACACAGTAGCGAGTGGGGGGGGGGAGCCGCTGTGAAAACATGCAAGGAAAAAAAAAAAGAGTGTATTCCGTCTTGTAGCGAGGGCCGAATTTGGTCCTTGGTAGCGGGGGGGGGGGGAACGAGCCCCCGCCCACACACACACACACACAGACACAGCCCTGAGTGTGACCTTTCATTAGAGCCTAAAATGAAGATTCTACATTGAATTATTCAAAAGTTACAGACGTTTTTCCAAACTGTGCCATTTGGCACAATTTGGCACAGTTCCATAACGCCTGGGAACAGCCTGAGAACAAAGCTGTGTAAAATATTCATTTTTTGTGGTATTGTTACCAAATTTGGATCTCAGCTGGATAACACTTGGTTCTACATTTCTGTTGCATTTTCCAGCCGGATCGGACAGCTGTGTGTTATTTACAAGCATTTGTATCCAAAAAAACACTGTGTCCAAATTTTTTTTCTTCAAGTTCAGTATGTTTAGATGACTGTATCTCAGTGGCCGGAGCACGTAGAGAGATTATGTTTTTTTTGCCAAAAAATTCAAAGTGTTTTCTATTAAATGAGACCAACCCCATGAAGATGCTGCAAAGGGTTGAATAACAGCTTTCGATTTACTTTGGGCACGTTTTTTTTGGCATTTTTAGGAAAATTGCCCGGAGTGCAAGTGGTTAAGCACTGTTTGATGTTGGACAAGTTAAAGGAAGACAGTTTGTGGAACTCAATACATTTAAAAGAAGAGTGCAGCTGGGTATTTTTTTTTTTAAATTTGTGTACTTTATTGATCCCCAGAGGGGAAATTCAGGGCATCCACCTGGATGGATGAAGCAGCCACGGTGTGGCGCTATCCCTTCACCATTCACACACACATTCACACCTAGGGGCACTTTAGATTCTCCAATTAACCTAATCTGCATGTTTTTGGCCTGTGGGAGGAAACCGGAGAAATCCCAGGGTAAACCCACGCAGACACAGGGAGAATATGCAAACTCCACACAGATTACCGTTGGTCAGGGGGTGGGATCGAACCCGGGATCCCATGGCCAAGGGTGAGTTACTGTGGTGCTACAGTACTAACCACCGCTCCACCGCACTGCTAACCAGATATCATCAGCATAAATGTGGTAAAACACATCACTGTCTTAAAAGAAAAAGTGCTGGGCCCATGACAGAGCCCTGAGGTAACCCACAGGTAAGCTGTGTTGATTCAGACAGAATCTAATTTATAAAAACACTAAAACTTCAGTCGGAGAAGTATGAGCAGAACCATTTTAAAATCATTCCTTAAAGCCCAACCATATCACCAAGGCTATTAATCAGAATCTTATGATCAATGATGATGAGTCAAAAGCAGCTGAGAGATCTATTAAGGCAGTTTCTTTTGAGACCAACTGACATTTGCCAAAAATTTGGTGCTTCTCTAAAAAAAGAAGAGAGCTGCTCTGCTCGAGTTTTGTCAAAAATTTTTGAAAGGAACAGAAGTTTTGATACTGACCTATAGTTCTTTGGGATTGCTGGATTTAGGCTGAGCTTTTTAAGGACTGGTTCAACAACAGCTGTTTTAAAAGAGCTGGGAACCACATCCATCAGAAGTGACATATTACGTAACTATATCTGCAACATAAGGTCCAACAATACCAAAGGACAAGAGGAAACTTTCATTTCAATAGTCACTGGGCTCTGAGCTGTTTTCTTTTTATTCAGTTTTAGGTAGTAATGCTTTCATTCTAAACTATAGTGATTTTTAACTAAACTAATCGATGTGTGGCCCTTCAGTTCCCCTCTATAAGTCAGTACAGCCCTCTGGGAAAAAGAAAAAAAAGTGAGGAAACACTTATAGAAAGGATGGAGATGTGGTGGCTGATTCTTAAAATGTTTGTAGGTGGACCCGTGCCACATCCAGTCACCCATCGCTGACTCCCTTGGCTGATTTAATGTGAGGGATCAAACAAAATGCAAATAAATGCAGTCCATTTATCAAAAGCCATGTGCTAATTTGATTAATTATTTGATGCCGACCCACACTCACTGAACTACATACGAGGCGCACCGGTATGACATGAAAAATTAGTGTTTCAAACATTTGGATAAACCGGCTTGACACCAGTGTTTTAATTAATTCACTGGAATATTCATATTAATAATGTTTCCATTTTTATTTCAGTATCCCGATGATGAATCTGCTTAACTTCTGAGTGATGAACCTCTGCTTGGTGCTCGATGTCCTGCTGAATCTCTTTCAGCTGATCTTTATTCAGTCATATAAATATGTCAGATTCAGTCTGTATTCAGTCCATACTGACTGTTAAAACATCACCACAGAAAACAAAATATGATGCAGCCTGCCGCTCCAACTGAAGGCTGTGCATGTGTGTTTTATCTTTTATGCATGTTATCAATAACAATGAGTGCTATTACACTTCAGCTGATTGATTCTGCTCAGGGCCACATATATATTCACCTCATTGCATTATGAGAGCAGGATGCTACTGCGGCACCTCTCCCTCCCACAGAAATGATTTAGTTTTCATATTATTATTATTACATGTTACGTTTGGTCTCCTCCATATGGTTTTGTGTGTGTCTTTGAGCGGTGTAGATAATACTAACAACATGCTGCTGTTATTTCACCTGGAAAGGCTAAAGCAGAGCTGACACACATGATGTTTGCATTTTTACTTCTTATACCAGAACAACTTGGCAGAAAGCTGATCTAAACTCCCAGGTAAACATGCCTTTGTGAAGTTGGATTCACACTACAATGTTTAGACCGGCATTTACTGATGTTTTGGCAAAGGTCTGGCTCTACTGGCAAAAGTTGGTAAAAGTTAGTAATAGCTGGTATTCATTGTTGAACGCTGGTGAATGAACATTTTCAACATGCTGAAAATTTGCTGACATATGGAAATGAACATTGGTGAAAGTTCTGTTCACTTTGTAAAAGTTCCTGAGCCCTGGGCTAAGTTGTGCAGAGTTAGACTAAGTCGGCCTAAGTTGGGCTCCATTGGCAAACGTCGACTGAAATGCTGGTGGAAGCAGATGTTTTTTTGTTTGTTTGTTTGTTTTTTTTCCCCTTGTCCTGTCAGGCAGCTAGGCAAGCAGAACAGGGATCTGTCACCCTTATTGTGCCAAAACAGATTTACTTTGCCAAGAGGATCTTATACAAGCACCTAACTATATATTGTATAATGTTGTAAACTCCTCCTGTAATAACGTTTGATGGAAGACCCGGCAGGAAGGGGAAGAGGGAATGGAAGTGTGCGGAGGGGGAAAGAAAAGGGAGGGGAACAGACAAAAAGACAAACAAAGAACAACTAAAACAAACAGAAGACAAATTGCTTCTTCCACCGAAGATGTCTCAGTACGAGTCTGGTTTCCGCACCTGTTAAAGAAGAGACACTTGTGAGTGTGCATCTGCATGCGTATATATGAGAGTGCACACAAAATAAGTGTGTGCATGTGAGTGGTTTGTCAGGAAACATACGAAGCGGGGGGGGGGGGGTCGCAGCAGCTCTCCCCCCTGGGAACCCCGAGCAGGCAAGGCAGAGCCACTAACCCACACAGGGCACAAACGTCCGAGGTCAGCAAGCCCCAGGAAAGCCAGGCATCTGCCCCCGGAGGGATGATCGAGGGAGGCCAGATTGTCAGGCGGCCGGCGTAGCGGGCCCACACTCCCGGACCCACCAGCCCCCTACCCCCCCAGCAGGGCCAATGCCCGGCCCCGGGCCCCAGCTGCCAGGAAGCCAGCAACTCCACCCCCCGGGCCGGAAACTGTCCTGCGCCCCCCAGTGTGAGCCCCCCTCCCAAGCCGCCAGCACCACCGCCACACACCCCAGGGACCCCCATGTCCAAAGAAGCCCCCCCCCAGGGGAGTCCACATTGCCAAGAGGCACTACCCCCCCTTTAATCCAGCACCTCCCGACTTGCAGACACACCCCTCCCCACACCTTCACACCCACATGCTCCCATGCGAACCTATTAGCACTCCCACATTCACCCGGACCCACCCATTCTCTCTCACTCCTGTACCTATTCAATCTTGCTCCTCATTCACCCTTTTTTATTAAGGTGGGTGCGAAGCAGAAGCAGCAAGCCTGAGCACACACCAGTGCCAGGCAGTGGCCAGGGAGACTGCCGGCGCAGGCAACAGAAGCAGACCCCCACCCCCTGCGCCCACCCAAGACACTGATCAGCAGACCACTGCAGGCGCCCCAAGATCCTACCCGACACGGAAAGCGGCGCAAAAATCCGACCCACCATCACCACCTCCATTCATCACCCCCTCACTCTGACTTAGTCATTTTCAGTCCCGCTCTCACTCCCTTGGTTGTATCTATACATTCAGTAGCACCCAAGGATTTTGACAACATGATGGGTCCCAGGCTCCCCACCGGGCCCCCACGCCTCCAGCAGGAGGAGGGCAACAGGGGTGGGGGAAGACCCCCACTCCCCCGACATACGCCCCCCTGAACATGGTGGGTGTATATCGGTTATATGATGCAATTTTGTGTAAATGTGTGGACTACCAAAGTGCAATTAAAATTGGGGGGATGGTGATTGGAGGACCGCTAGCCACTGCGATGGGCAGCGGGGCCCCCATCCCCCCAAGCTCTCAGTGTCTAAACTGCAATTAAAATTGAGGTGAAGGCAGCCCCACCATGCAACAAAGGTATCCCCTTCACCCACACAATGCGACACACCCCCACCCCAAAGCCCTGAATGTATCCAAGAAGATATATATTCCACAAATAAAACTGGGAGGGAGGCAGTCTAAAAGTGAGGCCATCCACCCCCCCCCACCCCCCAGAAGCCAGCTTGCAAACTGGTTCATGAGGCCACCCACTGCCCCCAAATCTCAACCCAGGGTAAGGGCTGCCAGTGCAAGCAGCCCAGGACCCACCAGCATCATGCCCTGGTGCTCTCAGCACCACAAACATGATGGGGCAGCCATACCCATTCCCACTCATCTTAAACACACAAACATGGAAAACAACAATAGTCACAATAGTGAACAATGGGCTGGGCCCACAAGGCGCCCGACATGCCAAGCAACACCCCTGTGCGCCCACACAAGCAAACCAACTATCCACCCCAAACGCACACCGACAGCAGCAGGCCGCCCTGCAGCCACAGCCACCCCAGAGCAGCCCGACAGAAACACGGCCACCAACCCACGTCAACGGCCCCCCCAACCACCCCCAAGCACCAACACGCACCTGCCGCCAATGACATGAGGGGCAATGTGACAAAGCGCCTCACCCCACGACACAACAGCAGGGCGGCAGGGACAAGCAGGGCCCCAAACGCCAACCCCCATGCCACTAGATGGACTGCCCCACCCCCACCACCCAACAAAGTTCTCCTACCCATACACACATCCTCCACCCCCAGACATAATGTTGGTAAAAGTTAATGATAGTTGTTATTCATTGTTGAACGCTGGTGAATGAACATTTTTAACATGCTGAAAATTTGCTGACATATGGAAATGAACACTGGTGAAAGTTGTGATCAGTTTGTAAAAGTTCCTCAGCACTGGGCTAAGTTGAGCTGAGCCAGCCTAAGTCGGCCTAAGTTGGACTCCATTGGCAAACGTCGACTGAGATGCTGGTGGAAGCAGATGTTTTTTAAACAAAACTATTTAAACTTTTTCTTGCTTCAGTGAAAATGTAGAACTTACCCCAGATACAGTGATGTGAAAAAGTGTTTGCCCCCCTTCCTGATTTGTCTTTTTTTTTTGTATTTTTGTCACACTTAAATGTTTCAAATCAACAAACAAATTTAAATATCAGACTAGGATAACACAAGTAAACACAAAATGCAGTTTTTGAATGAAGATGCTTATTATTCAGAATAGAAAAAAATTCAAATCTACATGGCCTTGTGTGAAAAACGTTATTGTCCCTCCCCATTAAAACATAAATTAACTGTGGTTTATCACATCTTTGAAAAGCTGAGTTCAGTTTCTCTAGCCTTGCCCAAGCCTGATTACTGCCACACCTGTTTTCAATCAACAAATGACTTAAATAGGACCTGCCAGAAAAAGTGAAAAAGACCAAAAGATCCTCAAAAGCGAGATGTCATGCTGTGATCCAAAGAAATTCAGGAACATATGAGAAACAAAGTAATAGGGTTCTATCAGTCTGAAAAAGGTTGTAAAGCCATTTCTAAAGTTTTGGGACTCAAGCGATCCACAGTGAGAGAAATTAGTGCTGCGTCCTGGTCGGGGATCCTCGTGGGTGCTGCGCCCCAGCATTAACCCAACGTGGGTGCTGCGCTCCAGCATGAGCCCGCCATGGGCATTACCCTACAGCCTGGGGTCCACCGTGGGTGCAGCATTGGCGCAGTCGGGGCCCACCGAGGGTGCAGCAGTGCTCCAGTCCGGACCCACCGAGGGTGTAGCAGTGCTCAAGCCCAGAGCCACCGTGGGTGCAGCAGTGCTCCAGCCCAGAGCCACCGCGGGTGCAACCTTGTCCCAGCCCGAGACCACTGAGGGTGCTACCGACCAGCCCGAGGACGTCAAGGCCTCTCCCGTTCCACCTGGCACCATCGGGGTTCCCCTTCCTTCTCTGCCGGATGCCATCGGGAACACTCTTCCTTCTCCACCAAACAATGTCGTGGTTCCCCCTCCTCGCCTCTCCTCACCATTATTGGGTCTCCCTTTGGGGAAACTGCCTCCCGGGCCGCCTCTCCTGTTCAGGTGGCTAAAGAACTCTGGCCGGCCCCCTGAAAGACTGAGCCGCCGGGTAAAGTGGTCCATATTCTCTAGCAGGCCACCTGAATCATAACACCTGGCCGTTCGGCTGGCCTGGGACTTAGGCAGGCCACCTGATTTGTTTCACCTTGCCGACCACCAGGCCTGGGGCTTTGGTTGGCCCCCTGAACTCTAGAGCTCCTTCGGCCGGGGGTGGGGGGGTGGGGTAGGTCTAATTCTTTGTTTCTCTGCTGTGGGTCCTGAGCGGGCCTTTTGTTTCATTCCCTCCTAGCCTGTTCCCCCCTCCACCCATCCGGGGTGGTTATTGTTGTGCTCTGCTGGGGTGGGGGCAGGTTTTTTTCCTTTTTTTTAATGTTACCGTGGGGTGTCTTGGGTCCACACCTTGGGGGGGGGGGGGGGCTCTGTCACGAGCTGGGTTCTGGATTTTCTGCCTGATCCAGTCTCGTGGCTCTTTCTGTGTATTTCTATGGTTATTGTGTTCTTGTGCCTTTTTGGTTATACTGCTTTTATTTCCTTGGTTGTGTTTTCATTTGTTTTAACCTTGTCTCGTTTCATTTGTGATTATTTCCCAGTCTGCATTTGGTCATGTTTATTTCTCATGTTTATTTTGTTGACTGACAGCTGGCAGAAAACATTTCCGGGTTTGTGCTCATCCTGGGCATTTCCATGTCAAGCTGTGAGCTCAGCCGCTTCCTCCCTTATCACTCTCAGCTGATTCTAATTTTGTTTCTTCACTCTCTCCTGCCCGTTCAAGCACCCACATCTGTTGTCAGTTTGATTAATGTGTTTGGTTCCTATTTAAGAGCTCTGTGTTTCATTTTACTTTGTCGCCACTTTGACTTGTCAGCCCTCATCTCCACCAGGGATCTGCTTCACTCTGGTGGGCATTTTGTAAGTAATTGCTCTCTCACTGCATCTTTGCTTTGGAGCACTTTGTGGAACTTTGTGTTTGCCCTTTTATTTAATAAATTGCACCAAATAACAGTTCAGCATGTGGGTTTTGCATTCCTGCCCGAAGGGCATTCGAAACAGTGGCCTAGTCATAGTCCTGACCTGAATCCGATTGAGATGCCGTGGGCATGACCTTAAAAAGGTGGTTCATGCTCGAAAACCCTCCAATGTGGCTGAATTACAACAATTCTGCAAAGATGACTGGGTCAAAATTCCTCCACAGTGCTGTAAAAGACTTATTACCAGTTATCACAGATGGTTGATTGCAGTTGTTGCTGCTAAGGGTGTCCCAACCAATTATTAGGTTTAGGGGGCAAATGTGGCTTATATTAATCATATATTCCATACCTACATATGTATATACATATTAGAATGTTTAGTGATTACATATGTGGAATGTCCTCAAGCCTCAGAACAGGACAAGAGGTCTCAACTGCCAGCGAGGATCAAAGAACAGACAGAGTCGCAGCGGTGGAGACCGGATCGATCTCCCTGACCACCCAGGGTCAGGTGGAGGAGACGGAGGACAACGGAGGGGGGATTATGTAATGCGGGATGTCAGCTTTGATATGCAATGTCTTTTGTTGAGTGTGGGGATAAATATGAAGGTCTGACTGCGTTCGACCTCTTATTCTGCTTCTGCACCGAGATGAGACTTGTTAGAGGAGTGAAGCTGAAATTAAACTTTGATTTATAAAATCACATCGCTTCGTTATTTCAAGCTCTTCTACAGCAATCACTTTTTCACACAGGGCCATGTAGGTTTGGATTTTTTTCCCCTTAGTAATAAACACCTTCATTTAAAAACTGCATTTTGTGTTTACTTGTGTTATCTTTTTCTAATATTTAAATGCGTTTGATGATCTGAAACATTTAAGTGTGACAAACATACTAAAAAAATGAGAACTCAGGAAAGGGGCAAACACATTTTCACACCACTGTAGGCTGTTCTGTGTCTCTCTGTCTCAACTTCATTCTAAGAAGGAATAATAACAAACTTAAAATTATCCAATGAAACTGACAAAATGTATGCCTGTGGCCACACATATGTGACCTACTTTGTGACTGATGTAAGGCCTCACATTTTAGATCAGAACAAAGACAGAGCTTCCTTGGAGATAACACGAAGCGGCGAGGGTGTTAGCTTTGGTATGCAGGGCTTGAGACTGTGGGTGTGACATCAGAGGATTAAAGAGGAGATGCATTGTTACTGGCGATTATAATGCAATGTGACCTGTGATGCAATGAGACTTGTGAACTGTGAGAGTCCAGGTATTTAAGGACGAGAGTTCCCTGTAATGTTCTCTTTCTTCTTTGAGATGTTGGTGAATGTGAATAAAGCTGCCATGAGAGAAATCTGTCTCATCATTTCCACATTCCCACACTGGCGACCCAAGATGTAGCATGCAGTGAGAGGAGAATTCCCAGGGGCCAGCCTCGTCAGGAGCCCCCAGCCAAGCGAATGCCGCTACGGTCCAGCTACCGGACTTTTGGCAGGACAATCCGCGCTCCTGGTTCCACGCGGTTGAAGCACAGTTCAACCTCCGGGGGATATCGGTAGACGACACAAAATTCTGCCATGTGGTCGCAAAACTGGACAACCACATGGCTCAGCATGTGGAGAGCCTTATCGAGCAGCTGCCAGACAGCGACAAATACGACGCGTTGAAGGCTGCACTCATCCAGCACTTCACCCCCTCCGTTGAGGAGCGAGCAGAGAGACTCCTGGCGCTGACTGAGTTGGGAGATGACACGCCCGTTAATCTTATGGAGAAGATGTTGAGGTTGAAGGGCTCAGACGACGACCACTTCATCTTCACCCATCTCTTCTTCAGGACCCTACCGTCAGCGATGAGAGCGACCCTGACCAGTTCGCCATTGTTGGCCCAGCGGGACTACCACGCGCTGGCCCGGGAGGCGCAGCGAATTGTCAATGCCAGCAGACAGTGCGCGGCCACAGCCGCAGCAGCGGAACTCGGCGCGACGACCAGAGTTGGCAGGGGGCCAGGGGCAGCAGCAGCAGACCCACTGACGACGGCGGGGGTGGGAGCCAGGGAACGCGGAGGAGATGTCCTTTGTTTCTACCATCGCCGTTTCGCAGAGAGGGCACGCAAATGTGTACCACCGTGCCAGTTTGAGCATTCGGGAAATGACCAGGGGTCGGTAGCAGCCGCGGCCCTCGGGGAGGAGAACAAGCTGCTCTACTTGTTGGATGCACGCTCGGGGAGACATTTCCTTGTGGACACAGGCTCCCAGTTGAGTTTCATTACACCTTCCTATGCAGACAGGCTAGCAGGTTCCAGAGGTCCCGGGGTGGCAGCAGCGAACGGCTCGGAGATTAAGACCTTTGGTGAGAAGACTCTGCTTCTGTCCCTACACGGCCGTACATTTGAGTGGACTTTTGTTATAGCAGCAGTGAATTTCTATATGTTGGGGGCTGATTTTTTGTGCTCACATGGTTTGTTGGTTGATCTCGCTAACAGGCGCCTGGTTAATGCATTTTCTTTTGATTCTATTCCCTGTACAGCGCGAGTGGCCCCGCCAACAACACAAGCCAACGTCACAGCTGCAAGCGGTAAGTTCCACACACTGCTCACTCAGTTCCCAGCACTCACGGTCCCCACATTTCCGGCAACCGTCGCTAAACACGGGGTGGAACATTTTATTACCACTACCGGACCACCCGTTTTTGCAAAAGCTCGGCGCTTGGACACAGCTAAACTGGCCATAGCGCGCGAGGAGTTCGCCAACCTGGAGAGGTTGGGCATAATCAGACGTTCAAATAGCCCTTGGGCTTCCCCGCTACACATGGTCCCGAAGGCTGACGGCTCATGGCGACCTTGTGGGTATTTCCGCAGGTTAAACAACGCTACAGCGCACGACAGCGACCCAATCCCGCATATCCAAGATTTTTCCGTTCATTTGGCAGGGGCTCATGTTTTTTCTAAGATAGATTTGGTCCGCGGTTACCACCAAGTCCCAGTGCGCGCTGAGGACATACCCAAAACAGCGGTAATAACTCCATTTGGCCTATTCGAGTTTTTGCGCATGCCATTCGGACTTAAAGGGGCTGCACAGATGTTCCAACGCATGATGGACGCGGTGCTGCATGATCTCCCTTTCGTGTTCGTCTACTTAGACGATATTTTGGCAGCCAGCGCATCCAAAGACGAACACGAAAAACCACCTAGCCACAGTTTTCCGGAGGTTGGGAGATCACGGGTTAATAATCAACCCAGCGAAGTGTCAGTTCGGGGTGGCGCAGATTGATTTTTTAGGACACCGCATCTCCCCCGAAGGAGCAGTCCCGCTTCCTGATAAAGTGCGCGCGGTAGCAGATTTTCCCCGGCCACAGACAGTCAGGGCGTTACAGGAGTTTTTGGGAATGGTGAATTTTTATAACCGTTTTCTCCCCCGCGCGGCGCAACTCATGCAACCGCTGTATGCCGCGCTCAAAAAACAGAAACCCGCGAATAAGGTCGAGTGGTCCCTGGAGCGGGAGCAAGCGTTCTCGGAGGTAAAAGCAGCCTTGGCAAAGGCTGCATTGTTGGCACACCCAGACCCAACGGCCCGCATAGCGCTCACCACTGACGCATCAGATGTGGCCATAGGGGCGGTCGTGGAGCAGCATGTAGCCGGGGTTTGGCAGCCCCTTGCCTTTTCCTGCAGGACCTTGCACAATAGTGAACGTAAATACAGCGCGTTCGACAGGGAGCTGCTGGCTCTCCATTTGGCCATCCGCCACTTTCAGTTCTGGCTGGAAGGACGCTGTTTCACCGCGTTCGTTGACCACAAGCCGCTAACATTCGCGATGGCCAAGGTTTTAGAACCGTGGTCAGGCCGGCAACAGAGACAGCTGGCCGCGATCTCAGAGTTTACCACTGATATTCGGCATGTGGCGGGCAAACTGAATGTAGTGGCAGATTGCCTCTCGCGCGCCGTGGCAGCTCCAGTCAGCGTAGGAATAGATTACGCAGCCATGGCCGCGGAGCAGGTTAGTGACGCAGATGTGCGCACGCTCCAGTCCGGACCAACAGGGTTAAGGCTGGAGAACAGGGTGCTGCAAGACGGTATGCCCCCTCTAATCTGCGATGTCTCCACTGGACGGCCGCGTCCAGTAGTACCGGCCGCGTGGCGCCGCCGCGTTTTTGACGCGATTCATTCTTTGACGCACCCAGGAGTGCGCGCGTCGGTCAAAATGGTAGGAGAGAAATTTGTGTGGCCGAGTCTTCCCAAACAAGTTAAAGAGTGGGCAGCAGCCTGCACAGCATGTCAAAGAGCCAAAGTACACAGGCACACGAGGGCTCCCTTGGAGCCGTTTCACATTCTGGCCAAGAGGTTCGATCACGTTCATGTGGACCTCGTGGGACCCCTCCCGCCGTCACAGGGGTGCACACACCTTCTGACAATGGTGGTCCGCACCACGCGTTGGCCTGAAGTGGTTCCACTGGCATCAACCACGGCCGAGGAGGTAGCGCGCGCATTTTTAACAGCTTGGGTGGCGCGTTTCGGAGTTCCATTGGACATTACGTCCGACAGAGGCCCTCAATTTGTGTCCGAACTTTGGTCGACAATGACCCGCAGCCTGGGTGTCACAATTCACCGCACAACCGCGTACAATCCGCAGGCTAATGGGTTATGCAAACGTTTTCATAGGTCATTGAAAGTGGCTCTCAGAGTGTCACTGACGGATGCAAATTGGGTAGACAAGTTACCGTGGATTTTATTGGGGTTGCGTTCCGCGCCTAAAGAGGACTTAGAAGCCTCCCCAGCGGAGCTCATGTTTGCGCAACCACTTCGGCTGCCTGGGGAGTTTCTCCCAGATAACCCGGCGCCAGACACCTCCCCATCTCAGCTGTTGCGGAGTAACATAGAATCAAGCACGCTGCCCGGCCCCGTGCACCACAGTTTTCCGCGTGTTTTTGTGCCTAAAGCTTTGAAGAACGCAGAGTTTGTTTTTGTCAGACACAACGCGCATCGACCCCCATTGTGACCACCTTATGACAGACCCTTCAGAGTGCTGGAAAGAGGGCACAAGCAGTTTTTGCTAGATTTGGGGGGTAGGAAAGAAAAAGTTGGCATAAACAGACTCAAACCCGCTTTTGTGGTGGCGGATGACCAAGTGCTGTTGGCAAGGGCCCCGCGGCGAGGTAGACCCCCACGGGGGGCTTCACAGAGTAATGTTTCCCCAGAACACCCGCAGGGACTGACAAAAGTTTTCCACCCCCAGACGGCAAACCCCCAGTGTGACAGCACCGCGGAGACGTTGAATCCCGGCTACAGCAGATACGGCAGGAGACTGAAGCCTAGACAGCATGCGGACTGATGTGTATTGATTCTATCATGGCATGCATGCTGTTATTCTCTTGTTTGTTCTAAATTGTTTGGGCGGGGGGGGGGGTGGCCACACATATGTGACCTACTTTGTGACTCATGTAAGGCCTCACATTTTAGATCAGAACAAAGACAGAGCTTCCTTGGAGATAACAGGAAGCTGGGAGGGTGTTAGCTTTGGTATGCAGGGCTTGAGACTGTGGGTGTGACATCAGAGGATTAAAGAGGAGATGCATTGTTACTGGCAATTATAATGCAATGTGACCTGTGATGCAATGAGACTTGTGAACTGTGAGAGTCCTGGTATTTAAGGATGAGAGTTCCCTGTAATGTTCTCTTTCTTCTTTGAGATGTTGGTGAATGTGAATAAAGCTGCCATGAGAGGAATCTGTCTTATCATTTCCACATTCCCACATGCCCAAGAAGTGAGGAAGGGAGATGTGTACAGTCAAAAAACAGGTCCTGAATCCCAGGAAGCCTCCAAAAATGCTAATATTTATATGAGCATTGCCTGAAACTGACATCAGCTGATCTACGTTGAGTATTCATTTACTTAAGTTGACCTAAGTTGGCAATCGTAGCACGTACTTTAGCTTAAGTTAGCAAAAGTTTGCTTCCTCTAATAGAAAATGAATGCAACACTGGCAAATGCTGCGAAAAGCTAGCAAACTCTTGCAAACATTTGAAAAAGTTGGTGTACGCTGGATTTCAAAAAAAAAAAAATCCTACTCACAAACATAATTTCACCGACATTTGGTCTCATTTCTCTGATTTTGAAAATATCAGTAAACATCGAGGTCCAAACGTTGTAGTGTAAATCCACCATAATAGTAATCCACCATAGATGATGCACACCTACCTTTCTGATTGGTGTATTGGGATTTTACACCTAAAACACACCAATTAATTTTTAGGAAATTTAGGGTGATCTTTTTGCACTTTTCAACAACAACAACAATAACAACACATCAGTGGCATTGCCACTGATGTGACCGTATCAGTCCACGCTGAACCGGGATAATCAGGTCAGGCAGAAGGTGTGTTGATGCGATCTATGATATCCATATTAGATGTGGGTGGCCCCCGGGTCAGCGCCAGCCTTTGGGAGGGAGGTGGGAACAATCCAAGAGAATCTGCTTGGTCGGGACCTCATTTCCAAGATGAGCAAAGTGACCCAAAAACTGAAGTCTTCCACTCCTGATGGTGGTCATGATGGCAGTGTGGTTGCCATGTCTGACATACAGCTCTTCGTTGGTAACATAGTGGAATCAACGGATGCCTAGTTTTTCACCCAAATGAGGTGTGGTGGTGGCAGGAAGTCAGAGAGCTGACGGTTAGGCCCACAAGTGAAGCATCATCTGCCAGCCCCTCCAGTGTGTCAGCAATGATGTCAATGAAAGTGCTGAATAGAACAACGTCATCCGCATAGCGCAGGTCAATGTAGTGAGAGTGAAGAATAACGCCGAGTTTAGGATAACAAACTTACCCTGGTGCACTTTTCAACAGGGTAAAAATCTCTTATTCTAGCATAAGTCAAGTCACATTTAAAACAATGAATTTGATGAAACTACTGTTGAAATATATAAAGAAAATAAAACAAACACAAACAACATTTAAACATGAATAAAGAAACATCCTGACAGAGGCTAAGATTGAAAATGACTTGAGAAAGCGAGAGAACATAGGTGGGTTTTGAATCTTGATTTGAAGTACTCAAGGGATGGAGCATGTTTTACTGTAAGTGGCAATTTATTCCAGAGTTTAGTGGAAACCAATGTAAAAGCACATTCACCCTCTCTGTGTCCACCCTCTGCAGCTGCGGCGCAGATGTACTGTGGCCGACTATTGATTGGAGAGTCAGGGGTTCGATTCCCGCTCTGTCTGCATGTCAAAGTGTCCTTGAGCAAGCCACCGAACCCCCAGTTGCTCCTGGTGGGTCAGGCCAGTGCCTGTGTATGGCAGCTCTGCTGCCATGAGTGTGTGAATGGGTGGACAGCAGGATCTGTAAAGTGCTTTGGTCATCTAGAGATGAGAAAAATTGCTATATAAGTGAACACCATCTAATACTTTGGATAAAAAGGGCACTAAAGAAACAGGTTAAAATTTAAATGAACTGTAGGATATAGATTTGTATTTTTAAAGAAGAGGCTGCACAACTGCATGTTGAGAAACAGCTGATACAAGCCAGATGTAAGACAGTAAAGATACCATTTACCAAAATGGACTTGGACATGGAAACAAACATGGAAAATAGTTTACAAGGTTTTCTAGTTTGACTTTCCTCATCAGTTCTTGGTGCTTATTGTTGATTTTTATGTCATCTGTTTAAGCTTACATTCCTGTTGATGCAAACAGAATCAGACCATTTTTATTATTAAAACTTTTATACATTTTCCATCACAATTTGAAGAAAAAAGTTGCAACTTTACAATAAAATGTTGCAAATTTATGTGAAAGAAGTTGAAAATATAAAAAAAGTAACAAATTTAAAAGAAAAAAAATGAAAATTTCAGAAAACATTTGTAAATTTATATATAAATCAGCAAATTTATGAGAAAAAAAGATCCACATTGGATTGTCACCTTGTCGTGGTGGGGGGTTTGGGTCTCCTAGTGATCCCAGGAGCTAGGTTGTCCAGGGCAATTTGCCTCTGATAGGGTCACCCAAGACAAAATGGTCCTGGCTGAAGTGCCAGACTAAGAACGATCCAACAGACTCTCATAATGAATGGTCGAACAAGGATTCAGTGTACCCCGCCCGGAATTGGGTTGCCTGGGCCCAACCCTGGAGCCAGGCCTGGTGGAAGGGCTTGATGGCGAACGCCTGGTAGCCATGTTTCTCTGGCCGGGCTCAGGCCGAAGGAGTTACATGGGTCCGCCCCCCAGTGGGCTCACCACCTGCAGAAGGAACCATGGGGGTCTGGTGCTATGTGGATCAGGTGGCGGTCAAAGACAGAGACCTTGGCGGTCTGATCCCAGGCTTCCTAAACTGGCTTTGGAGACGTGGAATGTCACCTCTCTGGTGGGGAAGGAGCCTGAGCTGGTGCATGAGGTTGAGAGATACTGGAGAGATATTGTCGACCTCACCTCAACACACACCTCTGGTTCTGGAACTAGTCTGCTGGAGAGGGGCTGGAGCTTTTCCCTACTCTGGAGTTGCCCCGGGTGAGAGGCGGCGAGCAGGGGTGGGTATTCTTGTATCCCCCATCTTGCTGCCGCTATATTGGAGTTTTCCCCAATGGATGAAAGGGTTGTTTCCCTGTGCCTTCGGGTTAGGAAATGGGTCCTGAGCATCATTTGTGCCTATGCTCCAAATGATGGTTCAGAGTACCCACCCTTTTTGGAGTCTCTGACTGGGGTGCTGGAGGGTGCTCCTCTTGGAGACTCCATTGTCCAACTGGGGCACTTCAATGCACACATGGGCAATGACAGTGGAACTTGGAGTGGGGTGACTGGTAGGAACAGCCAGCCCGATCTTAACCCAAGTGGAGTTCAGTTATTGGACTTCTGTGCTAACCACAGTTTGTCCATAACGAACACCATGTTCAAGCATAAGCGTGTCCATATGTGCACCTGGCATGCGGACACCCTAGATCACAGGCCGATGATTGATTTTGTTATTGTGTCATCACACCTGCGACCGTATGTCTTGGACACTCGGATAAAGAGAGGTGCAGAGCTTTCAACTGATCACCACCTGGTGGTGAGTTGGGTGCGACTGCAGGGGAGGATGCCATTCAGACCTGGTCAACCCAAACGTATAGGCGGGGTGGGCTGGGGATGTCTGGCTATGGCCTCTGTCCAGAATGTCTTCAACTCCCACCTCTGGAAGAACTTTGATCACATTCTGAGGGAGTATGGAGACATGGAGACTAAATGGGCCATGTTCTCCACCTCCATTGTTTAAGCGGCTGCCGAGAGCTTCAGCCACAAGGTCGTTGGTTCATCTCGTGGTGGCAACCCCTAAACCCAGTGGTGGGCACCAGAGGGGTCATTAAGCTGAAGTTGGAGTCCTATCGAGATTGGTCTGCTTGTGGGACTCTTGAAGCAACTGAGGAGTACCGGCAGGCCAAGTGGACTGCAGCTCAGGTGGTTGCTGAAGTAAAAAACTCGGGTTTGGGAGGAGTTTGGTGAGGCCATGGAACAAGACTTTAATTCGATCTCAAAGATATTCTGGAAAACTGTCCGGCGGCTCAGGAGAAGGAAGCAGCATCCTGTCCACACTGCATGGTGCAGATGGAGCATTGCTGACGTTGACTGGGGATGTTGTCGGGCAGTGGAAGGAATACATCGAGGATCTCACAAGCATGGCTTGTGGACGAGGGGGACGACTCAGCCATCACAGGGGTTAAGGTTGCAAAGGTGGTTAAAAAGCTCCTCTGTGGCCAGGCCCAGGGGGTGGATGAGATTCGCCCTGAATAACTCAAGGCCCTGGATGTTGTAGGGCTGTCATGGTTGACATGCCTCTGCAACATTGCGTGGAGGTCCGGGACAGTGCCTTTCACATGGCAAACCGGGGTGGTGGTTCGTCTCTTCAGAAAAGGGGACCAGAGGGTGTGGTCCAACTTTAGAGGGATCACACTCCTCAGCCTCCCTAGGAAGGTCTATGCCAAGGTACTGAGGAGGAGAGTCCGGCTGTTTGTCAAGCCTTGGATTCAGGAGGAGCAATGTGGTTTTTGTCCTGGCCGTGGCACATCGAACCAACTCTTTACCCTCTCGAGAATCCTTGAGGGTTGGTGGGAGTTTGCCCAATCAGTTTATATGTGTTTTGTGGACTTGGAGAAGGCATTTGACCGAATCCCACATGTTTTTTTGCGGGGGGGGGGGGGGTGTTCTTTGGGAGTATGGGGTATTGGGCTTGTTGTTATGAGCTATGCAGTCTCTATACAACCATTGTGATAGTTTGGTTCATATTGCCAACACTCATTCAGATTCATTCCCAGTGAGAGTTGGACTCCACCAGGGCTGCCCTTTGTCACCGATCCTGTTCATAATTTTTATGGACAGGATTTCCAGGTGCAGCCAGGGAACGGAAGGTGTCATGGTTGGTGACCACAGGATCTCATCTCTGTTGTTTGCAGATGATGTTGTCCTGTTGGCTTCATCCAGCAATGACTTTTAGGTCTTACTGGGACGGTTTGCCACTAAGTGTGAAGCAGCTGGGATGAGAATCAGCACCTCCAAGTCTGAGTCCATGGTCCTCAGCCATTAAAAGGTGAATTGCCCTCTCCGGGTTGGGGACCAGCTCCTGCCCAAAGTTCACGACTGAGGGGAAGATTGGAGTGAGAGATTGACAGACGGACTGGGGGCAGCATCTGCAGTGATGCGGACGTTGTACCGGTCCGTTGTGGTGAAGAGGGAGCTGAGCTCTAATGCAAAGCTGTCGATTTACTGGTCAATCTACGTTCCTATCCTCACCTATGGTCACAAGCTTTGGGTAATGACCAAAAGAATGAGATTTCAGATAAAAGCGGCTGAAATGAGCTTTCTTCGTAGGATTGCTGGACTCACCCTTAGAGATAGGGTGACGAACTCAGTCATCCAGGAGAGGTTCAGAGTAGAACCGCTGCTCCTCCACATTGAAAGGAGCCAGTTGAAGTGGTTTGGGCATCCAATCAGGATGCCTCCTGGACACCTCCCATTTGAGGTGTTTCGGGCACGTCCCACTGGGAGGAGACTCCAGGGCTGACCCAGGACTTGCTGTAGAGAGTATGTCTCCCAGTTGGTCTGGGAACACCTCGGTATCCTCTCTGAAGAGCTCAGCAGGTGGCTGGGGAGAAGGAAGTCTGTGCTTCTCTTCTTGAACTGCTGCCTCCATGACCCGCACCTCTGGAAGAGTGGTAGAAGATGGATGGAGGGAAAAGATGCAAATTTATGACAAAAAAGTCTTATGTAACATGATATTAAAGATTTATGATTATATTTGGGGAGGGGGGGCGTAATTTTCTATTTTTTCCAGTTGGTGGGGACATGCCCCTTCTGCCCCACACATTGATTTACACCTGTGTTAGTGTCACACCTGCCTCCTCTATAGCTGTAATTCTGAGTGTTGTTGTGACAGTTTTGTTCAGCATTACTGACGCTACAGCCTGGTGTGTTACAGGCACATGCCATGTCATCAAAAAGTTGTTTTATTTCAGTAATTCAATGCAAAAAAAGAAACTCATATATTATATAGATTCATTACATGCAGTGTGATATATTTCAGTATTGAACTTATACATTTTCAGGTCATTTTCTTAACAGCTCTGTTGCCGTGTTTGTTGTCTGTGCTCTCACTGAAAGTACTTTAATATGAAAATTTGTCATAATTATCAGCCTAATTATATTAAGGCTTAAGCATCACTTCAGGATAATTCATGCTCCCATCTACAGACTGGAAAAAAACAAACATCTGAATATCAACAGCGATGAACCTCCTAAGCTCCATGTTTCCATCTTCACAGTTACCTTGAATTCAACAAGTGAATAAATGATGAGTTTATTACTGTTGTGTAAATACATCAACACATATAGGCTGCTGCCACTTCAAGCCGTGATGCGACTTTTACTGACAACATTTGATAAGGATGAAAAATAGAAATTTCTTAGTGATTTGACCTAAAAACACTAATAAATTACAACCAAATTCAGCAACTAGTTGAAATACTTTTTTCTTCGGGTGAGTTCAGCTTTTGACTTTTATGATAAATGGATCATGCCACGCTCTTCCTTCCTTATTATATTCACATCCTTGAAAGTGACAGGCAGTGCTCTGTCTGGGTCGCTCCCATCTGTGTGTCTGAAGCTTTAACCACAGGTTTCTGCAGGTTTTCACTCAGTTTCTGTAACTGTTAATGAACGAGGGCCACTTTACACTTTAACGCTGCGGGGGCCAACGCAGGAGACCGCTAACGGGCATGTAGGCTGGTCCCACCAACTCTGTGGTGGCTTTTTATCCCATCACCAGTACAAAGACTAGAGTTTTAAAAGGGAATGAAGTTAAATCCTAAAATGGATTTGCCAGCATGTTCTTATTAAATGGTAAGACTGAAATGCAAAACCATCATGTCATTACCTGAAGGTGAGAGTGATGATGCACTTTTAGTTTTATTGTTTCACCAGATGCATCGTGAAGACGAAAAGTTCCCATTGGAGACTCTTGGATGTACAGTCATGTCTTTTAGACATCTTTTACAGTCATCTTTTAGATATTCAGTTCTTTATTAAGAAATGTTCACAAATCTATGTCTAACCTTGTTTTTGTTTTTATTTGCATTTATTTTATTTTAGCCATTTTAAGTGGGAATGAATGTGGGGGTGTCCTAAAAAAAGATGGGGTGTCCTAATTTATTCCTCACTATTTGTTTAGAATTACATTTTAAAGAAAATTTGAAAAAAGTCTTTAATTTATTTTTAATTGTTTCGTAGTATTAAGTGGATCTCCCAGTATTTTTAACATTGATATTAAATATCCATATATCCAAAAATGTCAAAAAACACACAGGCTTATACAGGGTGTCCTAATTTTTTTCACATGACTGTAGTTAACATGATCAATGAGCACAATATCGAATATAATAGAGTGGAAAAATGAGCTTCTGCGCTTCCTCCCCAAACATCTGAAGCTGTAGCAGGTGCCTCTCAGCCCAAGGACATCAAACTCATTAAAGAGACTCTGAAGAAGACACAGACAGTGTCGAAATGTCAGTTTATGCACCAATAAGGGCTGTGAATTGGACAGTGTGCTCCAGACTCTCTTTTCTTAACAGAATATAATGCCTTTGTTGTCTTTGTCATATAATGAGTTAGGTGGTGAAGAGTACTCAGATGCAAGCAGGAGTATGGTGCAAAAGAAACAATTTATTAAATTTTAAATTAAATCACCCTTATTGTCATTCAGCTGTACAACCAATCATGTACAGCAGAACGAGATTGTGGTTTACCTATCTACAGTGTAAATCACACACACCCCAAGTGCAGAATCAGAGGGCCGCTGCCATGCAAGGCGCCGCCACAGAGTTCCCTCCTCCATTCCATTTATTGCTGAGCACCAAGCTGGACGGCAGGAAGTTCCACATTTTATATGGTCTTTGGCATGACCGGGCCGGGATTTGAACCCCTGCCTCCTGGGTGTGGGGCGGATGCTCTACCAACTGAGCCACCACTCCGGTAGAGTGGTAGCTCAGTTAACAGTTAACAAACACTAGAACAAAATAACTGGCAGCACATGGGCTGAAAACAAAACTTAAACAAGGCAAAAACTTCCAGGAGAACAGGAATTACGGCAGGCACATTCAGAAACATCAGTGAAGCTACACCCGACGGAGGCAGCACACCAAACAAATAGACCAAGGGATAATTACGTAATGCAGGTAAGGTGGGAACAATCAAGGGAAGCAGGGAAGAGGCTGCAGGTAAGAAATGCAAGACTGGTGGTGCTGCACAGACAAACAGACACGGAACACGCACAAAGCATGACCAAAGGACTAAGGACAATGTGGGGATAAATAATGCAACATACAACCACAATTGGAACTTGAACATAAACAGAAAACACAGATAAATTAAATCCCAAACTAATGATGACAAAAATAATAAAAATAATATAGAAAATAAATCCCAAATACAAGTAACAAAAAACACACAGAAATAAACTCAGAGAGTGGGAGTAACCCTATGGTCATTCTCCAGACCATGACAGTCTTAGACATCCAGTCAATGAAATTTGTTTTTCACCAGACATCATTTACGTCAGTGCTGTCTTTGTCAATAAGTCCGGTCACTGTACTGTTATCTAGCTAGCTAGCATTCGAAGAGTATCCCTTCTTGTGTTTGCGTTCTCTTCAACACGTTTTTGTCAACGTCTTCACATGAAGTAAAGAGAAAGAAGGATACACAATTATGTGAGGCTTCAGAAGAAACTGGACACTGTGAGGTTTTAATTTAAACTCCGATATGACTAATTTTTAGGCCATTTTCAAACCTGAAAATCTGCACCAAGGTTCATGTTTGTGTTCCATCATCTACATTTGGCCCAGTTAAGTGTTGTTTCACACTGCTTCCTCTCCAAGTGAGCTGAACAGCTTCACGTGATGCTCCTCTGTGCTGTTGTCATAATGATGTTTGTGTTGTTAGCACTGACTGGTAATTAGCAGAAATGCTGCTCACCTTTCAAGGAATTTTCTGCAGCTCTGGACACATTGGTAACTGCACTTTAAGTGTAAAGAGGAGGTTTCACACCTAAAATTTTGGTCCGAATCAAACTGAAAAAGTCCTAAAGTCCGGACCAAACTGGTTAGGTGTGTGTTAAGGTGCATTCACAAAGCCACTGTTTTGTCCAGACCAAAGGATTATCTGCGGATACTTTGGTTTGTTTGGTGCCATCTGAATATGTGTTCGAACTCTGGTCCGTACCAAACAAGCGGAGTCTGGTCCGCCTGAAAACAGGGGTCTCAGTTCACTTGCAAATGAAGTCTGGTGCGCTTCACTTGCAGTGTGAATGCAAACGGACTATCCAGCTGACCAAAGGGCGAAAGTGCCCCTCAGTGTTTGTGTATCCATAGCAACACATAGTCTGAGAAGAGGAAGTGGCATTTACCTTAGAACGTTTTGAGTAGAAACTAACAATAAAGATAACTGTGTGCATCCAATAAATCCTTTTATCGACGAAAGCCGAGGAGAAAAAAAAAAGTCTCGTTTTGAGGTGGACAAACAACCCAGTGGAAGGGAACAGATTTCCGTTTTCAGTCCTGGCCAATCAATGAGCCGGATTTTTCTTCTTTGTCAAGATTTTTTTCTTCCTGGTCAGTGGTGGTTTTGGCTACAGCACCCCAAATGAACAGTGGTTGTAACTGCATGAAGGCAACTGCAGTGTGAATACAAACCAAACCAAACGAAGGTGCGAAAATTCTTAGCTTTCCTCGCCCAATCAAACCGAGACACCCGGACTATCACACTATGGTGTGAATGCAGTAAAAAAAGCTAATGGGGCTAACTATTAGCCTGCATCTAGCATACAAAAACACATTTTCCATAGTGTGAAATCTCTCTTTTCCCCACTACTGAACAGTGTTGGGCAAATTACTAAAAATAGTAACTAATTACAGTTACTAGTTACAACTTTTCCAAAGTAATTGAGTTACCTTACCACTTACTGCATGATTAAAGTACCTAGTTACTTGGAAAAGTAACTTTTATGTTACTTTTAAATGCATACTTAAATCATCTTACACACTTAGCAAAATGATTTAATTAATGGATTACATTACAGGCTTATTAATATCAGGCTGAAAACAGACTGTTTCAGACAGAGCTTTTAGAACATGTTCAGTCTGATTTTTCCTGCCTTGAGAGCTCTTACTCTGGGGAAAATCTGAAGAAAATCATTACAATATTGTCAGTAATTTCCTCCTTTTGGGGTGAGAAATAGGGTTTTTTGAGTGTTAAAGAGGGAAAAAGAGTGAGATGGCAACACTGTATAAAGCTGTCAGTGTTTCTTACCTCTTTGATATGGATTTAATCCAATGTGCAGTGAGCCAAAGAAAATGGCCATATCCACAGTCCAAATGTCTGCTGTGACAGAAACATGATCTAGTCCCTCAAATTGCTTTTGGAAATCAAAATACATTTTTGAATAATCTTTATTCAGGTAGCAAGTAAATGTACTTTAATTCCCATGGATCACAGTCCAGGGCCTGGATCACAAACTGTCCAGATGCGTACCTGTGCTTGAAATCCAGCTGTGGGTGTTGAGACAAGAGTATTTCACTTTACATCCAGCCGTGGCTGTTCAGATAACGTAGATCCACTAAGATGGTGTTGTTAGCATAGCATAGCACTAGCTTTGTTGTTGTTTTAAGGCGCTTCTGCAGATTGCAGTAGGTCTCAGCAGGCACTTAACTGGCAACTCACCAGAATCAGAATCAGAATCAGAATCAGGTTTATTGCCATTGTTCATGTAGTACACAAACTAGGAATTTGTCTCGGTACAATGCTGCAACATTAAACATGATAAGATAAGAGAAATAAACTATACATGTAATAAAGTGTAGGATAAGATATGACCAATAATATAAGCACCAATATGCTTTTGTCCTTAACCACAACAATGGAAAAATAATCCATTTCCACAAAAATAAAGTAGCTTCATCTTTTCCTCTCCTCAGTAGTGAAGACAGGCTCTTTGCAACAGGACACGTAGACTGATGGCTGCATCAGCTATGGTAGGGTCAGTCTGTATATTCATTTAATTGTGCTAAAAATACCTTATGCATCTGATCAAATTTCAGTAAATGTAGTGCTTTACTGATTTCCTAAACAGTAATTTCATTACACAGCATGTTACTGCAAAAGTAGTGGTGTTACAGTAGCATGTTACTTTGTAACCCTTTACTCCCAACACTGCTACTGAATTAGGGTAGAAATGACATTACAATTGAGTTACTTTAAATAAAGTTCTCAGAACACCACTGAAGCAGAGGGATACGTATCCTATGAACTTTCTGAGTGTGATTACCTGGAATTATATAACTCCTAAAATCACTATTATCCAATCAGATTGCACAGTCACAACTAATTCTTTGTTATAGTGATGAAAGCATTTGTATTTGTGTCAATGGGCGGATATTTCATGTTACTCTTGAGGGGGGCAATAAGCAGAACATTTAAAGATTGAGGGGAACACTATTGATAGTTGGTGCCCGATGCAAGATTGTGTTGCATCGGGCCCCGACTTTTCCTTATTATTATTGTAATAAGGAAGAGTCCAAACCCTTTAAAACAAAAACTTTATAAAAACAAATTTGAATGATTGTCTAGATTTAGAGAAAAAAAATAAGGCATTACATTGAAAAAAATCTTAACCAACATTCAGATAAATGTTGCACATTTAAAAGGAAAAAAGTCACAAATTTACAACAAAAAAGTTGTAGATTTATGATGAAAAAATTGTGACTTGATGAGAAAAAAACAACAAATTCATCTGAAAAAAATAAAAAAAAATAAATGAGAAAGTCACAATTTGATTAAAAAAAAGTTGCAACTTTACAACAAAAAATTTGCAGTTATGAAAAAAAAGTTGGAATTTAAAAAAAAACAAAACAGAAACTTAAAAAAAGAAAATTTATGAGAAAACAGTTTCAACTTTGCAATTCCAAAAAAATTCAAATTTATAACAAAATTTGCATATTTACAAGAAAAAAGTTACAAATTCATGAGAAAAAATTACAAATTTAAAAGTCAAAATTATCAAATTTACAAGAAAAAAGTGTAAAATTTTTGAGGAAATGGTTGCAATTTTTTAAATGCTACAAATTCATGAGAAAAGTAGCAAATTAACAAGAAAAAAGTCACAACTTGATTAAAAAAAGTTGGAACTTTACATAAAAAATTAAATTTATGAGAAAAAAAATAGCAAATTTACAAGAAAAAAGTTTCATACTTATGAGAAAAAAGTTGGAAATTTCTAAGAAAAAAAATAGTAAATTTAAAAGAAAAACGTTCCAGATCTTAATAACAAAAGTTACATTTTTTTTTTTTTTTTTTACAAAAGCACTTGCAGATTTAAAAGAAAGAAGTTGCAAATTTAAAAATGTTCCAAATTTGCAAGCTTTTTCTTTTGCTGCGTTTAGCATTGGTGCTTCACAGTCTTCTGTAACATGATATTTAAAGGTACGCTGTGTAACATTTTGGATGATCTGTTATCAAAAATTAAGATTATCAAGCATAAACATGTTTTGAATCCACCTTATTCCTAGGCCCCATGATGCCTTGTGTAAATTATGGTAGCAACTTCCGGTTCTAGTTTAGAACATATGGTTGTCACTGAAACAGGACACTTTTCCTTGTTAAAAAACAATGACTTGGCATCAGAAATGCGGGAACACGGCCTCTTGCACCTCAAAACAGTAACATAATCATACGACTTCCCACAACTATCAAGGCATGGAAAGATGACCTTAAAAAGTAGTGATGTATCGGTCGCGAATGAAACGGCTCTTAGAGCCGGCTTTTTGAAGTGAACGACTGGAGCCGGCTCCTTATTGGGAGCTGTGTTTTTTTTTTGTTTTTTTTTTCCTTTCTCTCACCCTCTCTGTCTCACTTTTTTTTCTCTTCAAGCCTCACGTGATTGGTCAATATGTGTTTGTGCCTTGTGTTTGCGCTGAGGGGGGAGAGGCGGTAGTTACACTGGCAGCAGCGGTAGCACACGAACAGAGCAGGAGGGGGAGAGAGGAAGAGAGTCAGGGGAAACAAGAAGAGACGACATCGACACATTAGAAAGGTATAGTAAAGAAAATGAGTGACACCAGGAAAAGAAGCAAAATCTGGAACCATTTCAATTTTATTGACAATACAAAGGCAGAGTGTCGAGTCTGCCAGAAAAGAATATCATATAGAGCCGGCTCCACAAACAACCTGCACAGGCACCCGAGAACTGTCCACCCAGCAGTGCAATGGGAAGATAAAACACAGTCAGTTGAGTGTGATATTAATGAAGGTGCCAGTGTCTCTGCTGCAACTGTTGTTGCTGCTTCTAGGCCCTTAGAATAGAGGGTTAGTATTAATGAAAGCGCTTTGAGTGGTCTTTGTGACTAGAAAAGCGCTATATAAGTGCAGGTTAGTTAGTTAGTAGTTAGTTAGTTCTACTGCAGTATCTACAGCATCATGCAGTATACCACCACAACCACCTAAACCTACAACCCAGAGCTCTACGAGACAGTTTTTGCAGAAGTCTGTTTTCCCAGCAAGACAGAACTCAATTGATGAAGAACTGGCAAAAATGATTGCACTTGATTTCCAACCATTTTCAGTTGTGGATGATAAAGGATTCAGGAAGTTTATTCATGCACTCAATCCAATGTATGCAATTCCAAGCAGGAAAACACTCTCCCAAAAAATCATCCCGGGTCTATATGACAGAGAACGTGCATCACTGCAAGAGAGGGTTAAAAAAGCCACAGCAGTCTGTCTAACAACTGACAGCTGGACATCCCAAACCACCACATCCTTCTTGTCAGTAACGTGTCACTTTATTGAAAATTATAAAATGGTGTCCTGTCTTCTGGATTGTTTTGAGTTCAGCGACAGACACACTTCTGAGAACTTAGCAGAAGAGCTGCTCAAAGTGGCAAAAGAGTGGGATGTGGGAAACAAAGTGGTTTGCTGTGTTACTGACAATGCAGCTAACATAACAAAAGCAATTAAAATCCTGAAATGGACCCACCACCCATGTCTTGCACACACAATTAACCTGGTTGTAAGAGATGCTTTGAAGGTGATGAAGCCAGCTGTGGACAAAGTGAAGGCAATAGTGGAATTTTTCCACAGGAGCACAACAGCCACACACAAGCTCAAATCTACCCAACAACAGATGGGCATGCCTGAGCTGAAGCTCAAACAAGAATGTATCACAAGGTGGAATTCCACCTTTCATATGCTAAAACGGATTCTGGAGTCCAAGGATGCAGTCATCTCTACCCTGGCAGTTATCAATGCACCGGTCGACCCTCTGAGCCAGGAGGAATGGGAGGTACTACAGGAGGCATGCACTGTTCTGGAGCCATTTGAGCAGGTCACTGTGGAGATCAGTGCAGACAGGTGAGTGTGCAAATGTTATTGCATTATTATTATTATTATTATTATTATTATTATTATTATTAGTAGTAGTAGTAGTAGTAGTAGTAGTAGTAGTAGTAGTAGTAGTAGTAGTAGTAGTAGTAGTAGTTCTTCTTCTTCTTCTTCTTCTTCTTCTTCTTCTTCTTCTTCTTGCATTACTGGTATGAAAAGCAGATTAGACATGATCATAAATAATAATATACTGCTGAATTAAAAAAAGCATAATTTTGAAACTTGTTGTTTACTCTTTTTCAGCCATGTCACAGCCTCCAAAATGTAAATCCTGTGCAAGGGTTTGCAGAGAGTGACAGCTGAGCACCAAACCAGAGTAACTACAGGAAAAGTGAAAGAGTTGGTCGATGCTCTCTGTGCATCCATGGACAGAAAGTTCCACAGAATGGAATATAACGTTGTTCTCTCTGAAACCACCATTCTTGATCCAAGATTCAAGAAGCTGGTCTTTAATGACAACAGAGCGGTGGATGAAGCTCTTCAGAGAATAACTGCAGCAGCAGCAAGATCCAGCCAACCAACTCCACTGCCAGGGGACCAAGAGGGAGAAGAGGCAGAAGAAGGTGAACAAAAGGAGCAACAAGCATCTGCTGTTTGGAGGTTCTTTGAAGAACGAGCAAGTAGAGACACTACCAGAAGGAATCCCTCAACAGATGTTATACTGGAAGTGAGATCCTACGTTGATGAGCCCCTTTGCCAGAGAAGTGCAGACCCACTGAGCTGGTGGGAGACCAAGGCTTCAATTTATCCACATCTCACCCAGGTGATGACACGGAGACTGTGCATTGTGGCAACATCAGTCCCCTCTGAGAGAATCTTCTCCATAACAGGGCAGATAATTACTGAAAGAAGAAACCGGATCAGCTCCTCAAAGCTGAGGCACTTGGTATTTCTAAATGCCAACCTTTACCTTAATTAAAGATCTGGGTGTTCATTTTTTTCTTTTTGTTTTGCATATTTTAATTTATATTTTATTGTGTTGTGGTTTGCAGTGTTTTGTGTTGTTTCACTTTAAATTTGTTTAAAAGGAAAAAGCTGAAAATTTAAAGAGCTAAAAGTTGAATTGTAAATAATTGTTTTTTTTGTATTTTATAATTTACTTTTTACATTTTTTGTGGAGTGAATAAATAAAAGCATATTTATATAATAAACATATATAAATAAAAAAACACATTTTTGCATTAGTAATTCATTTTGTGCATAATTTTATATTGTTGTTGATAATAAATTAAATTAATAAATTAAAGCAACAAAACAACCTGAAGAGCCGCTTGGGAGCCAAAAGAGTCGGCTCTTTTTAGTGAGCTGAGCCAAAAGAGCTGGTTCTCTAAAAAGAGCAGGAATTCCCATCACTATTAAAAAGTTTCCTCTTACAGTAGCTCTGTTAGTTAGCTGCTGCTAAGATGCTAATGGTGTAAACAAATGATCTGTGCTGGCAAAATGAGTAACTTTGAGGACATTTTCAAAACTCATGTAATGTTATTTCAATGTTCTGTATTGAAAGAGCTTTAAAATGATACTTAATTTGTAGGTAGTGTGAAAAAACTGACCCAGAAAAAGATGACTTGTTTATATTTTAGCTAGGTTGAAAACTCGCTTTCGTTTGGTTGGGAGTTACGTCTTCCACAAAAGCATAGGTATGTTTAGAAAGTACGACGTCTAAGCTTCACAATGATGCCAGGCAATCTTGCCCTCCCAAACAAAGAAAGAGTCATGATTTACGACTTCGCGTTCCCTGTACTCATAATGATGCGGTGCACATTCCAACCAGCACATCTCTCCACCACAATAAAATCGGCTGCATTTTGTTGAAATATGTTGGACATGATCAAATTTACCTTAGAGCAGACGTACACCACAACACCGTGCTTGGATGTCGTTTGTCACCGTGTGGTGAGAAGCCTCCATTTATCCAGTCTATTGGCACAACCACGAACACCAGCAAGTACCAGAACTACGCAAAAACATTCAAAAAATGCAAAAACTAGAAGAGCTTAAATTAGCTGCCACTTGAGTGCAAAACACGTATGTGGACTATACATTAAAATGAATTTGAAAAACTTTTAAAAATGCTATTTTAAATGCCCCTGCTGCTCCACTCTTACTGACTGATTTAACATTAGGTCTGCCGAAATCAGAAGTTCCGCCCATAATCATTCCTACAGCCGCACCCCCAGGAATAAAGTGGATAGTGTATAGTCTTAAAAAAAAGCAGTTTGATATTATTATATTATTATGTTGTCTGTTATCTACAAAGGGAGAGAAAAAAATGTATACTGCCAGCCTTTTATCATCATGAAATAGTTCCTAATGGTTACTTTGCTAATTAACTTCTATATGTATAGACAAGAGTTAGCTAATGTTTACAATAACACTACTCAACTGCTGAACATGCACTGACTGGCATTGTCTCTGATAGTTTTGCACATTACATTTCCTCAATTTTTCTCTTACCCGTTGACATATTGGTAGAGTTGCAAGGAGATGTCATCTTGGCAAATAAGCATTTGGCAATTGCAAAAGTTTTGACACCTGATTGTCTCCATGGAGAGTCACTTGCATTCTGAAGGCAAGAGGTGGGGAATAGATTTTCAGGTTGTTGCAATTTGGAACCTCACCACTAGATGCCACCAGTTTTTTACACAGTGCACCTGTGTCACACCTGCCTCAGTAATTCTGTGTTGTCATGTGACAGTTTTGTTCAGCGTCACTGATGCTACGTCCTGATGTGTTACAGGATGAACCACAGGATCAAACTTTCACTGCACAAACAGTAATGAGGAATTACTCTGGAACCACAGTTAGAAATGGATTACTGTTCACATCACAGTGATTAATTCATCTGCAAAATCCAAATAATTCAGGGCCCTCTCATTGGTATTTTTTATTGTCTTTTATTAAGCCTTAGAAATTCATCAGTGTGAAATAATCAGAAAACAGCAATTTATTTCTCTCTTTTTACCAACCTTCCTCTGGAGAAAAGACACACAGCTCTGAGTCATTTTATCATCCATCGTAGTGTTCACTGAGAGAGGATGATGATTAGAAAGAACAGAGGTGACATAGAACAGAGCTTTAATCTGAGAACAGCTACAACTGCACAGAGACAACCACATGTTCGGTAATTACAGTCTAGGCACATCTGTCTATTCAAATATTGTCTTTAGAACTAATTTAGAGCTCATTTTGATTTGGTGTGCACGTGTTCTATGTGTCGTATATTTCTAACATTGGTTGGTAAAGGAGCAGTGACTCATTTGAACAGCAATACTGGAACTGCACATTAAATTTTCATTTGAACTGACTTGTTTAGTCACTAAATGAACTCTGAGAGAATGGCCATGCAGTTCTCAAGTCTGTGGAAACCATCTGGGTCTGGGAGGCAGATACCCTCTGTTCTCGGCTCAAGTGGGAGCCGACCATCAGCTCCCTCATCAAAAAGGCCCAGCAGAGGATGTTCTTCCTGCGGCAGCTGAGGAAGCTCAAGCTACCCACCAAGATGTTAGTGCAGTTCTACACAGCCATCATCGAGTCCATCCTCACCACCTCCATAACCGTGTGGTACGCAGGAGCCACTGCCAGGGACAGACTAAGGCTGCAGCGCGTCGTGCGCACTGCTGAGAAGGTGATCGGCTGCAAGCTCCCATCTCTCCAGGATCTGTACATCTCCAGGACCCGGAGGCGTGCTGGCCGGATCATAGCCGATCCCTCACACCCTGGTCATGTACTGTTTGCCCCTCTCCCCTCAGGTAGAAGACTTCGGTCCATCCAGACTAAAACCTCCCGTCACATGAACAGCTTCTTCCCCTCTGCCATCAGACTGCTGAACACTAAGTGACTTATTGACTCTCGTGCACTACGTACAGCAGCTCAACCAGACTCATGTCAATCATCACTGTTTTCTTCCTGCATTACCGACTGCACTATATGGTTCTCCACATTATCTGCTGCTCTCTAATATATTTAAACTGCTGACTGGTATTACTCACTCTTATTCTACACTTTATTGCATGTATAGTTTATTTCTTTTATTTTAGCATGTTTAATGTTGCAGCATTGCACCGAGACAAATTCCTAGTTTGTGTACTACATGAACAATGGCAATAAATCTGATTCTGATTCTGATTCTATTAAGATCAGGTTTAAGACTACTTTGTCTAGATGATTTATAATTATTGAAATTTTGATCATTTAATTATGGTGGTTGTTTTCATCTACTCTCTTGGTGGATGCCAGCGTCGGCGCCGACATTCACTGGCAGCATGCTCATTCAATTGACCGTAACTCCATGAATATTACACCTAGAAATTTCATTCCAAGTGCTCATAAAAGATGAGAAGTCGGTCTTTACCGTAATACCGGAAAAGATTTCATACGTTACGCTGGAGGTTTACTGATCAGACAAAGGTGAAGCTAATGGGAAGCTAACGGGGTTAGCATGCAGAGGAGTCAACCATCATGGAGTGGCTGTGTGGTAAAAGTGGTGTTTTTGCAGTGTTTAAGCGGTGTTTATAGAGTAAATAATAGTTTAGCATTGTAAATAGTAGTTTTATTATTGTTTATGATAGGTTTGGAGTTTCTTTTATTGTTTTTGTAAAGTGTTTTATCCGTGTTTACAATGAGCATCTATGTTGTTGCTGGTGCATCAATACATCCAGTGACTCCGTGTTTTTAGGTATTTCAGAGCTGTTGTTTTTTTTGAGTAATAACTTCTAAATAGTTCAGCATAAAATGTTGAGGAGATTAGAATGCAGAAAGACCCATGGATGAAGAGGGTTCTCAGAAGTATCCCAGTTTCAGCCACACATGGAAAAGTAATTGGTAAGATGGTGCACGTTCTGAAATAAGTGCACTTTTGAGTATTTTTGTGTGTTTTAGCAATGTTTAAAGTGTAAATAATAGTTTAGCATTGTAAATAGTAGTTTTAGTATTGTTTGTGAGAGGATTGGAGTGTCTTTTATTGCTTTTGTAATGTGTTTTGTCCGTGTTTTCAAGGAGTGTCTATTGTTCTGTTGTTCTCACTTGGGCGTCTATGTGTCCGGTGACTCCATGCTTTTAGATATTTCAGACATTTTTGGACCAATAATTTGTAAATAGTTTAGCAAAAAATGTTGAGGAGATCAACTAGAAAGGAGGAAGACCTATGGATGAAGAGCATTCTCAGGAGAAGTGTCCCAACCTCAACCAGAGTAATAAATTTTGAGTTACTGGATATTTATTCTCAGCTTTGTTACAATTTTTTCAGTAACTATTTCTTGCTTTTATTTATTTATTTATTTATTTATTTATTTATTTATTTATTTATTCATTCATTCATTCATTTATTTGATCAATATCTAATGTATTGTTTTCTTATCAGCTTTGTTTCAATTTGCTTTATCATTGCTTTTTATTGCTATTCCTGTGTTTTATTTATTTATTTACCTATTGCTATACTGTTGAACATTTTTTTCTAGAAACACAAGTTTCTTGTGGATAAATCTCATCTGATCTTATGTTGTAACTTTATATTTTTAGAGATTCTTCAGATGAAGAGTCATCCACCTGGAACCCCAGTGGCTGGAGAGGAACTGATTCCTGGACTACAAAAGAGATGAGAGAACGCCAAGACATGGGCACACAAAACAGCATGTGAATTGGACACTGTAAGCTCTGGGCAAACGCAAATACTTGTGATGAGGTATAAGGGGTTCAGTTTTATTTTGCTGTCTCAAAACTGTTGTTCATGGACAGCTGAAATGTTTAGAGAGAGAAAACTGATGAAAATTCAATTCCGCTTTGGATATTTTTAGATATTAAACACTATATTAAGCATTTGCAACATATAATATTCACAAGTACTGGCAGATTTTTAAATTTGCACTTCTCCTGAAGTAAAGACCAAAACATTTTACACAAACACCATTTTATTACATATTTATGGACAAAAAAGATAAAAAAATACTAGGTAAACTGTTATAATTACAGGTGTAAATTAATGCAAACACAATTTAGATACGTTTAATGTTCAATTGCCTTTGTTGTGTTTTACTGACTTGCTCTGTAAACCCCTTTTGTTTGCACATCTACAGTATAAATGAAAGCACCACAGGTGATGATGCCTCATTGCTTGCGGCATGGTAGCATGGGATAGCTAAATAGTATGTCAGTCGTTCCAGGCATGGTTTTGAAATGCTTGGCATTTGTTTACACAGGAATGATGCTGACGTCACCATCACTACTCACACGAGGTGTACCTCAGCCCAGGGCTGCACGCTGGCTTTTTTGTAAAGGAGCTCATGAAAGAAAAAATATAGAAGAACAAAAATAAAATTAGAAGCACAAAGAAAAATGCTGAAGCAACTTAAGTAATTTAAAACATGTATATTTGCACTACGGTGTGCAGTAGCAGGTAAAAATATCAAAAAAATTAAAAACTATCACCATAACCATCAATACTAAATCAGAACTTATGTTAGGGGACGGCAGTGGCTCAGGAGGTAGAGCAGGTTGTCCACTAACCACAGGGTTGGCAGTTCAAATCCCGCTCTCCCCAGATATCCTGCCGTTGTGTCCCTGGGCAAGACACTTTACCCCAATTGCTCCTGGTGGGTCTGGAAGCGCCATGTTAGGCAGCATGCCACCATCAGTGTGTGAATGGGTGGATTGCAGGATCTGTAAAGCACTTTGGTCATCAAGAGATGAGAATAAAAGCGCTATATAAGTGAATGCCATTTACCATTTTAATGGTAAAAAGCTTTTACTTACATAGAGCTTTTTTCTCATCTCTAGATGACCAAAGTTCTTTACAGATCCTGCTGTCCACACACTGATAGCGGCGGAGCTGCCATGCACCGGTGCTGGCCTGACCCGCCAGGAGCAACTGGGGGTTCAGTGTCTTGCTCAAGGACACTTCGACATGCAGACTGCAGACAGAGCGGGAATCGAATCCCTGACCCTCCGATCAGTAGTCAGCCACACTACACCTGTGCCGCAGCCGCCCCAGAGAAGGTTGAAATGTTTCACTCTTTGTGTAATGAATATGGAGAAAGCTTCTAGAATTATACTGCAAAAAAAACAAATTTATTGAAATGCAGTTTTTTTTTTTCCTATAAACAATAAACATGCAGTATTGTTATTTAGCTTGCAGCCCCGTTATCTTCACAGCTGCTCTGACTGCTGACCCTCAGGTTCTCCACCATGGACCTCAGAGAGATAAACAAGAGGAAAGAAAAAAACAAAATCTCATTATTATACAGATGTATTGGAACATTTTTAATGTCAGCATAATCAATTTTTTTTTTTGAGGAAATAGTTGCAAATTTATGAGAAAATATTCACAATATTTTGAAGAAAAAGTTGCAGATTTATGAGAAAATGTCATATTTTTTAAAAAAGTTACAAATTGGTGAGAAAAAAGTTGCTTATTTAAGAGTAAAAAGTTACAAATTTGTGAGAAAAAAATCACAAATTGTTGGAAAAAAAATTCAGATGTACAAGAAAGAAATTGCAGATTAATGAGAAAAAATGCTGCAAGTTTATAACAAAAAAGTCAAAAGATTTTGAAGAAAATTTTGCAAATTTATGAGAATAGACTCAAAAATTTATGAGTAAAAAGTTGAAAATTTACAAGAAAAATGTTTTCAATTCATGAGAAAAATGTTGCAAAATTTTGGAGAAAAAGATGTAAATTTAAGAGAAAAATGTCTCAAATGTTTTAAAAAGTTGCAAATCTATGAGAAAATAGTTGAAATTTACAGAGAAAAAAAGATGTGCAAGAACATTTTTAATGTTGTTTCCAAATAAATTACAGTGATCCCTCGCTACTTCGCGCTTCACCTTTCGCGCCCTCAGTGCATCGCGGATTTTTCAAAAATATTCATCAAAAATTCAAAATTGAGAAAAAATGGGCGGGCGCTAGCAGAAGGCAGGGAGACTACATTAGAACATCAGGTATCAACACGGAGAGCCCGCACAACTCAAAATCCACCTCTCTGACCACCGCTCCACTCCTCTCCTCCCACCTCTTCACCGCTCGGGAATCTCGCAAGCTGATTGGCCGAGACGTTTTACCCAGCTTCTCTCCCTGCCGAGCGCCCATACCCAGCGAAGGAAGACCGCATTCATTGTTCGCTGTTCTCTTGTGCCTTTTTGTGCAAAATAGTCTTCCCGTCGATCCACTACGCCACCTCCTGCAGCTTCTCTAGCTCTATCGGAAGCTGCCCTCGACGATCCTGCGCCTCTAGCACCTGACGATGAGGCGTCACCTGAGGAGCAGTAAAGCTCTCATTAACCTGTGCAGTAAATCATCTTCATCTTGAGTTACGTATCTTGTTATAAGAATAAAAGAGTTCTAAAAACATATTTATGTACACTTTATTTACATCTACGTATGTATGTATACTTACACACACACACACACACGTATCATATGAGAGAGAGAGTGAGAGAATGAACGTACGTATTATTTATGGGTGACGTCATTAGGAGTGACGCTACTTCGCGGTTTTTCACTTTTCGCGGTCGGTTCTGGAACCCATTAACAGCGATAAGTGAGGGATCACTGTATTACAGATGCCATGTTCCTCCTCAGCTTAATGAACTGTTTGGTTTTCTCTAAAAATAAGCTTTAGTGGTTTTATTTCACACTAGCCCATCAGCTTTACTTTAGGAAATAAATCAATAAATAACACAACTGTAAAAGTTCTTTTAAAGCACATGAATCAACCACATCACACCTTGGCGTTTTTTCAAGAACTAATAAAATCAGCTGAACTTTAGAGAAAACAACAATTTAACATGTTAATAATGTAACCATGGAGACACCCGTGGTAGAAGACATCAGAAAAATAATGTGATGGAACATAAGCGTTAATTTTAGGAGTCATCAGTGTTTTAACATTCAAACTGCTACATAATTTAAGCCCAAAACTTACTATTAAAACTTTTTTTTTCCTCCTGCTCCTCCTCTTCTGACATTGCCTGTCAGTTGCTCTGAGCTCTGCTCTGATTGGCTCATTGCGATTTGAGCGGTATGGCACTGAAAACTACAGGAAGAAAATATGTTGTCCAGTGTCTTCAAAACTAAACAGCGAAGCGAGTCTTTAACCTCTTGCACTCCAGTGTACCACGGACGGGCACGTCTCTGCGTCCAAGCGTGCACTGAAAAAAAAAAAAAAGTTCTTCCACTACAGACACAGCCGCGAACAGATCAGATATGATTGACCTCTCATTCGACTAATAAGAGCCTTGAATTGGGTTTCTGAAACCTTGAAGAACCAATGACTGAAAACCTAGCAAGACGGACCCGCCTACCAACGCTGTGAATGCAGCCAGCCAATTGAAGCACAGAAGTTCGGGCTGGGTGAAGAGAGACTGACTGCTGCAGCAGATGAAAAAAAGGACCCGCAAGAAGAACCCCACAGACCCAGCAGCACGGAGACCATCCACAAGTGCGACCTGTGTGACAGACTGCCATTCGCGCATCGGCATGTTCAGCCACAGGCGGTGCTTTTTTTGTTTATGTTCCAGCAGAGTAGACGTTAGGATTCTCATCCATGGTCATCATAGACCGACGGAGGCCGACGACAAAGGCTGAGTGACACACACGCGTTCACCAGTCTTTTTTTAACTACTACTGTTATTTGTTTTCAAAAATCGTTCGCCAAAAACCGCAATCATGGAAGCGCAAAACCGCAATAATGGAATTATGTTTTGATCGGGTCGCGAGACCAGCGTCGCGTTCGTCTGACAATGAGGAAGAAGTTCCCCAGCTCCGCTTCTGCTGTGAAGAGGTAAGTGTTCTAAGCTAAATTATTCATTATCCCTGAAAATTGTAATCAAAATGACTTTTGACCGATCGGTAAATTACAGCTGTGCGTCATCGCTGCATGACGGACCGTGGCGCAACGGGCGATGTCCGTCCTCTGTAGCGGGGGGGGGGGGGAAACCCCCCCCCCCCGCTACAGAGGACGGACACACACACACAGCCCTGAGTGTCACCTTTCATTAGAGCCCAAGATGAAGCTTCTATATTGAATCATTCAAAAGTTACAGACGTTTTTCCAAACTGTGCCATTTGGCACAATTTGGCACAGTTCAAAAACGCTTGGGAACTACCTGAGGAAAAAGCTGTGTAATATATTCATTTTTTGTGGTATTGTTACACAATTTGGACCTCAGCTGGATAACACTTGGTTCTACATTTCTGTAGCATTTTCCAGCCCGGATCTGAAGCTGTGTGTTATTTGCAAGCATTTGTATCCGAAAAAACACCCAGGCCAAATTTATTTTCTTCAAGTTCACTATGTTTAGATGACTGTAACTCAGTGGCCCGAGCACTTAGAGAGATTGTGACTGTTTTGCCAAAAAAATTCAAAGTGTTCTCTCTTAAATGAGACCAACCCCATGAAGATGCTGCAAAGGGTTGAAGAACAGCTTTCGATTTACTTTGGGCACGTTATTTTTTGGCGTTTTTAGGGAAATTGACCGGAGTGCAAGGGGTTAAACAGACAGTATGGCAAATAAATGGTGTCACCGCTGAACATGTGTTTAGTTTTCAGTAAGAAAAACTGTTTAAAAGTTCACCGCAAGATCGACTGTTGACAGGAAGTGGTCTGTGCAGCTGTAAAAAAAGTCGCACTGCCACCTCTGCTCACAAAAACCTCTTCGCATCTTGAGCATCACCGTGTGTTTATGCCTTGTTTGTTTTGGGGGTTTTTTTGTCATTGAAATTCTGTCAAATTCTGTCTCAAATATCTCTTTGTGGAACAATAAAAAGAGTTAAATGTGACCCACGAAGGCATTTTTAAAGCCCGGCCTCTGTATGTCATTAAATTCATAATTGATTAAATATTTTTACGGCCTCGGGACTGTAAATACCCCTGTCCTTTGCTGGGAATAATGACCCAGAAATGATGCATGAGGAGGCTGGCTGTGAAGTTTGGAGGCAGCTCCTTCACAGGAATAACCGCGCTGTGGTACGGTTGGGAGTAGCCCGCCGCTAAAGGACTCCTTCAGCGTGAAGGAGATATGCCAGCAGGACTGTTGCTCTTCTCTTTTTGTTCCACAGATACTCCCACCCCATTAGGAACAAGGCCCCAGCTCATTGCTTCCACCATAAATAGTTCCTGCGTCGTTGTCTCCCTGATGGTCGTCCTGCTCGCCCCCCGACCGCCGCGCCAACGTCCTGACCTGTTTTGTGTGGAACAAACACGGCTCTGCGCCCCCACCACCTGTTCCTCCATTACACTTCACAAAAGACTTTAATTACTTTTCCTACATCTTCATTTTAGCTCTTTTTCATCTGGACACCAAACTTTCCAATTTTCCTCTCACTAACTTCTGCTACATTTTTCTGTGTCTTTTCACTGCCGCACATTTGCCGGCCTTGGTCAGATAAGGCTTTTTGTCTGAAACGCTGGACCGCTCTGCAGCCTCTCTTTCACTGGTTTTGGGCTTTTTTTTTTTTTTACCATTCCAGAAGTTTCTCAGGTGAGCTTTACACCAAGACTCATGCATGTGTTCTGTAGTGGTGAGAAACGCTCGACTGCAGACTGTAGGCGTCAAAAAGAGCGGATTAACCCCCCTCCCCACTATCATCATAAACCTTTACACACCATGTTACATTACAAAATAAAATCTCTTTGAAGCACCAATGCTAAAGGGAAAATAAGATGAAACTAAAGTTGCAACTTTTTTTGTAAATTTGCAATTTTTTGCTCATAAATCTACAGCTTTTTTCTTTTAAGTCTAATAAAATTGTGACTTTTTCACAAAAGAGATATTTTTTTATTTGCAACTTTTTCACATAATTGTGCTGGTTTTATCTTCTAAATTTGTGACATTTCCCTCTGAATAACCCTTGTTATTTCTCATAAATTTGTTACTATGTTTGTCATAAATCTGCAGTTTTTTTTCCTGTAAGCCTGTCAAAGTTTTCACATAGATTTAGATGTTTTTCCTCATAAATTTGCACATTTTCTAATAATGTGACTTTTTTCTTGTCAATTTGCAGTTTTTTTTCTCATAAATTGATTTTTTCTCATTGAATATTTTTCATTGTGAATCTGCAAGTTTTGCTCATAAAATAACTTTTTTATCATAATTTTGCTGCTTTAATCTTAATTTTGAACTTTTCCTCATGAATTTCCCCTTTTTTCTGATAAATTTGCTACTATTTTCATCATGAATCAATTATTTTTTTTTCTTTTTTCTTGTAAATTGTCAACTTTTTTTAATTTTAAATTTGCAACTTTATCTTGCAAATTAAATAAAATCACATACATTTTTACTTTGACTGTTTTCTTGACAAATTGCAAATATTTTCATAAATGTGCAACTTTTTTCTTTTAAATCTTGAACTTTTTTCATATATTTAAAACATTTTTCTTTTAAATTTGTAAAAAAATAAATCACATAAATTGTGACTTTTTTCTCAGAAATTTGCAACTTTTTTCAAATCAAATTCTATCTTATCTCGTATATTTGGAACTTTTTTTAAAATCTGCAACATTTTTCTCAAAAATTTGAAACTTTTTTCTTGCAAATTTGAAAAAAAAAATCACATAAATGTAAAGTTTTCTCATGAATTTGCCATGTTATTCCATTAAAATTGTGACTTTTTCCTCAAATTAAATATTTTCCATTGTAACTGCAGAACTGTTTCTGCAGAAAATGACGTTTTTCTCATAATTTTGCTGTTTTTATCTTTTAAATTTGCAACTTTTTTCTTTTGAATCTGCAACTTTTTTCTTGTAAACTTGAAATTTTTGAACTTTTGAAACTTTTTTCTTGTAAATCGACCATTTTTTTCTCCTAAAATTGTGATTTTTTTTCTAAAATGTGATGTTTCTCAATATATATTTGCAACTTTTTTCTCATAATTTTTCTGCTTTTTAAATTTGTGACTTTTATTTAATTTGCAGCATTCATAGGATTGCTGGTTAATATTTTTTTTTATTCTATGTAATGTCTTAAAATTTCTCTGTTCTCTGCTCACCTATGACTCATATTTTTATAATGTTTCGGTTTTCAATGGTTTGGGCTTTTCAATCTTGCATTGGCCCGACTACAATAACACCTATAGTGTCCCCATCACTCTTTACTCTTGAGAAAATGTTCTGTTTATTGCCCCTCTTCCAGTAGTGAAATGAAACATCTGCCCATGTTAGGGAGTAAGATATTCAGATGTATGGAATCCTGCAGTTGCATCAGTGCAACAGCCTTAATTTCACACATCTACCTTACTAAGTATGCATTTTTAAAGAGCAGGTTAACTAAACAGTGCTCAGCTGTGCTTTTGTATTTGGAAGCAGTTTTCCAGTCTTTTAAGACGATGAAATTAGCATTTGCTCTCACAAGGTTTTATTTGCAGAACGGAGGAGGAAATTAGCCTGACTATGCATACAGAGATTTTCTGCTCAAATCAATAATGATTTATTAGGTTGAATCAAGGTTTCTAATTCTATTACAGTTTAGATTAAAAAGGAAAACAGAAGTCTGAAGTAATTCAAAATGAGAAATGGGTGCTTATTCAAATCAGGTTTTTATACAGCAAACATTCACTTAATATGCTGCACATTAACATAGAGTACTGTTCGCTGTGCAGGATTTAATAACAGCTAAAAGTTGGCTTGTTTTTATGAAGATGCTGAGTTAGGTTTGCTTATAACAGTGTTAAGAAGTGTTAGGTTAGCAGACATTTAGGATAAGACTGATGCAGGATGACACAGAGCCAACAGCGGTCCAGATTCACCTGCTGGTCTTACTTAGACCAGTCTTTAGATGAGATCTGAGACCAGTTTAAGCTACATGGTCTCAGTGGCAGGAATGCACATGTTTAACTATCTCAGGTCAGTGAATACTTTCTCGCCACTAGTCCTCTGCTGATTGCTTAATCTTCTCCAACTGTCTAATTACCACCTGCCCCTCATCAGCCACAGCCTTCATAAGCAGATAGTTCCTCTCTTTCTGCATGGGAATGTTGGATTCTGCATGCCAGCAGCTTGGCATCTTCCTGCAATCTCTTGTGTGCCTACCTTTGGTGCTCTCGTTCCTACTTCTTCGACTTTCTTCCAATGCTGGAAACTGTAAGCAACCTCTTCCAATTAACATCTTCCTCTCTCTACTTGTCACTGTAATCAGGACCTACTTAAACTTACTGCTACTGGCTACTTGGATCCTCTCAACCTAGAAACCTCCCCTTCACTGTTCAAGATAAGTCTCAAACAAAATTAATCAATTCCTAACCCAAAGTCCTTGGACCCAGGGCACCCTCTCCTACACCCTTCAGACACCAACTACAATGAAACCAATAACTGGAAACTTACTGAACAATGGCAGCATCTGGTAAACAACTCAACATTTCTCTCTGCACCTCGACCTGCAAGATTAATAAGTCAGTTAACACAATATTCCGTTTACCAGTTATTCTTCTTACAGTACCTTTTCTCTCTTCTCACCTCCTCAGTCAGATGGTCTCCTCTCAGTGTTTCCATTTTGGGTCCTTTACTCACAAATATGATTTACTCACAAATATGTCACGTGTGAGTAAATGTGGCCATGTAAAATGTGCTTCATTACTAATGTGTTTTTTTTTTCATAAATTTGCAATTTTTTTTCTTTTAAATCTGCAACTTTTTTCTTGTCAATTTTAATTTTTTTTCTTAAATTTGAAACATTTTTCTTTTAAATCTAATACTTTTTTCTCATAAATTTTCATTTGTTCTTGTAAACATGCTCATTTTTTTGCATGAATTTGCAATTTTTTCTAATAAATTCACAAATTTTGTGAATGTGCAACATTCATCTGAATGCTGTTTTTTTTTTTAATTCTATGCAATGCCTTCAATGTTTTCATCTAGACAATGACTCAAGTTTGCTTCTATATTTTTGGTTTTAATCACTTTAAACTCTCCCTGTTACTAAAATAGGGGTCCCTAAACGCAATCTTGCATCGGCCCTAACTACCTATAGTGTCCCCCTCAATCTTTTCTCTGAACAAAATATTCTGGTCATCCCCCCCCCCCCCCCCCCCCAACAACAGTATCATGAAATATCCATCCATGACATCAGGCTGAATACAGTACATTGACTTTGGAGCTAAACTATAACTCATAAAACTTTTTAGAGACTGTAAGTATTCTCTAGTGAGTACCTGTACCTGTACTTCATTAGTACCCTCCCTCACTAAGAAATTTGGGGACGCTCAGTGCTTGTGTAATTGTATGTGTGTTTGTGTATATAAGGATATAGTATGTGTGCATCATGGGAGCAGACCTGAAGTCAGAGGTGGGCACGTCGCCACAGCTGTCATCGCTGGTTTAGCACTCAAACACGACGACACCCCCATCTGTGACGGAGGCTAACACCAGCATGCACTCGTCCGGTCTCTGCTCAGAAAATCCTCTCTGTCGTTCTGAGGCCTGGACCAGTGAGCTGTTTGAGGACGGACTACCGTGTGTGTCTTGTTGAGACAGTCGGAGCCTGAGCAGCATGGCTGACGTTGGGGGTTGTTGTGGTAACGGAGGCCAAGGAGTCATGTCACGGCTAAGGAGTGTGCTCGCGTCTGTGTGTGTGTATGCTCTCACAGTGAAGGCTTGTTTGCAGCCTGCCAGTCCATACGGTAGGGAGACTGGAACAGACGTCCCCCCACCAACACCTCCACTGAGAACCACATACCCCACACCCAAGCTGTCCACGCTCCACAGCCAAGGAAGGACTGGAGCGGGAATCACTGACAGTGATGTTGGGGAATCATGGATCCTTTTATGGAAACAGGAAAGGAAAAAAAAGAACCAAACCTACAATCCAGATGACTTGACTGAGCTTTGATACAGTAGGTGACATGCTTCTTTTTTTTGGGGGGGGGGTCACTAATTTAGCATGAGGTACAAATAAATAAATGTAAATTAAATACAAATTTGCAAGAATAAAGACGAAAGCTATGATAAAAGATGCCAATTTAATTTTTTTTTAAAAAACTTGCAATTTACTATTTAATTACCCATATTAAAAATGTAAGCAGCACCCATATGAGTGTTGCACATTTATGAGAAAAAAAAATGAAAATTTATGGAAAAAATCGAAAATTTGAATAAAAAATGCTAATTTATAAGAAAAAAGTTGCACTTTTTTGGGATCAAAAATCATAAATTTTGGAGATAAAAATTACAAATTTACAAGAAAAAAGTCAAAAATGTATAAGATAAAAGTTTCAAATTTTTGAGATCAAAGCTGGAAATTTAGAGGAACAGAAGTGCAAATTCATAAGAAAAAAAATGGACGTTAGTGAGAGAGAGTACAAGGAAAAATTTGCACATATATTAGAAAAAAGTTTAAAAGTTAGAAGAAAAAACCTTGCAAATTCATGAGAAAAAGTTAAAAATATGCAAAACGAAATTTGCACATTTATGAGAAAAAAAGTGTTTTGTTTCTGTTTTTTTTTAGAAAAAAGCTGCAGATTTATTAGAACAAAAATTGTATTATTTTTTTTTTTCATTTCTGCTTAGAATTGGTGATTCACATCATTTTATTCAGTTGTGAAAGATGCGATTAAGGTTTATGATGATTTGGGGGGACAATCCTGTCTTTTTTTCAGGTTAGGAGGAGTAAATCCCCCCCCCCCCCCACACACACACACATACACAGTTTACACCTGTACATGGGGATGGGGAACAGGCAGGTTTATCACACGTTTCAGAATGTTCATATTGTTAAGAACCTCCATGCTGATTGGTTCACAGGGTGAACTGAAGTGTATGTTTGCAGATGTCATCAGCTGCATCATGTCACGTTTCTAAATGCAGTCGTCTGTGGACCGTTTTAACCGCTGGATGCTGAGATTGTGTTCAGAGGAGAGAAGGGATGGGGAGGGGGGGTGCTGGGTGGGAAAGAGTGGGTGGCAGACACGTGGCACACACACAAACACGGCGGCAGACATCTTTGTCATTCACCACTGCCGTGTAGTGACGAGACGTCAGCTGCCCAGTGCACACACAATGCCGGAGTGGTGATAACAACCTCGCTTTATCTCACCCGCTCTCACCCAGGCTTCAGGGCTGTTGTGTGATTGCTTGTTCACCTGTGTGTGTGTGTGTGTGGGGGGGGTATTCAGCTTCCAGATGGAGCCCAAGTTTCCCCACCGTTAAAACTGCAGGTCCAGATTGGTTTCTCTCTCTTTACAAGAAGCGACCCAGAGCCCCCCGGGGCATGACCGGGAGGTGATGTGAGGGGGGATGAGGGATGGGGGCGGTGGGGTAGGGTTATCCCTCTGGATAACTTGTCATCCCTTCCATTATCAATTATCAATCTTTCTTTGTAAATTTGAAAAACTCATCTGGATGCTGGTAATATACTGTATATACTGTATATATATATATATATATATATATATATATATATATATATATATATACACACTACCGTTCAAAAGTTTGGGGTCACTTTTAAATTTCCTTATATTTGAAAGAAAAACACTTTTTTTCAATGAAGATAACTTTAAACTAATCAGAAACACATTCTATACATTGCTAATGTGGTAAATGACTATTCTAGCTGCAAATGTCTGGTTTTTGGTGCAATATCTACATAGGTGTATAGAGGCCATTTTTCCAGCAAATATCACTCCAGTGTTCTAATGGTACAATGTGTTTGCTCATTGCATCAGAAGGCTAATGGATGATTAGAAAACCCTTGTGCTTGTTAGGTCTGCAATGCTGTAATTGCTGCAAATGGAGGATTCTTTGACGAAAGCAAAGTTTGAAGGAAAAAATTATTATTTCAAATACAAATCATTATTTCTAACCTTGTCAATGTCTTGACTATATTTTCTATTCATTTTACAACTCATGGTGGTAAATAAGTGTGACTTTTCATGGAAAACACAAAATAATTGTCTGGGTGACCCCAAACTTTTGAACGGTATTGTACATATACTGTATATACATATATATATATATATATATATATATATATACGTAGACAAAATTGTTGGTACCCCTCTGTTAATGAAAGAAAAACCCACAATGGTCACAGAAATAACTTGAATCTGACAAAAGTGGCAATAAATAAAAATTCTATGAAAATTAACCAATGAAAATCAGACAATGCTTTTGAATTGTGGTTCAACAGAATTACTTTAAAAAAACAAACTCATGAAAAAGGCCTGGACAAAAATGATGGTACCCCTAGAAAAGATTGAAAATAATTTGACCAAAGGGACATGTTCAACCAAGATGTGTCCTCTAATTAACATCACAGGTGTCTACAAACTTGTAATCAGTCAGTCGGCCTATTTAAAGGGTGACAAGTAGTCACTGTGCTGTTTGGTGACATGGTGTGTACCACACTAAACATGGACAAGAGGAAGCAAAGGAGAGAGTTGTCTCAGGAGATTAGAAAGAAAATTATAGACAAGCATGTTAAAGGTAAAGGCTATAAGACCATCTCCTAGCAGCTTGATGTTCCTGTGACTACAGTTGCAAATATTATTCAGAAATTTAAGATCCACGGGACTGTAGCCAACCTCCCTGGACGTGGCCGCAGGAGGAAAAATGGAAGAGACGGATAATACGAATGGTAACAAAAGAGCCCAGAACAACCTCTAAACACATTCACGGTGAACTCCAAGGTCAAGGTACATCAGTGTCAGATCGCACCATCCGTCGTTGTTTGAGCCAAAGTGGACTTCATGGGAGACGACCAAGGAGGACATCACTGTTGAAAACAAATCATAAAAAAGCCAGACTGGAATTTACCAAACTGCATGTTGACAAGCCACAAAGCTTCTGGGAGAATGTCCTATGGACAGATGAGACAAAACTGGAACTTCCTGGTAAAGCACATCAGCTCTATGTTCACAGACGCAAAAATGAAGCATACCAAGAAAAGAACACTGTCCCTACTGTGAAACATGGAGGAGGTTCTGTCATGTTCTTGGGCTGCTTTGCTGCATCTGGCACAGGGTGTCTTGAATCTGTGCAGGGTACAATGAAATCTCAAGACTATCAAGGTATTCTAGAGAGAAATGTGCTGCCCAGTGTCAGACAGCCTGGTCTCAGTCGCGGGTCATGGGTCTTGCAACAGGATAATGACCCAAAACACACAGCTAAAAACACCCAAGAATGGCTAAGAGCGAAACACTGGACTATTCTAAAGTGGCCTTCTATGAGCCCTGATCTAAATCCTATTGAACATCTGTGTAAGGAGCTGAAACATGCCGTCTGGAGAAGGCACCCTTCAAACCTGAGACAATTGGAACAGTTTGCTCATGAGGAGTGGGCCAAAATACCTGCTGCGAGGTGCAGAAGTCTCATTGACAGTTACAGAAATCATTTGATTGCAGTGATTGCCTAAAAAGGTTGTGCAACAAAATATTAAGTTAAGGGTACTATCATTTTTGTCCAGGCCTGTTTCATGAGTTTTTTTTAAAATAATTCTCTTGAACCACAATTCAAAAGCATTGTCTGATTCATTCATTCATTTATCTTCTTCCGCTTGATCCTTTTCGGGTCGCGGGGGGGCTGGATCTTCATTGGTAAATATTCATAGAATTTTTATTACCACTTTTGTCAGATTCAAGTTATTTCTGTGACCATTGTGGATTTTTCTTTCATTAACAGAGGGGTACCAACAATTTTGTCCATGGCTGTGTGTCTATATATATATATATATACAGTATATATATAGACACACATACATATATTATATATATATATATATATATATATATATATATATATATATATATATATATATATATATATATATATATATATATATATACACACTACCGTTCAAAAGTTTGGGGTCACTTAGAAATTTCCTTATTTTTGAAAGAAAAACACTTTTTTTCAATGAAGATAACTTTAAACTAATCAGAAATACACTCTACACATTGCTAATGTGGTAAATGACTATTCTAGCTGCAAATGTCTGTTTTTTGGTGCAATATCTAGATAGGTGTAAGATAAGATAAGATAAGATAAGATAAGATAAGATAAGCCTTTATTAGTCCCACAATGGGGAAATCCCAGGATTGCAAGAGCACAGGGATAGCAACACTCAGAGCAACAATCAGAAGGCAAGAGCAAAAACAAGAGCAGCGAGTATATATAGAGCGAGTATATATATATACTCGCTATACAGCGAGTATATATATATATATATATATATATATATATATATATATATATATATATATATATATATATATATATATATATATATGTATATGTATATGTATATATATGGTAGTGTATATATACTGTATATATACTGTGTGTATATATATATATATATACACTACCGTTCAAAAGTTTGGGGTCACTTAGAAATGTCCTTATTTTTGAAAGAAAAGCACTGTTTTTTTCAATGAAGATAACTTTAAACTAATCAGAAATACATTGTAATATCTAATATGCATTGCTAATGTGGTAAATTAATATTCTAGCTGCAAATGTCTGGTTTTTGGTGCAATATCTACATAGGTGTATAGAGGCCCATTTCCAGCAACTATCACTCCAGTGTTCTAATGGTACAATGTGTTTGCTCATTGCGTCAGAAGGCTAATGGATGATTAGAAAACCCTTGTGCAATCATGTTAACACAGCTGAAAACAGTTTAGCTGGTTAGAGAAGCTATAAAACTGACCTTCCTTTGAGCAGGTTGAGTATCTGGAAAAAATTATTATTTCAAATACAAATCATTATTTCTAACCTTGTCAATGTCTTGACTATATTTTCTATTCATTTTACAACTCATGGTGGTAAATAAATGTGACTTTTCATGGAAAACACAAAATAATTGTCTGGGTGACCCCAAACTTTTGAACGGTAGTATATATATATATATATATATATATATATATATAGATAGATAGATAGATAGATAGATAGATAGATAGATAGATAGATAGATAGAGTGGAGAGAGAAATAATCAGGCAGAGAGGTCCAGATCATATCAGGCTTTATTCACTCGCTCTCTACTTTTCTCTAGAAACACAAGCAGCAAAAGAGTAACAGATCTCATGCACCTCTGCTTTTAAATCCTACCACTCGGTCAGCCTTCTCTGTGTGCTGCCTTAACATCACAGCCTTTGTAATTCCCATTCTCTTTGTCACTGTTCACATCAACACACCACCCCCACATCCACACACAAACCCCCCATGACAATTCCCTTTTGTCTTAAGACTGAGTGTGAATATACTGAGAGGGATTCCCCCCCCCCCACGCACACACACACACACACACTCAGACTGAGCCTTGACCTTCATGTCCTTTGGGCTTCAGCCTCTGTCCGTAGCGGCTGTAACGTGGGGTCTGCAGCTTCAAGGTTGGGGGTGCGTCCGTCTTTGGGGGGACATTGGAAGGGAGGAAAACATCATTAGCATGCCCTTGTTACTCATCTGATGAGTCATTTACCTGGGGAGTTCTCAGTGGGGGTCGTCTGCGACGAGGAGTTCGGGCCAGCACCACTTGCTCATCTGATAATACGAAAGCGGGCTTAAGCCTGTCTAAACAGACTGTTTCTCTGCGTCCCCCCAAGTCTAACACAAAATGTTTCTCCCCGGTTTCCAGCACTCTGAACGGGCCATCGTAGGGCGGGCGCAAGGGAGTCCGGTGGGCATCATGCCTGACAAATACGAACGCCGCGTCCTTCAAGGCCCTGGGTACAAAAGCTCGTGGAAAACAGTGGTGGATCGGACTGGGTACAGTCCCTGCCACTGCGTTACGTGGTGAAAGCGGGGATGGATCAATGTTCGGCGCGGGGCTCTCCGGCAAAAATTCCCCTGGGAGCCGCAGCGGCTGGGAAAAAACAGCTCTGCTGGGGAGGCTGCCAGATCCTCCTTCGGTGCTGAATGCAACCCTGATAGAACCCACGGCAACCGGTCCACCCAATTTGCATCTGTAAGCGAAGCCCTGAGCGCTGCTTTAAGCGATCTATGGAAACACTCGCATAACCCATTGGCCTGTGGGTTGTATGCGGTCGTGTGATGAAGTGAGATGCCCAGGCTCTGGGCCATGGTGGACCAGAGGTCAGAAACAAATTGCGAGCCCCAATCGGACGTGATATCCGAAGGGGCGCTGAAACGTGCCACCCATGCCGTCAAAAAAGCACATGCAACTTCTGCAGACGCGGTGGAAGCTAGCGGAACTACTTTGGGCCAGCACGTGGTGCGGTCCACCACTGTCAGGAGGTGTGTGAACCCTTGCAATGGCGGGAGGGGGCCCATGAGATCCACGTGAACGTGGTAGATCCGCTTAGCCGGGGTATGGAATGGCTCCAAGGGTGCCTTTATGTGCCTGTGCACTTTAGCTCGCTGGCACGCTATGCAGGCTGCAGCCCACTCTTTCACCTGTTTGTGAAGGCTTGGCCAGATGAACTTCGCTCCCGCCATTTTGACTGATGTGTGCACTTCTGGGTGCACCAGGGAGTGAACCAATTCAAAAGTGCTTGGGGCCACCAGGAGCAGACGGCCCGTGGAGACATCACAGATTAGGGGGGGGGGGGGCTGGTCTTGCAGTACTCTACTCTCCAGCCTTAACCCTGTTGGTCCAGACTGAAGCGTGCAAACATCAGCATCGCCGCTCTGTGCAGCAGCCATGGCCGAGTAATCTATCCCCACGTAGACTGGGGCTACTAATGCGTGCGAGATGCAGTCCGCCACCACGTTGAGTTTACCGGCTACATGCTGAATGTCGATTGTAAACTCCGAGATCGCGGCCAGCTGTCTCTGCTGCCGGCCCAACCATGGTTCTGAAACCTTGGCCATCACATACGTTAGCGGCTTGTGGTCTACAAATGCAGTGAAGGCGCACCCTTCCAGCCAGAACTGGAAGTGGCATATGGCCAGGTGGAGAGCCAGTAACTCTCTGTCGAACGTGCTGTATTTACGTTCACTGTCATGCAAAGACCTGCTAAAACAGGCGAGTGGCTGCCAAGAACCAGCAGCGTGCTGCTCCACGATGGCCCCTATGGCCCTATCTGAGGTGTCGGTAGTGAGTGCTATCCAAGCCACCGGGTCTGGGTGCACCAGCAGTGCGGCATTCACCAGAGCTGTTTTAACCTCGGAAAGCGCCTGGTCCCACTCAGGAGTCCCGTCAGCTCTGTCCACCGGTTTCCGTTTCTTAAGTGCGACGTACAACGGCTGCATGAGCTGGGCTGCGCGGGGGAGGAAGCAATTGTAGAAGTTAACCATCCTCAAAAACTCCTGCAGCGCCCTGACTGTCTGAGGCCGGGGAAAATTCGCCACAGCGCGCACCTTGTCCGGCAAGGGTGTTGCGCCCTCCGGTGAGATGCGGTGGCCCAAAAAATCCATCTCCGCCACCCCAAACTGGCACTTCACCGGGTTGATTATTAATCCGTGCTCCTCCAACTTCTGGAAAACTGTCCTGAGGTGGGTTACGTGTTCGTCCTTGGATGCACTGGCCACGTAGATGTCGTCCAGGTAGATGAACACAAACGGCAGATTGTACAACACCGCATCCATCATGCGTTGGAATGTCTGCACCGCGCCTTTTAACCCAAAAGACATGCGTAAAAACTCAAACAGGCCAAACGGGGTTATTACTGCCATTTTCGGTATGTCCTCAGCGTGCACCGGGTGGTAACTGCGGATCAGGTCTATCTTGGAAAAAATGCGTGCCTCGGTGAGGTGAAAAGAAAAATCCTGGATATGAGGGATGGGGTAGCGGTCGTGTGCTGTGGCGTTGTTAAATCTGCGGAAATCTCCACACGGCCGCCACGATTCTTCGGCCTTAGGAACCATATGTAGCCATATGTAGCCATATGTAACCATATGCCCATGGGCTGTTTGAGCGCCTGATGATGCCCAACCTTTCCAAGTTGGCAAACTCCTCGCTCACTATAATCAGGCAGACAGGTCCAGATCATATCAGGTTTTATTCACTCTCTCCCTACTTTTCTCGAGAAACACAAGCAGCAAAAGAGTAACAGATCTCATGCACCTCTGCTCTTAAATCCTACCACTCGGTCAGCCTTCTCTGTGTGCTGCCTTAACATCAAAGCCTTTGTAATTCCCATTGTCTTTGTCACTGTTCACATCAACACACCACCCCCACATCCACACACAAACCCCCCATGACAATTCCCTTTTTTTTTTAAGTCTGAGTGTGAATATACTGAGAGGGAATCCCACTATATATATATATATATATATATATATATATATATATATATATATATATATATATATATATACACACTACCGTTAAAAAGTTTGGGGTCACCTCAGACAATTTTGTGTTTTCCATGAAAAGTCACACTTTTATTTACCACCATGAGTTGTAAAATGAATAGAAAATATAGTAAAGACATTGACAAGGTTAGAAATATGATTTGTATTTGAAATAATAATTTTTTCCTTCAAACTTTGCTTTCGTCAAAGAATCCTCCATTTGCAGCAATTACAGCATTGCAGACCTAACATGATTGCACAAGGGTTTTCTAATCATCCATTAGCCTTCTGACGCAAGGAGCAAACACATTGTACCATTAGAACACTGGAGTGATATCCATCCATCCATCCATCTTCTACCGCTTTTCCGGAGGTCCGGGTCGCGGAGGCAGCAGTTCAAGCAGAGAAGCCCAGACTTCCCTCTCCCCAGCCACCTGCTCCAGCTCTTCAGAGGGGATACCAAGGCGTTCCCAGACCAGTTGGGAGACATAGTCTCTCCACCGAGTCCTGGGTCTGCCCCGGGGTCTCCTCCCAGTGGGACGTACCTAAAACACCTCAAGTGGGAGGCGTCCAGGAGGCATCCTAATCAGATGCCCATACCACCTCAACTGACTCCTTTCAATGTGGAGGAGCAGCGGTTCTACTCTGAGCCTCTCCCGGATGACTGAGCACCTCACCTTATCTCTGAGGGTGAGTCCAGCAATCCTACGAAGAAAGCTCATTTCAGCCGCTTGTATCCGCGATCTCGTTCTTTCGGTCATTACCCAAAGCTCGTGACCATAGGTGAGAGTACGAACGTAGATTGACTGGTAAATCGACAGCTTTGCCTTAGAACTAAGCTCCCTCTTCACCACAACAGACCGGTACAACGTCCGCATCACTGCAGATGCTGCTCCAATCCGTCTGTCGATCTCTCACTCCATTTTCCCCTCACTCGTGAACAAGATCCCAAGATACTTAAACTCCTCCACTTGGGGCAGGAGCCTGTCCCCAACCCGGAGAGGACAATCCACCTTTTTCCGGTTGAGGGCCATGGACTCGGACTTGGAGGTGCTGATTCTCATCCCAGCCGCTTCACACTCAGCGGCAAACCGTCCCAGCAAGAGCTGTAGGTCATTGCTGGATGAAGCCAACAGGACAACATCATCTGCAAACAACAGAGATGAGATCCTGTGGTCACCAAGCATGACACCCTCCATTCCCTGGCTGCGCCTAGAAATCCTGTCCATAAAAATTATGAACAGGATCGGTGACAAAGGGCAACCCTGGCGGAGTCCAGCTCTCACTGGGAATGACTCCGACCGAGTGTTGGCAATACGAACCAAACTCTCACAACGGTCGTACAGAGACCAAATAGCTCGTAACAACAAGCCCGATACCCCATACTCCCGAAGCACCCCCCACAAAAATCCACGAGGGACGCGGTCAAATGCTTTCTCGAAGTCCACAAAACACATGTAAACTGGTTGGGCAAACTCCCACGAACCCTCAAGAATTCTCGAGAGGGTAAAGAGCTGGTCCGATGTGTCACGGCCAGGACGAAAACCACATTGTTCCTCCTGAATCCGAGGTTCGACCAACGGCCGGACTCTCCTCTCCAGTACCTTGGCATAGACCTTCCCAGGGAGGCTGAGGAGTGTGATCCCTCTAAAGTTGGAGCACACCCTCCGGTCCCCTTTTTTGAAGAGAGGAACCACCACCCCGGTTTGCCATGCCAAAGGCACTGCCCCCGACCTCCACACAATGTTGCAGAGGCGTGTCAACCATGACAACCCAACAACATCCAGGGCCTTGAGGTACTCAGGGCGAATCTCGTCCACCCCCGGGGCCCGGCCACCAAGGAGATTTTTAACCACCTTGGCGACCTCAGCCCCTGTGATAGGCGAGTCATCCCCCTCGTCCCCAAACCCTGCTTCCTCTGTGGAAGGCGTATCAGTGGGATTGAGGAGATCCTCGAAGTATTCCTTCCACCGCCCAACGATATCCCCAGTTGAAGTCAACAGTGTCCCATCCGCACCATACACAGTGTGGACGGGGAGCTGCTTTCCCCTCCTGAGCCGCCGAACAGTTTGCCAGAATTTCTTTGAAGCCGACCGAAAGTCTTGTTCCATGGCCTCACCAAACTCCTCCCATACCCGCGTTTTTGCTTCAGCAACCACCCGAGCTGCACTCCGCTTGGCCTGCCGGTACACCTCAGCTGCTTCGGGAGTCCCGCAAGCCAACCAAACTTGATAGGACTCCTTCTTCAGCTTAATGGCCCCCCTCACCACTGGTGTCCACCACTTGGTTCGGGGGTTGCCACCACGAGATGCACCGACCACCTTGCGGCCGCAGCTCTGGGCCGCCGCTTCAACAACAGAGGTGGAGAACATGGCCCATTCAGACTCCATGTCTCCAGACTCCCTCGGAATGTGGTTGAAGTTCTTCCGGAGGTGGGAGTTGAAGACCTCCCGGACAGGGGCCTCAGCCAGACACTCCCAGCACACCCTCACTATACGTTTGGGTCTACCAGGTCTGAATGGCTTCCTCCCCTGCCATCGGATCCAACTCACCACCAGGTGGTGATCAGTTGACAGCTCTGCACCTCTCTTTACTCGGGTGTCCAAGACATATGGTCGCAGGTCTGATGATACGATACACTGGAGTGATAGTTGCTGGAAATGGGCCTCTATACACCTATGTAGATACTGCACCAAAAAACAGACATTTGCAGCTAGAATAGTCATTTACCACATTAGCAATGTATAGAGTGTATTTCTGATTAGTTTAAAGTTATCGTCATTGAAGAAAAGTGCTTTTCTTTCAAAAATAAGGAAATTTCTAAGTGACCCCAAACTTTTGAATGATAGTGTATATATATATATATATATACAGTATATATATAGTGGAGAGTGCAATAAAGAAACCAGACTTGCACAGCAAACAAACTTTATTCAGTCTCTCACTTCATTCATACACAGAAAAAGCATTCTCATCATACCAGGGTCTCTCCTTCTATATCACCAGTGCTTCTTGTCCCCTGCTGCAGCCACCTGGCTCCTCGCCTCCGCTGGCTGTCTCGCTGGGGTCCGATGCCGCTGCATTCACTGTGAGGGCTCTGGTGGTGAGGATAATCCGATCTGCCTCCTGGGCTAGCGCCCGGTAGTTGTGCGCGGCTAGCAGTGGTGAATTGGCAAGGACCGCTCTGGCCGCCATCGGGAGGTTCCAGAGGAAAAGGTGGCCAAAGAGGAAATGTCCGTCATCTGTGCCTATCAACGCCAGCATCTTCTCCATCAATTCGACCGCCGACCTGTCTCCTAACTCGAAGCGTGTAAGGAGCCTCTCCTCTCTCTCATAGTCCGAGAGCGTGTAGTGCCGGGTCAGCGCTGTTTTGAGAGTGCCGTATTTGTCATGGGCTGGGGGCAGTTGGAGCAGGCTCGCCGCCTGCTGAGTTGTGTGTGCATCCAGCGCTGCAACCACGTAGTAGTATCTGGTGTCATCTGCCATTATTCCCCGGAGCGTGAACTGGGCCTCGGTGTGGAGGAACCAAGACTTCGGGTCGTGTAGCCAAAAGTCTAGGAGTTTGACTGAAACGGCGCACACATTGCTGGTACCCATCCGGGTCATCTCCGGGGTGTTCACCTCGCGTTCCATTGTGAGTCAAGGGTCACCAGTGTGGAGAGAGAAATAATCAGGCAGAGAGGTCCAGATCATATCAGGCTTTATTCACTCTCTCCCTACTTTTCTCTAGAAACACAAGCAGCAAAAGAGTAACAGATCTCATGCAACTCTGCTCTTAAATCCTACCACTCGGTCAGCCTTCTCTGTGTGCTGCCTTAACGTCAAAGCCTTTGTAATTCCCATTGTCTTTGTCACTGTTCACATCAACACACCACCCCCACATCCACACACAAACCCCCCATGGCAGTTCCCTTTTGTCTTGAGTGTGAATATACTGAGAGGGATTCCCACTATATATATATATATATATATATATACAGTATATATATATATATATTGGGGTCACCCAGACAATTATTTTGTGTTTTCCATGAAAAGTCACACTTATTTACCACCATGAGTTGTAAAATGAATAGAAAATATAGTCAAGACATTGACAAGGCTAGAAATAATGATTTGTATTTGAAATAATAATTTTTTCCTTCAAACTTTGCTTTCGTCAAAGAATCGTCCATTTGCAGCAATTACAGCATTGCAGACCTAACATGATTGCACAAGGGTTTTCTAATCATCCATTAGCCTTCTGACGCAATGAGCAAACACATTGTACCATTAGAACACTGGAGTAATAGTTGCTGGAAATGGGCCTCTACTCACCTATCTAGATATTGCACCAAAAACCAGACATTTGCAGCTAGAATAGTCATTTACCACATTAGCAATGTATAGAGTGTATTTCTGATTAGATTAAAGTTATCTTCATTGAAAAAAAGTGCTTTTCTTTCAAAAATAAGGAAATTTCTAAGTGACCCCAAACTTTTGAACGGTAGTGTATATATATTCCGTGTAATTAAATTGTAAATCATTACTTTTTTAATTTTTAAATTGACATATTCTATCACATATTTGCACCTTTACACCATGTTCGAAATTATTATGCAAATGATATTTGTCTCTGATTTTCCTAAATAGTCGATGCAAATAACAGTACAATAAAAATTTTATTGAACAAACCTCCCAATTATAACTATTCTTTTTGCAAAAACAAACCAAAAAACTGCACTTTTCCAAAATATTATGAACAACAGTGTTTCAAAACATTTTATTTATTGTAAAGAACTGAAAATGGTCATTTGTTGAATTTACCGCAGTAGAAGGTTATATTTACTGAAAGCTATTTCAATCAAAAACATCTCAACAGGCCAAGTCACATGTAAACATCGGACCTCTTCTTTGATATAACCTTCACAGTTCTTGCAGTCATTGAACTTGTGAGTTTTGAGTTTTGTGAGATGTCAGAATAGCCTCCCACAGCTGCTGTTTTGATATGAACTGCCTCCCACACTCATAGATCTTTTGCTTGAAAATGCTCTAAAGGTTTTCAATAGGTTTGAGGTCAGGGGAGGATGGGGGCAACATCATGTGTTTCTCTCCTTTTATGCCCACAGCAGCCAATGACACAGAGGTATTCTTTGCAGCATGAGATGGTACATTGTCATGCATGAAGATAATTTTGCTGTGGAAGGCACAGTTCTTCTTTTTGTACCATGGAAGAAAGTGGAGAGTCAGAAAGTCTATATACTTTTCCAAGGTCATTTTCACAACTTCAGGGACCCTAAAGGGGCCTACCAGCTCTCTCTCCCACGATTCCGGCCCAAAACATGACTCCACCACCTCCTTGCTGACGCCACAGCCTTTTTGGGACATGGTGTCCATCCACTAAACATCCACTACTCCATCCATCTGGACCATCCAGGGTTGCACAGCATTCATCAGTAAACAAGACTGTTTGAAAATTAGTCTCCATGTATTTCTGGGCCCACTGCAACCATTTCTGCTTGTGAGCATTGGTTAGAGTTTGCTAAATAATAGGTTTATGCACAACTGCAAGCCTCTGGAGTATCCTACACCTTGAGGTTTGTGGAACTCCAGAGGCACCAGCAGCTTCAAATACAGTGGTGTGAAAAAGTGTTTGCCCCCTTCCTGACTTCTCATTGTGTTGTGTGTTTGTCACACTTACTTCTCATTGTGTTGTGTGTTTGTCACACTTAAATGTTTCAGATCATCAAACAAATTTAAATATTAGACAAAAATAACACAAGTAAACACAAAATACAGTTTTTAAATGAGGGTGTTTATTATTAAGGGAAAAAAATCCAAACCTTTAATGACCCTGTGTGAAAAAGTGATTGTCCCGTAACTGGTTGGTCCACCCTTAGCAGCAGCAACTGCAATCAAGCGTTTGTGATAACTGGCAATGAGTCTTTTACAGCACTGTGGTGGAATTTTGGCCCACTCATCTTTGCAGAATTGTTGTAATTCAGCCACGTTGGGGGTTTTTCCAGCATGAACCACCTTTTTAAGGTCATGCCACAGCATCTCAATTGGATTCAGGTCAGGACTTTGACTAGGCCACTCCAAAGTCTTCATTTTGTTTTTTTAAGCCATTCAGAGGTGGACTTGCTGATGTGTTTTGGATCATTGTCCTGCTGCAGAACCCAAGTGTGCTTCAGCTTGAGGTCAAGAACAGATTGCCGGACATTCTCCTTCAGGATTTTTTTGTAGACAGCAGAATTCATGGTTCCATTTACCACAGCAAGTCTTTCAGGTCCTGAAGCAGCAAAACAGACCCAGACCATCACACTACGATAGGTAGGTAGGTAGGTAGGTAGGTAGGTAGGTAGGTCGGTGGGTGGGTGGGTGGGTGGGTGAGTGGGTGGATGGATGGATGGATGGATGGATGTACTTTATTGATCCCAAACTGGGAAATTACAGTGTAACAGCAGCATGACAGTAGACAACCAAACAACAGAAACACACACATGACAGACAAACGGATTACCCATGGAAAGTAAAACTAACATGACTATAAAATCCTATATACATCATAGCTTAATATATGATGACCCGTATAAATACATGAATCATCCCATTGCAAAAAGAAGGACTATCAGGAGCAGAGTGAAAATGTGAGGTACCAGTTAGTCTGTAAGGTGCAGTGGGGCAGCATAGCTATGACCAGAATACAACATCATAGTGAGTTATTGTACAGTGAAATTGCATGTGGCAGGAAATATTTCCTGTACCTGGCCGTTTGACAATGAAGCTGTAGTAATCTACTGGACTACATCAGAATTGTCCATGATGGATCGCAGTTTATTTAGTGTTTTACTGTTGGTATGATGTTCCTTTACTGAAATGCTGTGTTACTTTTATGCCAGATTAAATGGGACATACACCTTCAAAAACATTCAACTTTTGTCTCGTTAGTCAACAGAGTATTTTCCCAAAAGTTTTGGGGATCATCAAGATGTTTTCTGGCAAAACTGAGATGAGCCTTTATGTTCTTTTAGCTCAGCAGTGATTTTCGTCTTGGAACTCTACCATGCAGGCCATCTTTGCCCAGTCTCTTTCTTATGGTGGAGTCATGAATACTGACCTTAACTGAGGCAAGTTAGGCCTGCAGTTCTTTGGATGTTGTTGTGGGGTCTTTTGTGACCTCTTGGATGAGGTCAGGCATTGGTTTGCTTGCTACCTACCGGATAACCATGAAAACCGGTACTACCTGTCTCATGGGTCGGGCCGTTGGCAACTCAACTGGCAACCCCGCCCTTCCAAGGGCGTGGAGGGTGAAACTGGGCATCCTGGCTGAACTAAAAACAATATCTGTCACAGGTCTGTGGTGGACCACTCCCAGTTACCCGGGGTGAGACTGGACATTCTGGCAGATAAGCACATCTGTCGCAAGGTCTGTGGTGGACTTTTGCCAGTCAGTGCATCATGACATGCACTACACAAAGAGAAGAGATAAACAAACCTATCATCTGGTCAGTCACTGCAACAGATACTGGAGTCAGTTTGTCTTGGCCTGTCCTTGCCACTGATAATACCTCTATCTGCCAAGAATGTGCCGCTAGTCCAGCAAAAGCTAGCGGTACTCAAATACTTTGCAAGCAGTTTCATGAAATGGTCAGTCAGAAAGCAACTCATACCGGCTTGGACGTCGCCCGGGTTAACAAGGTCAGGAGTTCCTGGCAGCGGAAGGCGAAGGACAGAGCTGCGTGGAGGAATCTGATCAGACTTAAATGAAGTAGTCATTGTTGCCCCTGACAGATTGCTATGATGATGATGATGATGGATGAGGTCTCCACTCCGCCGGAGAGAGAACACACAGCCGGGAAGCTGGCTCCGGCAAAAAGGAGACAGCTGGTACCAGAGTAAGAACAGGAAGAACAAGTCTCTTCACCCTGGGGTGGGAGTGCAAACTCAGTCTAGCGCTAATCAAGTTTGCTACTCCCCCCAAACGGTCCCTTGCATCTTCCAGGGATGAGCTGCTCCGAGCGGCGGCCACCAGATCCTCCACCGAGGCCACCACCTTGCTCATTGCGGCTTCATTTCCTCATCCTCCTGCCGGGCTCGCTCGCTGAGTCCATGACTGGCTGCATCCTACTATCATGGTTTGAACCCCAGTGGGGCAGATAACTGGACTCATATGCGTAGTGAGCATTCAACATCATTTAATAACACAAAATATTGCAGCTCCGAAGCTGAAACAAAAGCTAAACTCAGGCTTGACACTCAAAAACTCACAGACTAGGCAGATAACGGAAAGGCAAACAGAAGTGTGGGTAAATGCCAAATAATGACGAGGATGCATCATCCAGGTGAGGGGCTGCATCCCTTAAATAAGAGGTGGACAGGTGGAACATAATTACAAACTGGTGTGTGCACTTAGCAAATTAACAAGACCAAATCAGGCAATGCAAAAGGGGAACTGAGCATACTGTCAAAATAAAGCCAAACCAAGACAGCAGGATAATGACAGGGATGGCAGTGCAAACATAACATGACTATGATAAGAATAAAACCAATAAACAGGCCTGAATAATAATGACAACCAAGAGTACTAAACACAGAAGGCATGATATAATGCAAATAATAAATACCCAAGGACCAGGCGGAGGAAAGCCTAAGGAGTACAAAAACAGAGAATCAGAATCAGAATCAGAATCAGAATCAGGTTTATTGCCATTGTTCATGTAGTACACAAACTAGGAATTTGTCTCGGTACAATGCTGCAACATTAAACATGATAAGATAAGAGAAATAAACTATACATGTAATAAAATGTAGGATAAGATTAAGTGATACTGGTCAACAGTTAAAATATATATTAGCCAGCAGCAGATACTGTGGAGAACTATATAGTGCAGTCGGTAATGCAGGAAAAAAACAGTGATGATTGACATGAGTCTGGTTGAGCTGCTGTACATGGTGCACGAGAGTCACTTAGTGTTCAGCAGTCTAATGGCAGAGGGGAAGAAGCTGTTCATGTGACGGGAGGTTTTAGTCTGGATGGACCGAAGTCTTCTACCAGAGGGGAGGGGGGCAAACAGTACGTGACCAGGGTGTGAGGGATCGGCTATGATCCGGCCAGCACGCCTCCGGGTCCTGGAGATGTACAGATCCTGGAGAGATGGGAGCTTGCAGCCGATCACCTTCTCAGCAGTGCGCACGACGCGCTGCAGCCTTAGTCTGTCCCTGGCAGTGGCTCCTGCGTACCACACGGTTATGGAGGTGGTGAGGATGGACTCGATGATGGCTGTGTAGAACTGCACTAACATCTTGGTGGGTAGCTTGAGCTTCCTCAGCTGCCGCAGGAAGAACATCCTCTGCTGGGCTTTTTTGATGAGTGAGCTGATGGTCAGCTCCCATTTGAGGTCCCTGGTGATGGTAGTGCCTAGGAAGCGGAAGGAATCAGCAGTGGTGATGGGAGAGCCTGAGAGGGTGAGGGGGGGCAGAGGAGTAGTGACTTTCCTGAAGTCTACACTCATCTCCACTGTCTTCAGAGCGTTCAGCTGCAGGTTGTTATTGCTGCACCAGGACGCCAGCTGGGCCACCTCTCTCCTGTAGGCGGACTCGTCGCCGTTGGAGATGAGCCCGATGAGGGTGGTGTCGTCCGCAAACTTGATCAACTTGACAGACTGGTGGCTGGAGGTGCAGGAGTTGGTGTAAAGGGAGAAGAGTAGGGGGGAAAGTACACAGCCCTGGGGTGATCCGGTGCTGATGCTAGTATAGTCTGAGACAGTCTTTCCCAGCCGCACATGCTGCCTCCGGTCCGTCAGGAAGTCGATGATCCACCTGCAGAGGGAGTCAGGCACGTTGAGCAGGGACAGCTTGTCCCGGAGCAGAGCGGGGCGGATGGTGTTGAATGCGGAGCTGAAGTCCACAAACAGGATCCTGGCGTAGGTTCCCGGGGAGTCCAGGTGCTGCAGGATGGAGTGGAGGGCCAGGTTGACTGCATCGTCTACAGACCTGTTGGCTCGGTAGGCAAACTGCAGCGGGTCCAGGAGAGGGGTGGTGATGGACTTGAGGTGGGACAGGACCAGGCGCTCAAAGGACTTCATGACTACAGAGGTGAGCGCTACAGGTCTGTAGTCATTAAGTCCAGTGATCCGTGGCTTCTTGGGGACAGGGATGATGGTGGAGGATTTGAGGCAGGATGGCACGTGGCATAACTTAAGGGAGGTGTTAAAAATGTCTGTGAATACAGGAGCCAGCTGTTTCGCACAGAGTCTCAGGGTGGAGGGAGACACGCCGTCTGGGCCGGGGGCCTTGCGCGGGTTCAGTCTGGAGAACTGTTTGAGCACATCCTGCTCACTGATGATAAGGGGAGGGGGGGAGGAGGGGGGGGTGCCTTAAATGAAGTAGGGAATGTGGAGGCTGTGGAGCTGGAGGGAGGGGGGGAGTTGGACACAGATGACGAGGTGTCAAAACGGGCATAGTGTTGGGACAGTCTCTGACAAAGGGCTTTGTCATCCTGACCTTTAGGAGCCTTAGGTCGATAGTTGGTGATTTGCCTCAGTCCTCTCCACACGGAAGCCGAATCATTAGCAGTGAACTGCTGCTGGAGTCTCTCTGAGTACACAGATTTAGCCCTCTTCAGCTCTCTGTTAAACCGGTATTTAACCTCCCTGTAGCAGTCCCTGTCTCCACTTTTCAGCGCTGCTTCCTTCTCCTTCCTGATCTGTCTGAGCTTAGCTGTGAACCAGGGTTTGTCATTAGAGTAACTCACCCTGGTGCGTGATGGAAGAATGTTCTCTTCACAAAAGTGGATATATGAGTTCACAGTGTCCGTGTACTCATCCAGATCATGCGTGGCTCCTTTAAGCATGCCCCAGTCAGATATTTCCATGCACGTTTCCAGCTTCTCCTCAGTATCACTGGTCCGTATCTTCGTAGTGCTCACAACAGGTTTAGTGAGCTTCAATCTCTGTCTGTATGTGGGAATGAGGTGAACCATCACGTGATCAGATAATCCCAGCGCAGCTCGAGGGACAGCGCGATATGCGTCTTTCACTGTGGTGTAACAGTGATCCAGTGTGTTTAATCCTCTGGTGGGGCATTTAATAAACTGTTTGTAGCGGGGGAGATCGTGGCTCAGATTGCACTGATTAAAGTCGCCAGCCACAATAATCAGCGAGTCTGGAAAACTCCGCTCTGTGTGTTGAATGTGATCCGCGAGCACGCGCTGAGCTTCGCGCGTGTCCGCGTCGGGAGGGGCGTACACAGCGATCATTATGAAAGAAGCAAACTCCCGCGGGGAATAGAAGGGCTTGCAATTGATAACAAGAGATTCCAAGGCAGGAGAACAGTGTTTGGAAATTACCGTTACATCAGAGCACCAGATGCAGTTGATGTAGAAGCAGACTCCGCCTCCTGTGGTCTTGCCGGAAAGCTCTGTGTCACGATCAGCACGGAAGAGCTGGAAGCCGTCGAGGCGCAGCGCGCTGTCCGGTATATTTTCCCGGAGCCAGGTCTCAGTAAAGCAGAGGACAGCTGAGGAGGCGAGGTCCTTAAAACGCATCAGCAGTCTCAGTTCATCCACCTTGTTAGAGAGAGAGTTGGTATTGGACAGAAATATGCCAGGCAGCGCCGTTCGCGAGCCTCTCCTGCGAAGTCGCACGAGAGCGCCCGCTCGTCTTCCTCTCTTCCGCCGTCTCACTTTCCGAGCCAAACAATAAACCAGATCGGCGGCAGGGGCTAGAAAAACTGGGAGGAGGTCCGTGGGGGTGAAAGTCCTGATATTTCAAAGTTCTTCACGGGTATAAGTGCAAGCAGACACACAATTGACAAACAAAAACAAACAAAGAGCGCAGCGAAGCACCATGTCGACCGCTGTGGGCGCCATCTTGGATCGAAGACTCGAAGATCGAAGATCGAAGAGACAACAATGAATAATGACAAATACAGAAAAAAACCCAAAATACAAACTCAAAGGGAGAACATGGACTAGGGCCCATACCCTGAAAACAAAGAACAAGGTCATAACTCATAACCTGGGTGAGGACATTGGCCCAGTCCATGCTCTGACAAATTGCAACTTTTTTTTGCAACTTTTTTGTAGATTTATCACTCTTTTCTCATACATTTGCAACTTTTTTTTTTCTCATAAAACTGTTTGTTTAATCAAAACTGCAACATTTTTTTATTCTTCTCAAAATTCTGTGATTTTTCTCTTTAACATTTTTAACTTTTTTTTGGTGAATTATCAATTGTTTTTGTAAATTCGCAACACTCATTTGGATGCTGGTAATTGTTTTTATTCCGTGTAATTAAATTGTAATTTGTGATCTTTTTTAATTTTTAAATTGACATCTTTTATCACATCTTTGCACTTTTTTTCTTGCACATACACCGCACCCCCCTTGCTAAAAAATACCCCCAAAAAAGCAAAATTTATTTGCTTAGCACCATTAACAGACAAAAATCACATAGCGCTTCACAAAAATAAATGAAAACAAAACAAAAACAAAACAGATAACACAAAAGGACAAAAACAGACAACCTGTGTCTAACTAAAAGCCTGTTTGAGTCTGCAGTTGTTTTTGAATGGAATCAGCACAATTTAAACAATGTAAAGAAGGTGGAGGTGCATTCCACAGTCTTGGTGCAACAGACTGAAAGGATCGATCCCCTCTGGTTTTTAAATGTGTGAGTGGAACTTTGAGCGACATCAAGGGATGACCTAAGGTTTTGTGCAGGGGTGGGAGGGACGATCACATCACAAATGTGACGGAGCTGTAAAAGCAAGAACTAAGATTTTATAATTAACTCTAAAATGAAGTGGCAACCAGTGAAGAGATGGTAGAACCAGAGTAATGTTTGCACTCTTTGCCCCCTCTGTTACCCACCCCACTACAACCCCACACAAACCCCAGTGCACGGAGACCTGAAAGATTTTTAAGTGGAAAGGCCAGAAACCTGGATTTAGTGTCATAGAGAATCTTTATGGGGGGAGACTTCCTGAGTCCGCTGCTGCATCGATTACAGTCTTGAACATTTACTCTCCCCCACCCCAGCACTCTTCGTGTTCTGGCTGAGTAAAGCCCGGACTCTCCAGTGACTTGAGACTAATCGACCACCCTGACCGGGATTAGTTGGCTGGTCAGAGCCGTCAATCGGGGTGTCGAGCCCAGGGGGAGGAGCGACCTCCATCTCCCAACCTGGACATCCACTCCACAGCCAAGGGAGGACGGGAGCAGGAATCAGTCACAGTGGTGTGGAGGAATCATTGATCCTGTTATGGAAAAAGAAAAGGAAAATAATAAAATCCTAGAATCCAGATGACTTGACCAAGCTTTGATACAGTAGTGATTTGTTTTTTAACAAGGGAAGGTGGAGTATTCACCAATTTAGCATGCTGTACTAATGTATTCATGTAAATTAGGTGCTAATTTGCAAGAATAAAGAGCAAAACTGTGATAGAAGATGCCAGTTTAAAAAATTAAAAATGTCACAAGTTGCAATTCAGTTACACAGAATAAAAACTTTCCCAGCATCCAGATAAGTGGTTCAAATTTACGAGAAAAAATTCAAAAATTTGTGAGTGAATAGTCGCAAATTTTTGAGAAAAAAGGTCACAAATTTCTGAATGAAAAGTTGTAAATTTATAAGAAACAAGTTGGAAATTTGTGCGAAATAAGTTACATTTTTTTATGGAAAAAGTTGCAAATTTATTATAAAATTTAAATTTTACAAGAAAAAAGTCAAAAATTTATGAGAAAAAAATTGCAAATTTATGAGAGAAAAGGTAACAAATTATTGAGAAAAAAGTTGCAAATCTGCAAGAACAAAGTTTAAAATTTACAGGAAGAAACTGCACATTTCAAAACAAAATAGCCAATTTGATGAGAAAAAAGTATCCGATTTTTGTGGAAGAATGTCTGAAATTTCTGGGAGAAAAAAGTTGCAGGTTTTAAAAGAAAAAAGTTACAAATTTTTGAGAAAAAAATCAAGTTCACAAGAAAAAAATATAATTTAGAGGAAAAAAGTGACAAATTTAGAGGATAAAATTCAAAAATTTATGAGAAAAAAAATTGCAATTTTATGAGAAAAAGGGTCACAAATTTTTGAAAGAAAAGTTGCAAATTTGTAAGAAAGTTGGAAATTTATGAGAAAAAGGGTCACATTTTTTTAATGAAGAAGTTGCTAATTTATTATAAAAAAGAGAGATTTTTTGAGGAAAAAACTCAAAAATTCATGAGAAAAAAGTTTCAAATTTATGAGAGAACAGGTAAATGTTTGAGAGAAAGTTGCAAATTTTTAAAGGACCAATGTTGAAATTTATGAGAAAAAATGTTGGACATTTTAAAAGGAAAAAGTTGTAAATTTAAGAGAAAAAATGCAAGTTTATGAGAAAAAAAAATTGATGTTAGAGAAAAAAGTTGCAAACTTAAAAGAACAAAATAGAAAACTTCTGAGGAAAAAATGTTGAAAATTTACAGTAAAAAAAAAATAATTGCAAATTCGTGAGAAAAAAGTCCCAATTTTTTGAAAAAAGTTTCATATTTATGTAGAAAATATTTTTTTTTGTTTGTTTAGAGTTTATGGTTCACTGCACGCATGACCGGGCCTCCCTCTCCTCTACCATCCATCCATCCATCCATCCATGCATCAGCAGTGCAGCGTTTGAAGCTCAGAGCAGACATCCAATATTTAGTTTTAGCAGCTCTGATTGTCAAGCGTCTGCTTGGCCTTATTACACCAGAGGGACCTGAACTTGTAACATCGACTCGTCCAGTTTAATAGTGTGAATTGATCCGACGACTGAGAGTGCAAAGGTGCTCACAGTCTTTACGGCGTCTGAACACACTTGCTCGGCCTTCACTCCACTCTGTGGCCATCCGTCCAAGGCGAGGGGTGAAGGCTGCTGATGATAAAAGGATGTGATAACGACTAGCATGTGAGGTTAAAGCTGTCACTCAGATGATACGCAGTAAATGAGCAGCTCAGGGGTTCGTGTGCAACATCTTGGATTCAACAGTTTTGGTTCAGCCTTTTCTGCTCGAAAAATACACTGAGTCTGCCGTTCTGTGGCCTGTAAGGTGAAGTTAAACTTCTGCAGGCCTTTTGGAATCACGTCCAGCACCGCTGTTGCTGCGTTGAATGTCAGTAAGGCCCCGGTGGGATGTTTTAGCAGGAGGATGCCAGCTGATGAGTCTTCTTCTTTGGTCTCTCCTAACAGGCAGCATGGTTCACTAATCAGGAGGATTAACCCAACTGGAACTTGTGTGTTTTGTTGGGAGCAGACATGGCGTAGTACGAATACACCGATGCTAAAGGCTGAGCTAGCATCATTCTGCACTTCTTGTTGGTGTTTTCAGATTAAAAAGTCAGGCTTTGCTGTATAGGTAGTAGGTGATTTGATATTTGAAAAAACATGCTAGTTTATTAAAAAATGCAACTTTTTTCTCATAAATTTGCACCTTTTTTAAACTGTTTTTTTAAATTTGCTTTTTTCTTGTAAATATACAGCTTTTTACTTGCAAATTTGCAATTTTTTTCTCATAAAAAACACATATTTTCTCTTAAATATGCAACTTTTTTCTTGTAAATTTGCACTGACTTTCTCTTAAATTTATGACTTTTTTCTCCTAAATGTGCAAGTTGTTCTTTTACGTTTGCAATTTTTTTCTTGTAAATTTTCATCCTCTTTCTCTTAAATTTGTAACTTTTTCTTGTAAATGTGCAACTTTTTTCTTTAAAATTTACTATTTTTCTTGTAATTTTGCTAGTTTTTTTTTTTCTCATGTTTCCAACTTTATTCTTTTAAATTTGCAAAAATTTTTCTTTAAAATTTTCAGGGTTTTATAAATTTGCAGCATTTTTGTAGATAATATTTTCTCATAAATCTGCAACTTTTTTCTTTTAAATTTGCAACTTTTTTGTAAATTTGCACGTTTTTTCTTGTAAATTTGTAATCACTTTCTCTGACATTTGTAACTTTTTTCTAATAAATATGCAACTTTGTTCTTTTACAATTGCCATTTTTTTCTTGTAAATGTGCATCTTTTTTCCTCACTGCATTCTTTAAAATTTGCAACATTTTTGTTGTAAATTTTCCATGTTTTTGTAAATTTTCAACTTTTTTCTTGTCAGTTTACTTTTTCTTTTACATTTGCAACTTCTTCTTGTAAATGTGTTACTTTTTTCCTCATAAAACTGCAACTTATAATTCTGCAAATTTTGTTTCACAAATTTATGCTATGTTTCAAGTGCAAAAATAGTCTTTAGTGTCCCACCTTAATATTTTCTCCAGATAAAATGTTTTCTTTATTGTCCCCCTCCAAGACTGAAATGAAACATCCATCCATGAAGTAATCACATCCAAAAATGTAAAGCAAGACAATAACTTTTTTGGCCTTTGGACGCCATGTGATGTTCCCCTGACAGTAACCAGAGCCATCCGTGGAAGTTCGAATGTTGACCGATGAGGGATGTGTGCTGAAACCTTCCATGTGTCTGTCCTAACCCACAGCCTTTGGAAGCATCAAGAAGAAGCGCGGCGTAATTTAAAATGTGCAATAATTACTTCCAACTACAAACATGATTATAAAGATGAATATTTATAAACAAGTAGCAACACATGCTATTTATAGGAGCTCTCACCCTTTCCCTCTTCTAATTGACTTTTAGTTTGTGCAATCTGTTCTCGTTCAGTAATGCCTTTTTCATGCTAAACATGAATATTCATTTTAAACGCTACAGCGGCTCATCAGATTCCCGTCTGAGTCCCCGCGGCGCTCGCGTGCTCCTGTTGGTCGCCTTCCACGTTGCCGCGGCTGATTATGTGGTTCATTGAGGGCAAAGCAAGGACGCACAAACATACGGTGATTTTCAGCCTGGCACCCCGCCAATGTGCAGTTTTCATGTCCCCCCCATCCTCCAAAATCCGTTTTAATGCTTCCTCAGTCATTGCCACCGCCTTGGATATGCCACTGATGAGTAAATTCAAAGCTGCTGGCTGAGAGCGAGAAAACCTCGACTCGCCTCCAGAGCGAGATGAAAAAACATTGTTCACCTTGCAAAATATTCATGTCACCTTTCTTGAGAGTTTTTACGTGAAGCAGCTTGTCATCAAGGCTTTGATTCTCTCCTGAAGTCTTTTACAGAGTTCCGCTGCCCTCGGAGATGGAGGCTGTTTATGCTTCTCATCTTTATTTTACTCAGAAAAAAAACTAAAGAATCTGCTGTGAGAACCTCAGAAGCTGTGAAAGCATAAGCTTATTTATTGTACCTTGGCAAATGTACTTGAAAGGGTGCCTTCAGAGAGAAAGATCAATTAAGGAAGCTGAACTGCCATCCCCACACTTGTTTAAGAACAGTTACTAAAGAGTTTTTTAATTAACCTTTTCATTTCAACAGAAAATATTTGTTCCTACACCAATATCTTGTAAACTAGAAGGTGTTTGAGCTAAAAATGTTTGTAAACTAAGACACTTCTTTGCTTGGGCCTCGTTCAAGAACTGTGTTAGTAAAGATCGTACCTCACTGGGCTGAAACAGCTCCAACTAGTTGGAGATTTAAAAAAAAAAAAAATGTGAGACAAATCTGAGAAATTGTGATAATTTTCATTTGGAATCACACTGTCTCATGAATGTTGCTCTAATGTTGGAAAAACTCCCAGTGAGTTTTTGGCTAGAGTTCTCCGGTGTTTGCATACATGTCATTCAAGTGTTGTGAGACATGTTCACAACAAGTGTGCAAGACTAAATTTAGGAGGGGTTTTTTTGCACTCACAACAGTCCCACAATGGCTGCCCAACACTCAAGATGAGGTTGAGATGGGTTTGAGGCACCTGTGATGATTCTGCAATAACTGAGAGAGAAGCTGTCGCACAAATTTTTTGAACATGTTCAAAATTCCTCTAAGACGAGTGCGAGACCCTGCGACTCAGGAGTGGAAAATGAGAACCGCCAAGAATGTTTGGAGACATTTTGGAAACTCCCCTGAGAATGTCGTTCTCTAACTAATCTCAAGCTTTCTCAGCCCAGTGAGGTGCTACCTTAAATGTGACGTTAAGATCGGTTTAAGTGAACTGGTGAAATTCACCAGTCTATTCATAAAAACACTGAGCGGTGGAGACCAGTAGTAACCTCCATATGACGCAGAGAGGCAAATGCTGAAGAGTGTTCATGAACGCTATGCTTTTTTAGGTTTCATCACGGTTTGTTACAGTTTTTCTGGTCACCTGAAAATTTTGAAGATGTTCCAGATTTTTTTTTGCAAATATATTTTTCCACAAACACTTGCAAAATATCTCAAACAAGTTCATTTTGTCTTCCGAGTGATAAAACTGGTCTTGTTCTTCTATTCAGGCAAAGTAGAGAGATGTTTCATACCTTGATGTGTTTCGACATGATTTCAGTTGCTGGATCCAGTGTTTGAAAAGGCAGAACAGGAAACCTTCAAACTGGCAACGTCAGACCACTGCAAGTTAAACAATGACATCATCGACTGTAACACTGCAAACATAACAGGATCAGAGGACAACAAACACTGGATCAAAGAAGCAATTGAAATCAGGAAGCAAGCCCACAACAACATGAACCAAGATGATGGACCCTTCATGCACTCGCACACCTGGGACTCTTTCTTTCAAAGACCATCTCACATCGAAACACGTCAAGGTATGAAACATCTCTCTACTTTGAAGAGAAAAACAAGACCAGTTTTATCAGTTGCAAAATAGTTGGAACATGTTTACAAACTGTTTAAGAACCTTTACGATAAAACTGTTGGCGACCTTAGAAACTGTGTGCCAACTGTTTTGCAGCCGTTTATGAAGCCTGATGAAACTTAAAAAGGGCAGCATTTGTGAACGCCAACATTCACCGCTCTGTGATATACTACCCTAAAAGTATGTCCACACCGAGCACAATAAAGATAACTGTAAAATTGTAGTTCTTAAAATCATTCTAAGTGAGCATCCTCTCATGTATTTTCTTTATATTAATAAATGTCTCTTGTTGATCTGTGCAGAGGCAAAGATGCCTTATGGGTATTTATTTACATCTTGGCCAAGAAAAGTTGTGTCCCACATGCAGGTGAGTACCACGAGAAAATTAAAAGTCTCAGATCATGCAGAGTTTTAATACAATAGACCAAATGGATAAGCACTGTTTTGAGAATGCTGAGTAAGCAGTGTTCAAGGCTGGGGCTTGATCCTCACTGTCTCATGGGAAAAGTATTGAGTGTGACGTAATTTATGATTATAGAAGACAGAATGAACAGACAATAAAAAAAAAAAAAATACCATAACAATCTGCACTGAAATCACTCAAAAAGGGCGGAGTCAAACATCTGGATTTTTTTTTTTTTTTTTTTTTTTGCTAGACCTGTACCTTGGACAAAGAAAAAATTAAGAAATAAAAGCAAAAAGAGTGAAATCATTTACACTCTTTGCCACCACATTATTTCTTGCACAAGAAAAACCTAACAGAAAACCAAAATTAATTCACTCATCAAAGTTAAAATGAAAAAGAAGAAAATTTATTTCAAAAATAAGTTTTTAGAAGAAAACAGTTTTCAATTTACAAGAAAAAAATCTCAAATTTATGAGAAAAAAAATTAGATATGCAAGTAAAAAAAACAAAAACATTTTGTTAAAATGCCAGTTACAAAATGAGAAAAGAGAAAAAAAATTACAACTTTATGAGGAAAAAAATTCAAGATTAAAGATTCAAAGATTTTATTTGTCAATACTACTATACGTACTGAGCATACAGGAGAATTGAAATGGCATTTTACTCTCTCTCTTCAATGGTGTGCACAATATAAAAAACGAAAAAGGAAGAAGGATGGAAAAACAACAACAGCAGTCTATGTACAGTAATGCTACCTGTAGTGCAAATGGTGACAAAAGATAGACCCAGACCTCCCATAGTGCAAATAAAGATAAACGATGAGACTCAGGAATGTTATGTACAGAATAGTATGGCAGTAATACTCGTAGTACCAAGTTCAAGTTCAATGCGGTAATGTAGGTGCAGAAAGTGACAGATAGGACTGCACATGATTAATATTGCAATGACAGACAGGACCAGATATGGCATTTGTGCAAATGGTTGCAGTAAAGTGCAGAGACATAAAGCAGCAAATGTGTTACTGTTGGTGTGGGAGTCTTTCTGTGCCAACAGCTGAACAGCTGAGGTAGTAATCGTGCGGGTGAGTGTGGGGTGGTCTGGGGGGGGGGGGGGGCAAGGAAGTGCACAGAGTTCAGGGTCCTGATTGCCTGATGAATGAAGCTGTTAAGCAGTCTCATGGATCGGGCCCAGAGGGTCCGGTCCCTTTTCCGGAGGGCAGGGGGCTGAAGAGGGAGAGTGAGGAGTGGGGGGCGTCACTTGCAATGTTGATGGCTCTGCGGGTGAGGCGGGTGAGGTAGATGTCCGAGAGGGGGGCAGAAGGGCACCGATGATCTTGCTGGCTGCTTTCAGTGTGCATAGTAGTTTCTTCCGGCAGGAGACGGTGCAGCTTCCATACCACACCTTGATGCCCCTGGTGAGCATGCTCTCAATGGTACCCCGGTAGAAAGAGCACATGATGGGAGGTGGGACTCGTTCTTTCCTCAGTTTGTGGAGGAAATGGAGGCGAGTTTGAACCTTCTTGGTCAGTGATGTGGTGTTGTTGGACCAGGTTAGGTCCTCGGAGATGTGCACCCCAGGAACTTGGTGCTGCACACCCTCTCCACAGCTGCTCCATTGATGATCAGAGGGGGATACTGTGTGTGTCCCCTCCTGAAGTCGACCACACTCTCCTTGTTTTTCTCATTTTCAGGAAGAAGTTATCATCTTCACACCACTGGATCAGTTGGCTCACCTCATTTCTGTAGCTGGCCTCCTCGTTGTTGGTGATGAGGCCCACCAATGTCATGTCATCTGAAAACTTGATGATGTGGTTGATGTTGTAGGCTGGTACACAGGCATGGTTCAGCAGGGTGAAGAGCAGTGGGATTAGCACACACCCTTGTGGGGCCCCTGTGCTCAGTGTGATGGTCTTGGATGTGTTGCTGCCAACCTACATATTCTGTGGCCCCCCTGTAAGAAAGTCCAGCACCCAGTTACAGAGAGAGGTTTTGAGTCCCAAATGTCCAAGTTTTTGTATTAGGTGCTGAGAGATAATTATGTTGAATGCTGAACTGAAGTCCAAGAACAGCATTTGCATGTAGTTCTTTGAGACCAGGTGGGTGAGGCCTGGATAGATAGCAGCAGTGATGGCATCTTCTGTGGATTTGTTTGACATGTATGCAAACTGAGATGGGTCGAGTGAGGATTGACGTGATGTTCTGCATGACCAGCCACTCAAAGCACTTTATTATGATTGAGGTCAGTGTTACGAGCTGGTAATCATTGTAATTGGATGGGATGGGCTTCTTTTGGACTGGTTTTATGGTGGCAGTTTTGAAACATGTGGGGACAGCAGCTTGAGTCAAGGAGATGTTGAAGATATCATCCAGGACATTCTTGAGCTCATCTGCACAGTCCTTCAGAACGCGACCCAGTATTTTGTCTCGGCCAGCTGCCATGCGTAGGTTGATCCTGCAGAGGGTCCTCTTCACGCTAGCTGGATCCTGACTCATGGCCTACTCATCTGGAGGAGGAGTGGTCTTTTGTGCTGATGTGTTGTTTTGTGCTTCAAAGCTGCCCAAGAAATCATTTAGGTTGTCAAGCAAAGTGATGTAACTCGCACAGGTCTGAGGTGGAGGTTTGTAGTTGGTGAGGGTCTGTATGCCACTCCAGAGGGAACGGGCATCTCTGGTGTTGCTGAAGTGGGAGGATAATTTCTTGCTGTACTGTTGTTTTGCCTCCTTGATCCCATGGGACAGGTTGGCCCTAGCTGTTGTTAGTCCTGCAGTGTCGCCGGCCCTGAAGGCTGCGTCCCAAGCCCTCAGGAGTCTGTGGACCTCTGATGTCATCCATGGCTTTTGGTTGGCACAAACAATGATGGTTTTCCACTGAGTGACATCATCAATGCATTTAGCTGTGTATGCTACAACAACCGCAGTGTACTCCTCTATATTTGTGTCCATTGTGAGTGGCTGCGTGCTTGAAAATGTCCCAGTCTGTAGTGCTGAAGCAGTCTTTCACAGCATCAGAGGCCCCCCTCTGGCCACACTCGTACCTGTTTTTTTTTTTTTTTTTTTGTTGGTCTGATTGTTTTCTCTCTGGGTTTGTATGCTGGCCTTAACAGGATGGTGATGTGATCAGAGAGACCCAGGTGGGGAAGGGGCGAGGCTCTGTATGATTTCTTGTGAGTTGTGTACACCATGTCCAGCAAATTGTCTCCTCTTATTGGGAAGTCTACATGTTGGTGTACAGTATATTTGGTAGGAGGGCCTTTAAATCTGCATGGTTGAAGTCTCCTTCCATGATGAGGAATCCATCTGGATGCGCTGTTTGTGTCTCACTGATGGCCTGTTAGAGTTTTGTATTGCTTTACTTCTCTCGCCAATGCCAGTAGGCAGGGCATACATGGCGGCTTGTAGGACAGAAGAAAATTTTCTTGTAATGTAAAAGGGTTGGTGCTTGATGATCATAAACTCCACCAATGGAGAACAGTGTTTGTGTGCAACAGTTGCATCAGTGCACCAAGCGTCACTGATGTAGACACGGATACCGCCGCCTCACGTTTTCTCTCCTTCCGTGAATACTCTGTTGCTATGATAGCTGTTAGTCCAGCTATTGTCATTTAACCACGTTTCCGTAAAGATAAATATACAGCAGTTCCATGCATCACGTTGTGTAGTTCTCTGGAGCTGTATGTGGTCCATTTTGTTGTCTAGTGAGCGTATGCTGGCCAGAATGAGGGACGGAATCAGGAGTTTTTGTGGGCTAGCGGTTAGCTTCGTTCGGATACCTCCACGTTTACCTCTCTTTTGTCACTGCTCACACCATCTATGGCGTCTCCATTTGGCATGAGACACAGCAGTCGAGTCCAGGGGTGTGGAGGTCTGGTGGAGGAGACCTAGGCCATGGAGTTCTTCTGTAACACTCTGATCCAGGATGTAATGTTTGGTCATATTCCTTATCTCCAGAAGGCTGTGGCGACTGTAGCTTGTGTGCAGCATCATATACTGTATGTACATAAAATGCATGAATATACACTTAGGTGTAATTTAAACAACACTAAATTGCACAAAACACCAAGAGAGAAGAGAGGCTGCTGCATGTTCAGGCGCCACCTAGAGACCATTTCAGCAAAAAAATTGCTTATCTGTTAGAAAAAAAAAATCATGTTATTTAAAAATTAAATATAATTTTTAAAAAATTACCTAGTAACTAGTTATGACCACCTCAGGTTTGAGATAAAAAATAAGATTCTGAGCAAAATTCTGTATTTTTTCCTGTAAATCAGATGTTTTATCATCCCTGTATCTCTTGCTGTGTGAATAAAATTAATTTGTATGAGTAGATGGAGCCTAAACACACTCAGCCGGAAGTTCTGGTTCAGGCATAAATTGAGAGAGCGAGAGGGAGAGAGAGAGAGAGAGAGAGCGAGAGAGAGATTTTTGATTTTTAAAAGATCTTTAATAAACACACTTGTCCATCATTCAGTACAATTTCTATGTCATGCTATATTACACAGAAAATTATTCCCCCAAAAAATGCCCCAAAAAAAGCTGTCCATCATGAACTGAGCAGAGGACATTCTTCAGGGACCAGAGGGTCCCGAAACCTTCCACATCCCCATTCCCCATAAAAAATTGAAAGTCCAGCCTGATTCTGGCTTTAAGTAGCCTCACAAATAAAATTTTGACATCAACATCATTCTCAACATTTTCAAGTTTTCTTCTCCGGCTTACATAGATAGCCAACTTTGCCTGCCCTAAAACAAAGTTCAGTAGTTGACACTTCTGCTTAAAACGACGATTGTACATAAAACCACAAATGAAAACCTGCTTAGAGAAAACTTCCTTAAAAATGTGAAAAAGTTCTGTGAGAAGTTCAAAGAGGCCACTCAGGCGCTGACATTCAGTAAAACAATGAAAAACGGTCTCCCTAGAGGAACAAAAAACACACTGATCACTGACACTGCTGTTAATCACAGAAACAAAAGCATTGACAGCTATAATACCATGCAGGACCCTCCACTGTAAGTCTCCATGCCTCTTAGGGAGAGAGGCTTTATAAAGAGCCCTCCAGGTAGGCTGATGCCCTTTTCCTAGTCTAAAATAGGCTCTCCAAGGAGTGTCCACACAGGTGTTCAATCTGTCCTTGTTGAGTGCCATCACCACCAGTCTGTAGAGTGCCTTACCACTGGCTCCTCCAAAGTCCACACCAGTGGGAGCACAGAATGCCAGTAAGGAGCAAGGAGCGACGTCAAAGTCCATACAGAGCGTGAGAGAGGGAAAGGGGTCCGTGCTTTCCGGCTGCAGCGTGCCATTGCTAAAGTCCAAGAGTAGGGAGTGCTCAAGTCCATAAGCTCCTGTTTCCAGTGTGCAAGAAGACCATCGATGAAACGATTTGACCTGACACCAAGATGAGCTGCTAAAGCTGAGGCGTTGTTGAGGCCAGGACCAGCCAGTTCCACCACATGCTTCAGAGTGAGAACGCTCCTGGAACACAGCCCATCAAGGAAGGTCCTTCCAACTCCCGGCAGGACACCAAGGCGACCACCAAAAACCAGCGGCTCCCTCAACAACCAGTAGAGGGAATCGCATGGCCCTCTTTGTTTTTTAAAAAGAGTCCACACTGAAAAGAGACTGCGGTAAAAACTGGGCAAAGACAGTGCATTAGAGTTCTTAAAATCCATTAAAAACACAGGGAGGTCTAGCCCAAGCCCAAGGACTCTCTGTAAAATAACACAGGCCAAAGGCCTCCATACCAGGTCCTGGGGGCCCGTCAGCAGCCTCTGTATGAAAGTCAGTCTAAAAGCAGCACCTCTACTAGCTAAATGAACCACTCCTTGCCCCCCCTCCTCTTTGGGAAGAAATAACAGGGCTTGAGGGACCCAGTGGAGTCCACCCCCCCCCCCAAAAAAAGTCCACCAAAACAGACTGAATTTTTGACAACAAACCAGCAGGGGGGTCCATGCACATGAGGCGGTGCCACAGGGATGAGGAAACAAGATTATTTAAAATGAGCACTCTTCCTCTAAAAGATATTCTTGGCATTAGCCACTTCCACTTGTTTAGTCTCCCGTTAATTTTCTCTATGACCCCATCCCAATTTTTTTTGCTCAAACTGCTGATTTCCAATAAAGACACCAAGATACTTAAACCCTCCTTTTTTCCAAATCAGCCCACCAGGCAGCGTAAGCTGATTTTCTAGTTTCTCCCCCACCATCAGAGCCTCGCTTTTTCCCCAGTTTATTTTTGCAGAGGAAAGTTGGCCAAAAAGATTGACACTCCTAACCAGAACGTCAATGTCACTCTGCTTGTTTAGCAGAATGACTACATCATCTGCATAGGCCGACAGCTTGAACGTGGTGTCACAGCCAGGAAAAGTAACTCCTGATAGATCCCTTCTCAGGCAGTGAAGCAAAGGCTCTATGGCGAGGGAGTACAGCATCCCTGAGAGAGGGCAGCCCTGCCGAACCCCCCTCTGGACTTTTAAAGGGGCAGACAGGCCCCCATTTATCTTCAGCACACTCTCAATGTCACTGTACAAGACCCGTATCCTGGCTATGAAGCCTGGGCTGAACCCAAAAGCAGCTAAAACTGTCCATAAATATTGGTGTTCAACCCGGTCAAACGCCTTTTCCTGGTCAATTGAAATCAAACCAGTTTCTACCGCCAATGAACCAGAGAACTCCAAAACATCCCGAATTAAGTGACGTTGTCACTAATCAGCCTGCCAGGCACACAGTAAGTCTGGTCTACATGAATGAGCTCGCTCATCACCTTTCTCAGTCTTCGGGCCAGAGCTTTTGAAAGAATCTTATAGTCTGTGCAGAGCAGAGAGACTGGCCTCCAGTTCTTTAGGCTCTGGAGGTCCCCTTTTTTCGGCAACAGTGTGATGATGGCCCTCCTGCAGGTCGTGGGTAGGGTCCCCCTTTCCAAGCTATCTTGGAGAACCTCCAGCAGGTCTGGACCAAGCAGGGGCCAGAATTCCTTAAAAAAGTCCACAGAGAGACCATCTATGCCTGGTGATTTTCCATTCTGGAGGCTCATTAGTGCCGTATGCAGCTCAGACAGAGACAGTGGAGCATCCAAGCCAGCAACAAGGTCCTCTGAGAGCACTGGAAGACCATCAAGGAAAACCTGGCCCAGTGACGTGTCCTCCCTCCACTCTGCTCTAAACAATTCACTGTAAAAGCTAGCAGCGTATTTCCTGATCTCTGCTGCTGTGGAGATTGTTCTCCCGTCATCGTCCAACAAGGAGTGAATAAGTTTTCTCTGTCCATTTTTCCCCTCCAGTCCAAAATAGTACTGGGAGGGCGAGTCCATCAGAGCTACATCCATGTAGCGTGAGCGGACCAGAGCACCCTGTGCGGTGACCCCTAGCAAGCTAGCCAAGGCTGACCTTTTTGACTTGAGAGCCTCTAAGTGCTCTTGTTTTCCTGTAGAACTGAGCAACTCCTCTAGCTCTACCACCTCAGTCTCCAGAACTTTCAAGGATTGGGTCAAGCTACGAGTGACATTTTGAGTGTGCTGTTGGCAGAGTTGTTTTATCTGTGCCTTACCAAAATCCCACCACATTTGGAGAGAACTAAAAGAGGGTTTTTGTTCCCTGTGTGACTTCCATACATCATGAAAAACCTCTTTAAAAAACACATCATTTAAAAGTGTATTGTTAAAATGCCAAAAAGCACTCTTACACTTTACATTTTCAATAAACACAGAACAAAACAGCAGGCAGTGATCAGTGAAACCAACAGGACAGATGCAACTATTTTTAAAAACACTCATTTGATGTTTAAAACCATAAAAACGGTCTAACCTAGCCATAGATAAAAGGTTATCTTTGACATGGCTCCAGGTGTATTGCCTCTGGTCCCCATGATGTGATCTCCACACATCGGCCATTTCATGTGTTTTCACCAGTTCCCTCAGCCTATTGGCAGAAGCAGGGTGAGGCTCCTGATGGTTCCTGTCTAGTCTGCGGTTTAATGTACAGTTAAAATCACCCCCCCAGAAATAAAAAACTATTTGGATTACAGGACCTAACCGTATCCGAAAGCACGTCAAAGACCCTGATCCTCTCTGCTCTCTGTGTTGGCACATACACGTTTATAAAAACGGAGTTCACGTTTTCAAACTGTACCTTTAATAAGAGGAAATGACCTTTCACCACCTCTTCTACCGCATAAGAGACAGGCACACAACCCCTAGAGAAAAGTACAGCCACCCCCCCACTGCTATTGGATTTGTGGCTAAAAAAAAATGCAGCCATCCCACTCTTTTCTCCAATGGCTCTCAATGTCTACAGTGCTGTGAGTCTCCTGGAGCATCAGCACGTCAAGTTTCTTTAAATTAAAAAGCTTGTATAAAGAGGCCCTTTTTACATCATCCCTGGCCCCATTAATATTGAGAGTGCCAATTCTAAGGTGGGGCATTAAAAAGGATAAAAATAGGGTACAGTAAAAAACACACACATAGCATAAAAGGGAAGAAACAAACTAAGAGTCAACATGACTGTTAGTAATTTGCGATTTCAGTTTAACAACCAGTTTCTTTAAACGATATATTTCCTGATCAGTGAAAGTCTCATTCCCATCATTCAGTTTCATAAATTTGCGAGCTGATGCCACGAATAACTCCAGATCTGGAAAGTAATTTTCCACTTTCACAGCTCTGCTCCCCTTAGTCACCTGGAGAAATTTCCTAATCTTGGCAAAGCAATAGGAGCTTTGCTCCTCCTGCATCTGCATCAGTTCAGACTCAGCTCCACTTTCGTCAGAAGCGCTCTCATCCAGTAATTCTAAATTCCCAACCCTACTAGATTTAGCAGAGCTCTGCAAGTTTTCAGCACTTTTTTTCTTTTTTGTGCAGCTTTAAAAGGATCCTCTTCAACAAAACTACATTCCTGCATTTCTTCGTGAACTGCAACGTTTGTCATGCAGTGTTTGCTCTGTGCGTCCGCTACAGCCTCAAACCACTCCTCCCCCACCTGCAAAGTCTGTTCATTCATGTTCCTTCGTTTAACTGCACTCATTTCGCCCTCCACCTCTTTACTCCGGGTGACAGGCTCGTCACAATGATCAGAGCTGCCGCCAGACAGAAATTCCCCACCATCACTGTTTGGGGGGGCAACTACCGCGCCCGCCGCGGCCACCCCAGCAGAGGCGGCCGCGGCTGCCCCAGCACAAGCGGACGCGGCCGCATCCACGTCCGCGGACGCCCCCGCAGAAGCAGAAGCAGAAGCGTCCGCGGATGCGGTCGCGTCCGCGGCCACAGCCGCGACCGCCCCAGCAGAAGCGGGCGCCGCAGCGGCATCCGCCGCACCACATGTAGCGCTACCCTCCGGACCACCAGAAACAGCGGCGTCACCTTTCTTGCCGCCTCTCCACACCCCTGCTCCCACAAACGCTCACGCATGCGCACGAGAGAGAGAGAGAGAGAGAGAGAGAGAGAGAGAGAGAGAGAGATATTTTTGATTTTTAAAAGATCTTTAATAAACACACTTGTCCATCAGTCAATACAATTTCTATATCATGCTATGTTACACAGAAAATTAATCCCCCAAAAAACGCCCCCAAAAAAGCTGTCCATCATGAACTGAACAGAGGACATTCTCCAGGGACCAGAGGGTCCTGAAACCTTCCACATCCCCATTCCCCATAAAAAACTGAAAGTCCAGCCTGATTCTGGCTTTAAGTAGCCTCACAAATAAAATTTTGACATCAACATCATTCTCAACATTTTCAAGTTTTCTTCTCCGGCTTACATAGGTAGCCAACTTTGCCTGTCCTAAAACAAAGTTCAGTAGTTGACACTTCTGCTTAAAACGACGATTGTACATAAAACCACAAATGAAAACCTGCTTAGAGAAAACTTCCTTAAAAATATGAAAAAGTTTTGTGAGAAGTTCAAAGAGGCCACTCAGGCGCTGACATTCAATAAAACAATGAAAAACTGTCTCCCTAGAGGAACAAAAAACACACTGATCACTGACACTGCTGTTAATCACAGAAACAAAAGCATTGACAGCTATAATACCATGCAGGACCCTCCACTGTAAGTCTCCATGCCTCTTAGGGAGAGGGGCTTTGTAAAGAGCCCTCCAGACAGGCCGATGCCCTTTTCCTAGTTTAAAATAGGCTCTCCAAGGAGTGTCCACACAGGTGTTCAATCGGTCCTTGTTGAGTGCCATCACCACCAGTCTGTAGAGTGCCTTACCACTGGCTCCTCCAAAGTCCACACCAGTGGGAGCACAGAATGCCAGTAAGGAGCAAGGAGCGACGTCAAAGTCCATATAGAGCGTGAGAGAGGGAAAGGGGTCAGTGCTTTCTGGCTGCAGCGTGCCATTGCTAAAGTCCAAGAGTAGGGAGTGCTCAAGTCCATGAAGCTCCTGTTTCCAGTGTGCAAGAAGACCATCGATGAAACGATTCGACCTGACACCAAGATGAGCTGCTAAAGCTGAGGCGTTGTTGAGGCCAGGACCAGCCAGTTCCACCACTTGCTTCAGAGTGAGAATGTTCCTGGAACACAGCCTATCAAGGAAGGTCCTTCCAACTCCCGGCAGGACACCAAGGCGACCACCAAAAACCAGCGGCTCCCTCAACAACCAGTAGAGGGAATCGCATGGCCCTCTTTGTTTTTTAAAAAGAGTCCACACTGAAAAGAGACTGCGGTAAAAACTGGGTAAAGACAGTGCATTAGAGTTCTTAAAATCCATTAAAAACACAGGGAGGTCTAGCCCAAGCCCAAGGACTCTCTGTAAAATAACACAGGCCAAAGGCCTCCATACCAGGTCCTGGGGGCCCGTCAGCAGTCTCTGTATGAAAGTCAGTCTAAAAGCAGCACCTCTACTAGCTAAATGAATCACTCCTTGCCCCCCCCCCTCCTCTTTGGGAAGAAATAACAGGGCTTGAGGAACCCAGTGGAGTCCACCCCCCCAAAAAAAGTCCACCAAAACAGACTGAATTTTGGACAACAAACCAGCAGGGGGGTCCATGCACATGAGGCGGTGCCACAGGGATGAGGAAACAAGATTATTTAAAATGAGCACTCTTCCTCTAAAAGATATTCTTGGCATTAGCCACTTTCACTTGTTTAGTCTCCCGTTAATCTTCTCTATGACCCCATCCCAATTTTTTTGCTCAAACTGCTGATTTCCAATAAAGACACCAAGATACTTAAAACCTCCTTTTTTCCAAATCAACCCACCCGGCAGCGTAAGCTGATTTTCTAGTTTCTCCCCCACCATCAGAGCCTCGCTTTTTCCCCAGTTTATCTTTGCAGAGGAAAGTTGGCCAAAAAGATTGACACTCCTAACCAGAACGTCAATGTCACTCTGCTTGTTTAGCAGAATGACTACATCATCTGCATAGGCCGACAGCTTGAACGTGGTGTCACAGCCAGGAAAAGTAACTCCTGATAGATCCCTTCTCAGGCAGTGAAGCAAAGGCTCTATGGCGAGGGAGTACAGCATCCCTGAGAGAGGGCAGCCCTGCCGAACCCCCCTCTGGACTTTTAAAGGGGCAGACAGGCCCCCATTTATCTTCAGCACACTCTCAATGTCACTGTACAAGACCCGTATCCTGGCTATGAAGCCTGGGCTGAACCCAAAAGCTGTTAAAACTGTCCATAAATATTAGTGTTCAACCCGATCAAACGCCTTTTCCTGGTCAATTGAAATCAAACCAGTTTCTACCGCCAATGAACCAGAGACCTCCAAAATATCCCGAATTAAAGTGACGTTGTCACTAATCAGCCTGCCAGGCACACAGTAAGTCTGGTCTACATGAATGAGCTCGCTCATCACCTTTCTCAGTCTTCGGGCCAGAGCTTTTGAGAGAATCTTATAGTCTGTGCAGAGCAGAGAGACTGGCCTCCAGTTCTTTAGGCTCTGGAGGTCCCCCTTTTTCGGCAACAGTGTGATTATGGCCCTCCTGCAGGTCGTGGGTAGGGTCCCCCTTTCCAAGCTATCTTGGAGAACCTCCAGCAGGTCTGGACCAAGCAGGGGCCAGAATTCCTTAAAAAAGTCCACAGAGAGACCATCTATGCCTGGTGATTTTCCATTCTGGAGGCTCATTAGTGCCGTATGCAGCTCAGACAGAGACAGTGGAGCATCCAAGCCGGCAACAAGGTCCTCTGAGAGCACTGGAAGACCATCAAGGAAAACCTGGCCCAGTGACGTGTCCTCCCTCCACTCTGCTCTAAACAATTCACTGTAAAAGCTAGCAGCGTGTTTCCTGATCTCTGCTGCTGTGGAGATTGTTCTCCCTTCATCGCCCAACAAGGAGTGAATGAGCTTTCTCTGTCCATTTTTCCCCTCCAGTCCAAAAAAGTACTGGGAGGGCGAGTCCATCAGAGCTACATCCATGTAGCGTGAGCGGACCAGAGCACCCTGTGCGGTGACCCCTAGCAAGCTAGCCAAGGCTGACCTTTTTGACTTGAGAGCCTCTAAGTGCTCCTGTTTTCCTGTAGAACTGAACAACTCCTCTAGTTCTACCACCTCAGTCTCCAGAACTTTCAAGGATTGGGTCAAGCTACGAGTGACATTTTGAGTGTACTGTTGGCAGAGTTGTTTTATCTGTGCCTTACCAAAATCCCACCACAATTGGAGAGAACTAAAAGAGGGTTTTTGTTCCCTGTGTGACTTCCAAACATCATGAAAAACCTCTTTAAAAAACACATCATTTAAAAGTGTATTGTTAAAATGCCAAAAAGCACTCTTACACTTTACATTTTCAATAAACACAGAACAAAACAGCAGGCAGTGATCAGTGAAACCAACAGGACAGATACAACTATTTTTAAAAACACTCATTTGATGTTTAAAACCATAAAAACGGTCTAACCTAGCCATAGATAAAAGGTTATCTTTGACATGGCTCCAGGTGTACTGCCTCTGGTCCCCATGATGTGATCTCCACACATCGGTCATTTCATGTGTTTTCACCAGTTCTCTCAGCCTATTGGCAGAAGCAGGGTGAGGCTCCTGATGGTTCCTGTCTAGTCTGTGGTTTAATGTACAGTTAAAATCACCCCCCAGAAATAAAAAACTATTTGGATCACAGGACTTAACCGTATCCGAAAGCACGTCAAAGACCCTGATCCTCTCTGCTCTCTGTGTTGGCACATACACGTTTATAAAAACGAAGTTCACGTTTTCAAACTGTACCTTTAATAAGAGGAAATGACCTCTCACCACCTCTTCTACCTCATAAGAGACAGGCACACAACCCCTAGTGAAAAGTACAGCCACCCCCCCACTGCTACTGGATTTGTGGCTAAAAAAAATGCAGCCATCCCACTCTTTTCTCCAATGGCTCTCAATGTCCACAGTGCTGTGAGTCTCCTGGACCATCAGCACGTCAAGTTTCTTTAAATTAAAAAGCTTGTGTAAAGAGGCCCTTTTTACATCATCCCTGGCCCCATTAATATTGAGAGTGCCAATTCTAAGGTGGGGCATTAAAAAGGATAAAAATAGGGTACAGTAAAAAAACACACACATAGCATAAAAGGGAAGAAACAAACTAAGAGTCAACATGACTGTTAGTAATTTGCAATTTCAGTTTAGCAACCAGTTTCTTTAAACGATAAATTTCCTGATCAGTGAAAGTCTCATTCCCATCATTCAGTTTCATAAATTTGCGAGCTGATGCCACGAATAACTCCAGATCTGGAAAGTAATTTTCCACTTTCACAGCTCTGCTCCCCTTAGTCACCTGGAGAAATTGCCTAATTTTAGTAAAACAATAGGAGCTTTGCTCCTCCTGCGTCTGCGTCTGCATCAGTTCAGACTCATCTCCACTTTCGTCAGAAGCGCTCTCATTCAGTAAATCTAAATTCCCAACCCTACTAGATTTAGCAGAGCTCTGCAAGTTTTCCGCACTTTTCCTTTTTTGTGCAGCTTTAAAAGGATCCTCTTCAACAAAACTACATTCCTGCATTTCTTCATGAAACGCAACGTTTGTCATGCAGTGTTTGCTCTGTGTGTCCACTACAGCCTCAAACCGCTCCTCCCCCGCCTGCAAAGTCTGTTCATTCACGTTCCTTCGTTTAACTGCACTTTTACTTACACCCTCCACCTGTTTACCCCGGGCGACAGGCTCGTCACAATGATCAGAGCTGCCGCCAGACAAAAATTCCCCACCATCACTGTTTGGGGGGACAACTACCGCGCCCGCCGCGGCCACCCCAGCAGAGGCGGCCGCAGCTGCCCCAGCACAAGCGGACGCGGACGCGGACGCGGACGCCCCCGCAGAAGTAGAAGCGGCCGCAGTTGCGGCCGCGACCGCCCCAGCAGAAGCGGGCGCCGCAGCGGCATCCGCCGCACCACATGTAGCGCTACCCTCCGGACCACCAGAAACAGCGGCGTCACCTTTCTTACCGCCAGTGCTCTTTGTGTTCGCCTTTTCAGGACATGACCTAATAAGATGGCCTTCTGCGTCACACGCAAAACACTTCATGGTTTCAGATGTTGCAAACACCAAGTAGCTAAAGCCGTCAATCCTGAAATTAAAAGACGCGTTCAGTTTAGCAGAGCTGTCTTTCAACACCATGAAACACTGCCTCCTATGACATACAACATGCTTCAGCAGGGGTGATTTACTACCCAGAGAGACCATTCTGATAAGGGACACAACCTGGCCAAAACGGGACAACTCTCTAATCAGCTGATCATTTTTAACGAAAGGAGGAGCGTTTGAGATGGTGATCCTCCTAGACGGATTCGCCAGCGGTAAAACGGGAGTAAAAGTGTCACCTATGACCACTCCCTGTGCCACCACCTGATCAGCTTTCTCAGTCGAATCCAGAAAGATCACAATTGCGCTGTTCATCCTCGATGCTGATTTTATGCTGCCATGCCCAACCACCTGTCCTACAGCGAGGCTGGCCTCCTCCACAGAACAGGGAACTGTCGGGAGGATTCTCACACCATGACGCCGGGTTAAGCGCTCAAACTCCACACCACCATCAATCACCGGCATGATGCTGGCCGGGAAAAACCGGCAGCAGAAGCTACCGTTCCCCAACACACTCACTCCAACACTCAC
>CM035840.1:284852865-284908188 GCA_020510985.1 Pholidichthys leucotaenia
CCTCACACCCCAGCACACACACACTCAACCCACTATATTAAACACACACACCTCAAACACACAAGATAGAGAAAAAGTTAGAAAATACAAAGTTTAAAGTACTCACTCGACACCACTCCACACCCCAGCTCCCACAAACGCCCACGCATGCGCACGAGAGAGAGAGAGAGAGAGAGAGAGAGAGAGAGAGAGAGAGAGAGAGAGAGAGAGAGAGAGAGATTTTTAAAAGATCTTTAATAAACACACTTGTCCATCAGTCAAGTCAATACAATTTCTATATCATGCTATGTTACACAGAAAATTAATCCCCCCAAAAAACGCCCCAAAAAAAGCTGTCCATCATGAACTGAACAGAGGACATTCTCCAGGGACCAGAGGGTCCTGAAACCTTCCACATCCCCATTCCCCATAAAAAACTGAAAGTCCAGCCTGATTCTGGCTTTAAGTAGCCTCACAAATAAAATTTTGACATCAACATCATTCTCAACATTTTCAAGTTTTCTTCTCCGGCTTACATAGATAGCCAACTTTGCCTGCCCTAAAACAAAGTTCAGTAGTTGACACTTCTGCTTAAAACGACGATTGTACATAAAACCACAAATGAAAACCTGCTTAGAGAAAACTTCCTTAAAAATATGAAAAAGTTTTGTGAGAAGTTCAAAGAGGCCACTCAGGCGCTGACATTCAATAAAACAATGAAAAACTGTCTCCCTAGAGGAACAAAAAACACACTGATCACTGACACTGCTGTTAATCACAGAAACAAAAGCATTGACAGCTATAATACCATGCAGGACCCTCCACTGTAAGTCTCCATGCCTCTTAGGGAGAGGGGCTTTGTAAAGAGCCCTCCAGGCAGGCCGATGCCCTTTTCCTAGTTTAAAATAGGCTCTCCAAGGAGTGTCCACACAGGTGTTCAATCGGTCCTTGTTGAGTGCCATCACCACCAGTCTGTAGAGTGCCTTACCACTGGCTCCTCCAAAGTCCACACCAGTGGGAGCACAGAATGCCAGTAAGGAGCAAGGAGCGACGTCAAAGTCCATATAGAGCGTGAGAGAGGGAAAGGGGTCAGTGCTTTCTGGCTGCAGCGTGCCATTGCTAAAGTCCAAGAGTAGGGAGTGCTCAAGTCCATGAAGCTCCTGTTTCCAGTGTGCAAGAAGACCATCGATGAAACAATTCGACCTGACACCAAGATGAGCTGCTAAAGCTGAGGCGTTGTTGAGGCCAGGACCAGCCAGTTCCACCACTTGCTTCAGAGTGAGAATGTTCCTGGAACACAGCCTATCAAGGAAGGTCCTTCCAACTCCCGGCAGGACACCAAGGCGACCACCAAAAACCAGCAGCTCCCTCAACAACCAGTAGAGGGAATCGCATGGCCCTCTTTGTTTTTTAAAAAGAGTCCACACTGAAAAGAGACTGCGGTAAAAACTGGGTAAAGACAGTGCATTAGAGTTCTTAAAATCCATTAAAAACACAGGGAGGTCTAGCCCAAGCCCAAGGACTCTCTGTAAAATAACACAGGCCAAAGGCCTCCATACCAGGTCCTGGGGGCCCGTCAGCAGTCTCTGTATGAAAGTCAGTCTAAAAGCAGCACCTCTACTAGCTAAATGAATCACTCCTTGCCCCCCCCTCCTCTTTGGGAAGAAATAACAGGGCTTGAGGAACCCAGTGGAGTCCACCCCCCCAAAAAAAGTCCACCAAAACAGACTGAATTTTGGACAACAAACCAGCAGGGGGGTCCATGCACATGAGGCGGTGCCACAGGGATGAGGAAACAAGATTATTTAAAATGAGCACTCTTCCTCTAAAAGATATTCTTGGCATTAGCCACTTCCACTTGTTTAGTCTCCCGTTAATTTTCTCTATGACCCCATCCCAATTTTTTTGCTCAAACTGCTGATTTCCAATAAAGACACCAAGATACTTAAAACCTCCTTTTTTCCAAATCAACCCACCCGGCAGCGTAAGCTGATTTTCTAGTTTCTCCCCCACCATCAGAGCCTCGCTTTTTCCCCAGTTTATCTTTGCAGAGGAAAGTTGGCCAAAAAGATTGACACTCCTAACCAGAACGTCAATGTCACTCTGCTTGTTTAGCAGAATGACTACATCATCTGCATAGGCCGACAGCTTGAACGTGGTGTCACAGCCAGGAAAAGTAACTCCTGATAGATCCCTTCTCAGGCAGTGAAGCAAAGGCTCTATGGCGAGGGAGTACAGCATCCCTGAGAGAGGGCAGCCCTGCCGAACCCCCCTCTGGACTTTTAAAGGGGCAGACAGGCCCCCATTTATCTTCAGCACACTCTCAATGTCACTGTACAAGACCCGTATCCTGGCTATGAAGCCTGGGCTGAACCCAAAAGCTGTTAAAACTGTCCATAAATATTGGTGTTCAACCCGATCAAACGCCTTTTCCTGGTCAATTGAAATCAAACCAGTTTCTACCGCCAATGAACCAGAGACCTCCAAAATATCCCGAATTAAAGTGACGTTGTCACTAATCAGCCTGCCAGGCACACAGTAAGTCTGGTCTACATGAATGAGCTCACTCATCACCTTTCTCAGTCTTCGGGCCAGAGCTTTTGAGAGAATCTTGTAGTCTGTGCAGAGCAGAGAGACTGGCCTCCAGTTCTTTAGGCTCTGGAAGTCCCCCTTTTTCGGCAACAGTGTGATGATGGCCCTCCTGCAGGTCGTGGGTAGGGTCCCCCTTTCCAAGCTATCTTGGAGAACCTCCAGCAGGTCTGGACCAAGCAGGGGCCAGAATTCCTTAAAAAAGTCCACAGAGAGACCATCTATGCCTGGTGATTTTCCATTCTGGAGGCTCATTAGCGCCGTATGCAGCTCAGACAGAGACAGTGGAGCATCCAAGCCGGCAACAAGGTCCTCTGAGAGCACTGGAAGACCATCAAGGAAAACCTGGCCCAGTGACGTGTCCTCCCTCCACTCTGCTCTAAACAATTCACTGTAAAAGCTAGCAGCGTGTTTCCTGATCTCTGCTGCTGTGGAGATTGTTCTCCCGTCATCGCCCAACAAGGAGTGAATGAGCTTTCTCTGTCCATTTTTCCCCTCCAGTCCAAAAAAGTACTGGGAGGGCGAGTCCATCAGAGCTACATCCATGTAGCGTGAGCGGACCAGAGCACCCTGTGCGGTGACCCCTAGCAAGCTAGCCAAGGCTGACCTTTTTGACTTGAGAGCCTCTAAGTGCTCCTGTTTTCCGGTAGAACTGAGTAACTCCTCTAGCTCTACCACCTCAGTCTCCAGAACTTTCAAGGATTGGGTCAAGCTACGAGTGACATTTTGAGTGTACTGTTGGCAGAATTGTTTTATCTGTGCCTTACCAAAATCCCACCACATTTGGAGAGAACTAAAAGAAGATTTTTATTCCCTGTGTGACTTCCATACATCATGAAAAACTCCCTTAAAAAACACATCATTTAAAAGTGTATTATTAAAATGCCAAAAAGCACTCTAGAGAGAGAGAGAGAGAGAGAGAGAGAGACTTTGACTTTGACTTTTAAAAAAGGCTTTATTGCACATTCCGAAATTGCAAAAAGACCAATATCACTTGTCCAAGTGTGTCACATCTCAAAAGTGCAAACATAACTCATCCCCCTGACCCACTGAACACAAAACATTCCCTACAGCCCATCTATTGATGAATGCCTCCAAATTGTCCACCATTTGATAGTAAGAGAACTCCACCCGGAGTCTGACTTTCAACAAAACCTTGAAAGTGGACACAGGATCCACACTGCCAGCATTGCTTGCACGATTTTTCCTCGTCAGCCAGATGGCAAGCTTAGCAGTACCAGATAGGAAGTAAATCAAAGTGTGGGCAGCCTTCCTTGCCACTTTATACTTCGGACCGTAAATGAACAGACCCAAAGAGAAACGTTCACCCAAAGCCCGAAACCACTCGCGCAAAATCTCAAAAAGTCCAGATAAACAAAAACAGTGGACAAACAAATGGTCGAGGGTCTCAACTTGGGAACAAAACAAACATCCCCCCCCCCCCCACAGTCGGATCAAGGTGTGCCCTGTATTTATTCGTGGCTATTGCCCCATGCACAATCCTCCACTGGAGATCTGCTGTGCGTTTCTCAATAGGTTGCTTGTACATGCACCGCCAGCTGCCTTTTGGGGAGACCCCTGGCCCCAAACAACCCGCCCACATCGACTCTGTGACATCCTTCAGAGAGCGCAGATTCAGAACCTTCACACAGATGTGATACACCGCCCTTGTCCCGACAAACTGGAACTTGCCCAGGCGAGGAATCCTGAAGGTCAGTAGGTGATCCTCTCCTCCCTGCCACTCCCCCACAGCTGGAGTTATGGAAATTGCAGGAAAGTTGGACGCAGTGTCGTCATCCCATTGATTGGAAAGAGTGTGGTTCGTCGCAAACGCTCGAAGCGGTTGTGGCAGGGTGGTGCACACGTCCTCCACCACCCTTTGCAGCAGTCTGACAGATGTAATTTTGGCACTCCGCCTCAGTGTATCCATCGATGTGGTCGACATCCTCATAAGATGACCAAGCTTGGTACAGCGTGCCTCCCGCAAACAGCTCCGCAGACTGACAGACTGCAGCACCTCAGCTTCGATGAATCGATTGAAAAACAGTGGTTCGTTGAACAGCCACATGCCCGGCGTCTCGTCACGGAAGCGGGCCACGTTGAAGACTCGCCATGCATGCAAAACGGACGTGTAAAAAGCAGATAGTCCAGTAAGGTCCACCTCCCCAGCTGCCACGAGGAAGAGCTGCTTGTCATAGCCCAAGCGACCAGCTCTCCTCAAAAGCAGCTTAGCAGTGTCCATCCAGCAGGGTCCGCATTCGTAAAGGAGTTGTTGTGCAGTTCGAAGCCTGAAGCTGGCGATCTTGGAATGTATGTCCACCAGGCCCTGTCCCCCTTCGGCCACAGGCAGGTAGAGAACTGGCGCACGGACCCAGTGGTGACCAGACCAAAAGAAGTCCACGATTGTCTTCTGAATCTCCTCCACAAGGCTCCTGGGCAGTGTCAAAGCCACCAGCCTATGCCAGAGAGCCGAGGCAACAAGATTATTTGCGACCAGAACCCTGCCCCTATAAGACAGCTGTGGGAGCAACCATTTCCATTTAGAAAAGCGAGCACACCCCTTGTCCTTAACACCATCCCAGTTCTTTCGTTCAAAAGCCTCCATACCCAGAAAAACCCCCAACACTTTGAGACCGGCCGTCCCCCACTGAAGGCCGCCGGGTAGGCGAGGGACGCCTTGACGCGACCAGTGGCCCACCAATAGACCCTCACTCTTGGCCCAATTAACCCGTGCAGAAGATGCCCTTTCATAAACTGTCAAAGTGTCCACCAGACGCTGCACATCCCCGTGGGAGGTGATGAAAACGTTGACGTCATCAGCATAAGCAGACAAGACAATCGGGCGGCCACAGCTTGATGGCCCCGGCAGAACCAGACCACCCAGCCGAGCGCGCAACCTGCACAGCAAAGGCTCAATAGCCAAGCTGTACAGCTGACCAGAGAGTGGACACCCCTGGCGTATTCCCCGGTGTACAGGGATTGGCCGACTCAGGCCCGCCCCCACCTTCACCAAACACTCAGCTCCAGTGTATAGCAGATTGACCCACCTCAAAAACATATTTCCAAAACCAAACCCCCTCAGGGTAGAAAACAAATAGGAATGGTCAACCCTATCAAAGGCCTTTTCCTGGTCCAAAGACGCAATTCCAAACTGTAAGTCATGACATTTACTGAGCTGGAGAACGTCACGTATGAGGAAAACATTGTCCATAATGTTCCGGTCAGGAATACAATATGTTTGATCCTTATCCACGATCAAACCCAAGACAGTGTTCAGTCTGTTTGCCAGGGCCTTGGAAAGCACCTTGTAGTCCGTGCAAAGAAGAGCCACAGGCCTCCAGTTTTTCAGCAGGGCCAAGTCCCCCTGCTTTGGCAACAATGACAGCACTGCACGGCGGCAGGAGGCAGGTAACGTTCCTTCCCTGTAACAGGCAGTCAGAACGTCATAGAAGTCTGGTCCAATAACATTCCAAAAATGCTTAAAAAATTCTGAAGAAAGGCCATCAAGTCCAGATGCGCGTCCCAGCGCCATCTGATTCACAGCCACAGTCAACTCATCCAAAGTCAGGGCACAGTCCAGAGCGGCCCTGTCGTCCTGGCTGAGCACCGGAAGGGCCTCGAAGAGCTGATTTTGTGATTCTTTGCAACACGTTCCCGCAGCAAACAGGGCCCCGTAGTAATCCACTGCATGGCGGCACATCTCGGATGGGTCCGTAGTCAGGCGACCATCTGGGAGTGTCAAGCAAGCCATCAACTTCTTTTCTGCAGTAGACTTTTCCAAATTGAAGAAGAAGGACGTTGGTGCATCCATGTCCTGCAGGCGAGTGAAGCGTGACCTCACTAGCGCCCCCTCCACTCTGCCCTGCATGAATGTGCACAGGGCCGATCTCTTCTTCTGCAGCAAAGGACCAGCGGTAGAATCCCGACCCGTAACCAAGCTGGCCCTGTTTGCTTTCGGCTTTAGGACTGTGACTAGGATTCTTCTTTGACTTGGCACAGAGGCGTCGTCTCTTTGAATTTAGTCTGCTGGTAGGATCATTAGCTTCCCCAGGCAAGCCCGGGTACTGGCGGAGGGCGCGACGAGAACGCTGATCCTGCGGTCCTTTCCGCAAGGACCGCAGTACAGGAGAACAAGTACTGGCCCTAACCACCTTCATTGAAAATGGCTTCGAGAGCAGACTGAAGACAGGGGCTGTGTTTCTCGATCTTACAGCCGCCTATGATACGGTCTGGCACAAAGGCCTCCTCCTGAAACTTATAAAGGCGATCCCTGCTTGGGCAACAGCAATTATAAAAACCCTGCTGACCAACCGAAGGTTCAGAGTCCACCTCAGTCAGAACACAAGTGCATGGAGAATGCAGAAAAACGGACTCCCACAAGGCTCAGTTCTAGCTCCAACTCTGTTCAACCTCTACATAAACGACCTGCCTACTACAAAATCCCGCAAATTCATCTATGCAGACGACATCTGTTTGGCATTCCAAGCACCAGACTTTGAACCACTGGAACGGGTGCTCACGGAAGATCTTGCTAAACTGGACCAGTTCTGCAAAATCTGGCGCCTAAAACCAAGCCCAGCAAAAACCGTCTCCAGTGTATTTCATCTCCACAATGCAAAAGCTGCCAGAGAACTAAACATCCACCTGAGCGGACTCAAGCTTAAGCATGCCCCAAATCCAACTTATCTTGGAGTGACCCTTGATAGGACCTTATCCTTCAAGGAACATCTAAAGGGGACGGCTGCTAAGGTGAAAGTACGAAACAACCTGCTCTGCAAGCTCGCTGGTGCAAAATGGGGGGCGGCAGTCTCCACCCTGCGCACCTCAGCACTGGCCCTTTCATACTCTGTAGCAGAATATTGTGCCCCTGTCTGGTCCAGGTCATCTTACACACACCATGTAGACACCCAGCTCAACTCAACCATGAGAACTATAACTGGAACAATCCGCTCAACACCACTCCCCTGGCTCTCTGTACTGTCAAACATAGCCCCTCCACACATCCGGCGAGCAGCATTAACTCAAAGGATGCTCCAAAAAGTTAAAGATTTTCCTCACTTACCAATTCATGCAGATATCTACACCCCACCCACTGCCCGACTTTCATCCAGACGGCCGATTTGGAAAAACCCTCCCCCAGCTGACTTTACCATCCAGACAGCTTGGCAAGAGGAATGGGAAACCAAGGAGGTCCCAAACAAACAGCTGGTGATAAACCCCAACCAACAGGTCCCGGGCACCAACCTCCCAAGGAGACAGTGGTCTACACTCAATCGCTTCAGGACTGGACATGGCCCCTGCTTGGCCAGCCTTCACAGATGGGGCAGTAGCCCTAGCCCACTGTGCGCATGTGGAGAGGAGCAAACTATGGAACACATCATAGAGGCTTGCCCGCTCCAAAGACTGGAAGGAGGATTACACACCCTCCATACAGCAAACCAGGAGGCAACTGCTTGGCTTAAGGACTTTGCATTCGCTAAATAAATAACCAAGCTGGCCTCCAGCCTCTTGACAGCGTTCTCTAGTTCACTGACCTTGGCGCTGATGATGGCAGTTGAGTACGCAGCGTACTGTTGACAAAAAAGGCGAATTTGCACTTTTCCAACATCCCACCACTGTTCGAGGGAACCAAAACGAGCTTTCGTGGTCCTCCAGTGTTCCCAGAAGCACACAAAATACTGACAAAAGGCGTTGTCCTGTAGGAGCTTGTTATTGAAGTGCCAATATGATTTTGCCCGTTTCCCTGGTGAGTTCAGTAACACCGCAGTAGCCAGGTGATGATCCGTGAAACCGATGGGACTTATGTTACTGTGAAGGAGGCCGGGGCTACAGGTTCTAGACACATATATCCTGTCTAATCTAGCAGCACTGACAACACCGTCAGTGACCCTGACCCAGGTATACCGTCTCGCATTTGCATTTTTAGACCTCTACGTGTCCACTAAGTCGAACTGCACAGTGAAATTTTTCAAGCATCTGGAAGACTGCAGATGAGGTTCTGCATTAGTGCGATCTACAGTGAAGTCCAAGGTACAGTTGAAATCACCAGCAACAACAAGTTGTTCTTAGTGATAGCGTTGCAATTCAGTAGACATCGTATTGAAAAAGGCAACCCTTTCTGCGCCGTAGTTTGGCGCGTAAACATTAACCAGGCAAAACACGGAATCCCCCACTTGCGCCCTAACGAGAAGCAGCCTGCCCCTCACTATCTCCACCACTGATAAAATTTGTGCATTTGCTGATTCCCCAAACAAAATGCCCACTCCTGCACTTAGATTGGTGCCGTGACTGAGTGAAAATGGGCCTTTCCACCACAAGCCCCAGTCGACTTCATCCGCCGAAGTGGTATGAGTTTCCTGCAAAAACAAAATGTTGAGACCTTTCCGTTTGAACAGGTCACTAATGAATCCCCTCTTATGATTACCCCTGCCACCATTGATGTTTAAGGTCCCTAATTGTATTTTCTGCATTATGGCGATATTTGTGAGGAGCACCGTGCTTTGCCATGGAAATCATTCCATCTTTGCGCGCTTGGCCTTTTGTCCCCCTGCTGATTTACGCAGGGCTGCGAGGTGCTTCTTCAGGCGGTAGCGTTTTCTTTCATCCAGGAGGTCAACACCAACCTCCTTCCTCAGTACATTAACAGACCAAACGAATTTGTCAGTGTCACTGAAGTAATCAGCGACGTTAAGTCCGGAGCAGGAGCGGCGGAAGGCCCCGCAACGGCGTCCGCAGTCGCGGCGGGTGCGGAGGCCTCGCCGGCAGGCTGTGCAGCCTCGCCGGGCTCCGCCGCGGCGGAAGCCCCCGCAACGCCGTCCGCCGCAGCATCGCGAGCGGAAGGCGCACCGGCCGCCCCAGCCCCGGTCCCACCAGAGCCCCCCGCCGGGTGCCTGTGCAGGCAGGCGAAACGTTTATGGCCCACATCGCCACATTCAAAACACTTCATCTGTCCCGAGCTCGCATACACCATATAGTAGCCGTCCCCGTGTTTGACCCTGAAAGACACTTCCAGAGTCTGAGTGGGCGAGTCTAGAAACATGAACACCTGTCACCTGAGTGATTTCACATGGTGTAAGTCGGCTTCCCTGATTCCCAAACTGACGTGTTTAAATGGGCCCGCAAACTTCCCGAATCTGCGGAGCTCCGCTGCCAACTGCTCATCAGTAATGAAAGGTGGGACACCCGAGACGGTGATAAGCGTTGATGGAACTGATAAGGGGGACACCTGTACATACACGTCCCCGATTACAATACCGCTCGCAACCAGAGCGTGGACATCCTCCTCAGTAGCCAGAAACACAACTACAGCCCTATTCATCCTGGATGAATAGCGGATCGCAGCAGGGCCCACCTGGGCACGCACAGCCATAAGGACCCCCTTCACACTAACAGTGTTGTCCGGGGGAATGAGCCGCACCCCCTGGCGGATAGATGGAGGTGGCATTTCCAAGGTCGCCATCCTCCTCCCCAAAAAACAAGAATTTATTATGCGGGCAGTGATGGAAAAACGGAAAAAATAGTCCAATAGACCACGGAGTTCCCTATTTCCTCCCTCCTCCTTCGGCCGCCGGAAACCGAGAGAGAGAGAGAGAGAGAGAGAGATTTTTGATTTTTCAACACACCTTTATTGTCACAAATTCAACAGAAAAACACAACTAAAACAACTAAAAGAAGCAATGGAAAAGAAAAATGTCTCACTGACAAGAAATCAAAGACACAAGTAACCAAACAAGGAAAACTAAAACAAAAAACTTGCTTCTTACATCAGGATTATACCATAGGTAATTTTCCCCTCCTTAACACAACACAGGATGTGCTTAAAGCACCACATAGCCTCAAAGGTTTCAACATTCTGCATCAGATGATAGTAATTGTAATCAATCACTATTCGAGCCTTAATCATGCCAACCAGTATGTCTTTTACATTACCAATCCAGCAGTTGTTCAATTTTTCTTTTCCTACTAACATAAATAGCCATTTTAGCCTGACCCAGGATGAAATTTAAGAGTTCACTCTTTTTCTTAGTCCTCTGTCTATATGGAAAGCCCAAGATAAAAATCTGCTGGGAAAAGACTTCTCCAAACAGATAAAACAGCTTCCCCAAAAAAACAAACAACAATTGCAGTCTGTTACAGTCCAGAAAACAATGGAACACAGTTTCTTTCTGAGGACAAAATGGACAAACCTCAACAACATTTGGGTTTAAAAGAGAGATAAAAGCATTTACAGCCACAGCACCATGTAAAACTCGCCATTGTAGGTCTCCAACCTTCTTAGTTAATGGTGGTTTATAGAGCGCTCTCCAGGCAGGCCTCACCTCTGGACCCAGACCCAAGTGTTTCCTCCATGGTGTATCAGCTCGACCTTTTAACTTATTCACATTTAGAATTTTCACCAAAAGTCCATACATTTTTTTACCAGGAGAGTCACAAATGTTAATGTGCTCAGAGTTTAAAAACACACCAGTGCCATCTTTAAAATCAGGAGATAAAACACTAAAAGGAAAAGGTTCATCAGCAGTTTGCACAGAGTTTTCGCAGTGTAAAACAATAGCAGAGTGTTCTTCTGCAGACAGGCAGTCTCTCCAATCTTTCAACAAGTTCATTATAACTCTGACTGAAGAAACGCCAAGAGCCGAGCACAGGGCAACAGCATTGTCCAAGTTAGGACCACATAAATTCACCAAATGTCCCAGCGTTGTAACCTTTGCAGAAATAAACTTTTTAAAAACAGAAGGTCCTAAAACATTGCCCACATCAAAACGGGTCCCGAACACAAGTGGTTCCTTTAAAAGCCAGAAAGGCGACAAGGAAGCCTGGGGAGAGTTCTTTTTAAAAAGTCCCCAGATTTTAAAAGCACTCTGGTAAAACTGGGGAAGTTCTGGGAGTTTTTGGCCCCTTAAATCCATTAAAAGCAGCGACTCCTCTAGTCCAAGCCCTCCACAGCGAGCCAGGACAGCCCTGGCAATAGGTCTCCACACAAGGTCAAGGGGGCCACTCAGCAGTCGCTGAATGAACTGCAGGCGAAAGACAGCCCCCCTGCTGGCCAGATGGATGAGCCCTTGACCACCTTCTTCCCTCGGTAAAAACAGGATACTCTGTGGAACCCAGTGAAGACGGTCCCAGAAAAAGTCCACGACTATAGATTGCACTCTGGCCAGCAAATTGGGTGGAGGGTCCAGACAAGACAGTCCATGCCACAGCATTGAAGCAATCAAGTTGTTGATAATTAAAACACGACCTCTGAAGGACAAGTTTGGCAGAATCCATTTCCATTTTTTTAGTCTTCCTTCAGTTTTTTCTAAAAAACACTCCCAATTTTTCCTCAGTAAAAGTCTGATTTCCTAAAAACACACCAAGATATTCAAAACCACCTTGTGTCCACGAGAGGCCACCAGGTAGGGCAATTTTTTGTGGTCTCCCCCCCACCACAACAGCTTCACTCTTACCCCAATTCACTCTCGCTGAGGAGCACTCACCAAAAAGATTGACAGTTCTTAAAAGGTAGTCTACATCATTTTGATTTCTTGTAAAAACAACAACGTCATCAGCATAGGCAGACACTTTAAAAACAGAGTCAGAGTTGGGGACTTTAAAACCAGTGAGGCCTTGCCTTAGTTTACAAAGGAGGGGCTCAATGGCAAGAGAGTACAGCATACCTGAGAGGGGGCAGCCCTGTCGGACACCCCTCTCAACTTTGAAAGGAGCACTCAAACCACCATTAATCTTAAGAATACTCTCAATGTCTCTATACAAAGCCTGGATCATGGCGATGAACCCTGAGCTGAAACCAAAGGCCTCTAATGTCTGCCAAAGGTATGGATGTTCAACTCGATCAAACGCCTTTTCTTGGTCTATTGAAATAAGACCAAGTTCTTTGACCAATGAGCTGGAGAGGTCCAAAACATCACGAATTAAAAAAATGTTGTCTGTAACCAACCTACCAGGTACACAGTAGGTCTGGTCTACATGTATGACCTGCTCCATCGCCTTCCTCAGTCTGGTAGCCAACACTTTGGAGAGAATTTTGTAGTCAGTACAGAGGAGGGCCACCGGACGCCAGTTCTTAATGTCTTTCAAGTCACCTTTTTTTGGAAGGAGGGTGAGGACTGCTCTCCTACAACTTAGGGGCAGGTGACTCTTCCGCAGACTGTCAGACAGTACTTCCAGCAAGTCCTCACAGATCTCAGACCAGAACGCCTTGTAGAACTCCGCTGGTAGGCCATCTATCCCTGGGGCTTTTCCGCACTGAAGAGACTGGACAGCCGCTGCCAGTTCTTGCAGAGTGATCCCGCTCTCCAGCTCCGCATTCACGCTAGCCATCACCTGTGGCAAGTCCGCCAAAAAATGACTCAGTGCATGTGGATTCTCAACAAATTCTTTCTTAAAGAGATCCTTGTAGAAAGCAACTGCAAAGCGACGGATCTCCGCAGACTCATGGATCGGCCGCCCGTCCTCGGAGCTGAGAGAGTGGATCATCCTCCTCTGACCATTCTTCCTCTCCAGACCAAAGAAAAAATGAGATGGAGCGTCCATTAGTGCGATGTTCTGGAACCTACTGCGTACCACAGCGCCCCTGGCAGCCACACCCAGTAGGTCAGTTAAAACAGACTTTTTGCCATTGAGGGCCTCAAAATGTCCTCTTTCTCCTGTGGAGCCTGCCAAAGACTGCAGCTCCACTACTTCTCTCTCCAGGTCCCTGACAGACCTGGCCAAGTCTCCAGAGACATTGCGAGTATACTGTAGGCACAGATTCTTTATTTGGCTCTTCCCTACATCCCACCACTGCTGCAAAGAACTAAAATTTGATTTTGTTAATTTAAAATTACTCCAAAAAAACATAAAAGCAGTTTTAAAACTGTTATCCGATAAAAGTGACATGTTAAAATGCCAGTATGCACTACTGCACTTTATATTCTTGATAAAAACACAACACTGAACCAGGGAATGATCTGTGAAGCCAACAGGGACTATAAAAGCACTTTTAAAAATGCTAAAATGGTGCTTAAAACTGTAAACCCTATCCAGTCTAGCTAAGGACAAAATATTGTCCTTTCTATGGCTCCATGTGTACTGTCTAGCCTTGCCATGAAAATTCCTCCACACATCACACAGATCATGAGCTTCTATGAGACCTTTTAAAACTCTTTTGGATGCAGCATGTGGCTCTGGGTGATTCCTATCCATAAGAGGATTTTCTGTACAATTAAAATCACCTCCCACAAATAAAAAGTCATCATTACTGCAATTTTTGATCGTGTCATCTAAAATATTTAAAAAGGCCAATCTTTCTGTGCCTACGGTTGGAGCATACACATTTATAAAAACAACTTTCACATTCTCAAAAACAGCTCAAACTTTTAAAATGTGGCCTGCAATTATCTCATCAATGTCATAAGAAAGTGGAATAAAATCTCGAGAAAATAAAATACCCACTCCACCACATTTGCTGCTTCTATGACTAAGAATAATTTCACCCTGAAATTCCCTCCTCCAGTCAGCAGCATTGTCCTCAGAACTATGAGTCTCCTGAACAAACAGAACATTAATTTTCTTGCATTCTGCAAGAGTAAAAACACTCGCTCGCTTGGACATTTCTCTTGCCCCATTGATGTTGAGCGTGCCAAAATTAAAACTACACATGTATATAAGAGGGCAAAGCCAATACAAAAACAGAAAAGAAAGAATGAGCGATAAAAGACTAATCATCCTGGGCAATTTGGTTCTTAACTTTTAGTACAAGCTTTTTTAGTCTGTAGATCTCCTGATCAGTGAAACTTTCCTGCTCAAGCTCTCCCCTATTTTTCATGTAGGCCCGAGCAGAGTCAACAAAACGTTTTAGATCGGGGAAGAAGCTTTCAACTTTAACCATTCTGACCCCCTTAGTGTCCTGCAAAAACTTCTGTATTTTTGTGAAGGGGTAACCGCCTCCACTGGCCCCATCATCACTACTTTCACCATCACTCTCTATCTCAGACCCAGCATAAGAATCTGGCTGAGATAGAGAAACCTCAGAACTGTCTTTGACAACCCTTTTTACTTTGCTCCTCTGCTGTTTGGTTTCCAAATTCTTTCGCTTGATTGAGATTTTACATAATTCTTCATCTATTTCAATGTCATCCTCATCCTCCAACACTGACTCAGCCACCCTGGTAGCTGTCTCTTCCTGTCTTTCGCTCACCCTGTGCTGTGCTTTTATATTCATCTTTCTGGTCCCACCATCTACCTGGGCCTCATTTGGCTCCTCTGTCTGACCCTCAGCGTGATCCCTCTCGGTAATCTCACCCTTGTCTGCAATGTTGGTCTGTGCAGCAGCCCCGCGATGTGCTTTAACTTTTGTTGCTGTTTCAGTTATGATCGACAGGCTGGCTGCGGAGGGCGGCAACGCCGCCCCGCCGCCAGACAGCCTCGCGGCCTCGGCCGAAGCGTCGCCGCCAGACGGCCCCGCGGCTCCGGCCGAAACGCCCGACGGCACAGCAGCGCCGTCAGCCTCGGAGGGCGGCAAAGCCGCTCCGTCACCAGACGGCCCCGAGGCCGCACTAGCGGCCTCCCCCGAGTGATCACCCCCCACTCCCTGAGGGCATGATCGAATCAAGTGTCCCTCCATTCCGCAGCCGAAACACTTCATATTATCGGAGGTGATGTGGATGGTGTAATCAAAGCCGTCAATCCGGTATTTAAACACGAGGTTGAGGCTTTCCTCGCTATTCTTTAAAATCATGAGCACCTGTCGCCTAAAAGACATGACATGCTTTAAACGCGGGGACTTACAACCGAGAGGGATGTGCTTAATGGGGGACAAAAGCTGCCCGTGTCTCGACAGCTCCTTCTCCAACAGCTCATTCTTTAAAAATGGTGGGACATTTGAGATGGTAATTCTCTTCGCGGGATTTACCAGAGACAGAACAGGAACCAGTGTGTCTTTAATCACAACCCCGCTCTCCACCACCCGGTTAACTTTTTCAATACTATCCAGGAAAATCACCACGGCACTATTAATTCTAGAAGCTGATCTAACGCTTTCATAACCGACCAGCTCCCCCACAGCCAGACTACATTCCTCCACCGAGCAGCTGACAGCCGGTGTCAGTTTGACAGCATGGCGGCGTGTCAGCTGCTCAAAACCGGAGCCTCGCTCCAAAACCATGCTGACCAGCAGAGCTGGCAGCAGAAACCCCCCTCCCAAAACGCCTACCCCACCCCAGCTACAGAAAACAACAAAAATTAAGATTATTTAGCAAAAAAACACCTTAAACACCAAAAGATAGAGAAAAGTTTGAAATAATTCACTCACGCTGTCACACGCTCTCAGCTCGCACTCACGACCACACCCACTCAGAGAGAGAGAGAGAGAGAGAGAGAGAGAGAGAGAGAGAGAGAGAGAGAGGGGTACAGTACTTTTGTGGTGGTACGGGTGGGGGATTCTCCACCCAGAGATGGCAGCTGAGGGAAAGAGGGAATATGGTGGTGAAGGAGGAGGTGTCACAACGTGGTCTTAGACAGGACAATAAGGACTATTCGCCCCTCGGGGAGAGGAGGAAACGCCAGAACTGCTGGAGGAAGAAAGGGTGTGAGAATGCAGTACTGGCGTTATGTTAATGTGCCACACATGTCTTTGTTTCACAAAGTGATTATGGTCGGGATTTCTGGGTCTCAATGAAAGGAATTAAAGATTTTAAAAACAGGATGCACAGATACCCAGCAGATTTTACTGTACTAAATGTTGGAGAAGGAATAAAGTCTGTGTGTTGTTTAGCTCGTTGCCTCGCCTGCTTCCTTTCTCCACACTTTATTAATTTCAAAGCGGGAAATTACAGTGTAATTACTTAAGGTAGGATGAAGTGAGCGCACAGTGCAAAGTGGGAATCAGATGGGTTTGCAAATAAATAAATAATTAAATAATAATAATAACAATAATAATAATAATAATAGGGGCAGCAGGGTGGCACAGTGGTTAGCACAGTGGCAGCATAGCAAGAAGGTCATGGGATTGATTCCACCCTTGATCATTGTGGATTTGATCCCACTCCCAGACCATCGGTGACCCTTCTGTGTGGAGTTTGCATGTTCTCCCCATGTCTGCGTGGGTTTACTCCGTGTACCCTGGTTTCCTCCCACATGCCAAAGACATGCAAGTTAGGTTAATTGGCATCAACTGGGGATTCTAAATTGTCCTTAGGTATGGATGTGAGAGTGAATGGTTATCTGTCTCTCTGTGTTGTCCCTGCGATGGACTGGCAATCTGTCCATGGTGTACTCTGCCTCTCGCCCAAAGATGCTGGGATAGGCTCCAGCCCCCCCGCGACCCGAAAAGGATTAAGCGGTAGAAGATGGATGGATGGATGGATAATAATAATAATATTCTTGTTATCATTATCGTTATCAGGCTTGGTGTGGATGGCCCTTTTGACAAAGTTTTTTGTGAAAAAAGGAGCCTAAGATACCGTTTTAGACAATGTAGATTTGTTTTTTTAATGGGATTTATATCCACTTGAGTGTGTCTTTAACAACAGTGGACATATCCGAAAGAGTGATGGGTGTTTTTTTTTTGGGGGGGGGGGGGGGGTCCAGTGCACTATATCAGGGGTATCCGACTTTCAAGTGCTCTCTCTTTTTCTGTAATTTGCAGATGTCGGTTTCGTTTTTATAATATGCAAGGGAACATAAAAGAGTTTCAGACTTGCATTGCAATTTAAAAAAAAAATCATTGATTTTGCCGTTAGAATCGAAACTATTGGTCGTGTCCCCTCATTTTTCCCAGTTTTTGTGTGACATGAAAATCGCATCAATTTCAAAGTACCGTAAAGTGATCTCTGAGAAACTCTTTCTACTCATTTATGCAAGAGATAACAGAGTTGTAATGCAAATTCAAAATAAAACATTCCCCGATGTGATCGGATCTATGGTTTTTGTACGGCGACCCATGCAAATTTACTCGTACGACGTAAATTTCCGTGTCCCCGAATTTACGCAGCAATATGCAAGTTATTTGGTAAAGTAACCAGAAAACAGGAAGTGCTGATGCTTTTCACTTTGCACCTTTCAAATTCCAAACCATACACGTAAAAAGGAGATCAGTCTTTGTGAAGCTCAGATGTAGAATATTTCAATAAAATCTCAAACATTTATGACACATCGAATATGGTGTCCTTTAAAAAATTTACGTCTTCGGTCTTGGTCGGCCGCACGCAGCCCCGTCTGGCGAGGTGACCGCCCTGGGAAAGCACTTTTATTTTCTCTACCCCGGATGTGCTCAACCCATGTGGAGAGGATTAACCGTGGTCACTTTATATTGAAGTTATCGAAGGTCCAAACTTCCGTGTCCCGCATTTACGCCTTTTGTGATTTTACGTCTTATCCAACAAACAGGGAGAATTTGAAGGTATGTATACACGTTATCACATCTTAATATGTCATGAAATGTAGCTGTTGATGAGTTTTGATGCGTGAAAAATACTGGAAGTGTTGAAGTTGTTTCGTGTAAAACGTGTGCCATTGCAAAGTGCATTAGCACACGGGGAAACAAAAGCCCGAGTGTCCCGTTTACGTCTCCATTTACAAGTAGTTGAAGTGAGCGCTTATCCTCAAGAGTTCCTGAACGCGAATGCCGTTACGAAAATAGTTAATAGTTTCATAAACCTGACACAATTGGATAGTGATTAGTCAATTTCATGTGCAGATTTGATCAATTTTAAATTTTGCCACCAATGTCACACATTGGACCCCTAATAAATAAAAACACCCGTGGTCCAAACCCACACTGACAGTGCTGCTATGGAGTTAGCTTATTGAGCACAATTTTATTGTTATTTTCTGTAAATTACAGTCACCCCACTAGACATCCCTGTTCCCATCTGTTTCACTAATCAACAGTCGATGATATATCTTGTATCATTTTGGCACTGTGAGGATCATGTTCTTTGATTTCTCCAGTGCTTTCAACACCATCCAACCAGTGATTCTGAGGGACAAGCTGCTGCTCGCAGGGGTGTACCAGCACCTGTCTTCGTGGATCCTGAACTAAGATAAGATAAGATAAGATAAGATAAGCCTTTATTAGTCCCACAACGGGGAAATTCCAGGATTGCAACAGCACAGGGATAGCAACACTCAGAGCAACAATCAGAAGGCAAGAAAAAAAAAAACAAGCAAGCAAGAGCAGCTAATAAACATATGTACATATTACTATAAAATATATATATATACACACACACACAGACACACAGTGCAGAGCATTGTAGCTGGATGGAATAAATATATGAATATATGAACACACAGTGCAGAGCATTGTAGCTAGATGGAATAAATATGTAAATATATAAACACCCACAGTACGGAGCATTGCAGCTAGGTGGAATAAATATGCAAGTATATAAACACACACAGTGCGGAGCAATGTAGCTAGATGGAATAATATGTAGATATATAAATATATAAACACCCACAGTACGGAGCATTGTAGCTAGATGGAATAAATATGCAAATATATAAACACACACAGTGCAGAGCATTGTTGCTAGATGGAATGAAACAGCATAACCGTCTACTTAGTTATCCTACATGGTATGATTATGTGCCCATACATATTCTCACCCTCCATAGCGACCGGTATGTTCCTAGTTGTATGCCGGAGAGGACCATTGTGTAAGTCTATTGCATCTTTTGCATTCAAAAAACTATTAGTTTGTTACGTCTTTTTGCTATCTCTGCGAGCAGCCCTGCTTAGGTTGTACAGTCTGACAGCCGTTGGTAGGAAGGACCTACGAAACCTCTCGGTTGTGCACCTGGGATGATGTAGTCTGCTGCTAAATGAGCTCCTCAGTGCATTCAGTATGTCCTGCATAGGGTGGAACTCGGACTCCAGCAGAGATGACAGTTTAGCCACCGTCCTTCTCTCTCCTATCTCCTCCATCGGATCAAGGCGCTGCCCCAGGACAGAGCTAGCTTTCTTAATCAGTTTGTTCAGTCTCTTCCTATCGGCTGCAGTAATGCCACTGCCCCAGCAGACCACTCCAAAAGTGATGGCTGATGCCACCACCGTGTCATAGAATGACTTCAGCAGCGCCCCTTGTACACCAAAAGACCTGAGTCTCCTCAGCAGGAACAGCCTGCGCTGTCCCTTCTTGTAGAGTGCATCAGTATTGTGTGACCAGTCTAGTTTATTGTTCAGATGAATACCCAGGTACTTATAGGATGTCACCATCTCGATGTCTGTTCCCTGTATATTTACTGGTACTGTGAGGGGCTGCCCATGCCTGCGGCAGTCCACCACCAGCTCCTTAGTTTTCCTCGCGTTGATCTGGAGGCAGTTCCGATGGCACCAGTCCACGAAGTCCTGGATAAGCCCTCTGTACTCAGCTTCATCTCCATTGGAGATGAGGCCAACGATCGCAGAGTCATCAGAGAACTTCTGTAGATGGCAGTGTGTTGTGTTGTGTGAGAAGTCCGCAGTATAAAGAGTGAACAGGAAGGGAGCCAGCACCGTTCCCTGGGGGGCCCCCGTGCTACTGATGATCGTGTCGGACACACAGTCCCGGGTTCTCACAAACTGAGGCCGGTTCGTGAGGTAGTCCAGGATCCATGATGACAGGTGCTGGTCCACCCCTGCGCGCAGCAGCTTGTCCTTCAGGATCATCGGTTGGATGGTGTTGAAAGCACTGGAGAAGTCAAAGAACATGATCCTCACCATATTCCCGGGCTTCTCCAGAAGCTCCAGAACTACCTCACAAACCGACCACAGTTTGTGAAAACTCAGGACTGTGTGCCTGATATCATCATCTGCAGCCCCCCCCCCCCCCTTCCCCCTGGGAACAGTTCTGGCTCCCTTCCTGTTCACCCTCTACACTGCTGACTTGTCACACAACACACCACACTGCCATCTACAGAAGCTCTCTGACAACTCTGCAATCATCGGCCTCATCTCTGATGGGGATGATGCGGAGTACAGAGGACTTATTCAGGACTTTGTGGACTGGTGCTGGTGGTGGACTGCCGCAGGCGAGGACAATCCCCCACAGCACTGGTAAACATCCAGGGAACAGACATTGAGATGGTGAAATATTAAAAGTACCTGGATGTCCACCTGAACAATAAACTGGACTGGTCACACAACACCAACACACTCTACAAGAAGGGACACTGCAAGCTGTTCCTCCTGAGGAGACTCAGGTCTTTTGGAGTGCAAGGGGCACTGCAGAGGACCTTCTACGATTCAGTGGTGGCATGAGACACCACATTTGGAGTCGTCTGCTGGGTCAGTGGTATCACGGCAGCTGACAGGAAGAGACCGAACAGGCTGGTCAAAAAAGCTAGCTCTGTTCTGGTGTGAAATGTCGACCCAGTGGAGGTGATAGGAGAGAGGAGGATGGTGGCTAAGCTGTCATCTCCGCTCGAGTCCGAGTCCCACCCTATGTGGGACACACTGAATGCACTGAGGAGCTCATTTAGTGGTAGGCTGTGCCATCCTAAGTGCATGACTGAGAGGTTCTGCAGGTCCTTCCTACCTACGGCTTTGAGACTTTATAACTTAACAAGGGCTGCTTGTTCTCGGACAGTTCTCCAGACTGAACCCGTGCAAGGCCCCCAGTCCAGACGGCGTGTCTCTCTCCACCCTGAGACACTGTGCGAAAGAGCTGGCTCCTGTCTTCACTGACATTTTTAACACCTCCCTTAAGCTATGCCACGTGCCGACCTGCCTCAAATCCTCCACCATCATCCCTGTCCCCAAGAAGCCACGAATCACTGGACTTAACGACTACAGACCTGTAGCGCTTACCTCTGTAGTCATGAAGTCCTTTGAGCGCCTGGTCCTGCCCCACCTCAAGTCCATCACCACTCCCCTCCTGGACCCGCTGCAGTTTGCCTACCGAGCCAACAGGTCTGTAGATGACGCAGTCAACCTGGCCCTCCACTCCATCCTGCAGCACCTGGACTCCCCGGGAACCTACACCAGGATCCTGTTTGTGGACTTCAGCTCTGCATTCAACACCATCCGCCCCGCTCTGCTCCGGGACAAGCTGTCCCTGCTCAACGTGCCTGACTCCCTCTGCAGGTGGATCACCGACTTCCTGAGGGACCGGAGGCAGCATGTGCGGCTGGGAAAGACTGTCTCAGACTCTGTTAGCATCAGCACCGGATCACCCCAGGGCTGTGTACTTCCCCCCCTACTCTTCTCCCTTTATACCAACTCCTGCACCTCCAGCCACCAGTCTGTCAAGCTGATCAAGTTTGCGGACGACAATACCCTCATCGGGCTCATCTCCAACGGCGACGAGTCCGTCTACAGGAAAGAGGTGGCCCAGCTGGTGTCCTGGTGCAACAACAACAACCTGCAGCTGAACGCTCTGAAGACAGTGGAGATGATTGTGGACTTCAGGAAAGTCACAACCCCTCTGCCCCCCCTCACCCTCACAGGCTCTCCCATCACCACTGCAGATTCCTTCCGCTTCCTAGGCACCACCATCACCAGGGACCTCAAGTGGGAGCCGACCACATTACTCAGTAATAACACACACACAGTAACGTTTTCAGCTGGCAAAGCATGCTGGGAAATCCCTTCCCCCCTTAACATGGCCCGGACGTTACACTATTGATATTTGTTCTTTAAGTAACTACATAACCAGGACAGTGCTACCCCCCAATACCATTATTTTGTAGTTTCTTTAACAATAATTTATGATCCACTGTATCAAATGCTTTTATTAAGATCCAAGAATACCCCAGCTGAATAGTCTTAGTCTTAGTATTTTCTACAGCAGTTGATATTTTTTTGATAAATTCCATTAGAGCAAATGCAGTTGTCCTCTTGTGTCTGAACATGTATTGCTGTTCACAAAATAAATTATTCTTTCTTTTAAAGTTGTTAATTCTCTCGTAGAATATTTTTTCAAGTGTCTTTGAAAATTGCTGCAATAGTGAAATAGGCCTATAGTTTGAAAATTCCCCTTTGTCACCCGTCTTGTGTATCGGAATTACTTTAGCTATTTTCATTGCATTGGGAAATATACCTGTTTGGAGAGACAGGTTACAGATATATGTCAGTGGCTTTACTGAATATTCCATGATAGTTTTAACTAAAAGCATGTCAATACCATCACAATCCTTAGATGCTTTACTTTTAAACAATTAAACAATTTCAATGACCTCTCTCTCATCTGTTTTTTTTTTTTTTTTTTTTTTTTTTTAATTTTGGATACTTTATTGATCCCCAGAGGGGAAATTGAGGGCATCCACCTGGATGGATGAAGCAGCCACGGTGTGGCGCTATCCCTTAACCATTCACACACACATTCACGCCTAGGGCCACTTTAGAGTCTCCAATTAACCTAACCTGCATGTTTTTGGCCTGTGGGAGGAAACCGGAGAAATCCCGGAGTAAACCCACGCAGATACGGGGAGAACATGCAAACTCCACACAGATCACTGTTGGTCAGGAGCTGGGATCGAACCAGGGATCCCATGGCCAAGGGTGAGTTGCTGTGCTGGTGCAGTGCTAACCACTGCGCCACCGCATCGCCCATTCTTTATGAAGATGGAGTCTTTTATAGCAATATTTTTGCTTATTGTATCACCTATAGGTGCCGACGGGTCACGGTCCGCCAGTGGCACAGCACAGCAACTGCACATGTCAACTTATTGACATCCCCCGGCTATACTGAGAATGTATACTAATCTCTATTGTTCTGACAGTTTAGAAGGTGGCAGACATGCGCCAAATGAATCATGGCTGACATGGAATATAGCAAAGAAGAAGAGATCCTCATTATTGTTCTTCCTTTTTCCGCTTTCAGCTCACACACCAATGTAGATGCCGCCGTGTTTGGTCATTGCGTCAGCGTTGATGACGGAAATTGCATGAAACGGAAAAAATTGCCACGTAATACAAACAAAAAAAAACGTGGGATAATCATAAGAGTATGTAGATGTGGTACACTGGTGTAAATTACTAAGCAAACATGTTACATCGAGGTCGATGTAACAAAAAACTAAGCTCCCAGGACCAAGATGGCGGTTCCCACGAGCGGCATGGATTCCCACAGGAATATTGTCCCAAACAGAAAAAATGGCCACGTAATACAAATGAAATTCACATGGGGTTATCATAACAGTTTGAAGATGTGGTACACTGTGTAAATTCCTGAGCAAACACACAAACATCGGCTACGATGGATGAAAACGGACCGGTCACATGGGCGGGCGAGCCCCCCTCCTGGTAACAGGTAAGAGAGAAATATGTTTTATTGACATTTTATTGATTTTCTGGTTAATATATTTTGAAGATTAGTTAAAAAACATACCCCTGTATACAAATCGGCGTAAAAAAAAAACAAAAAAAACCCGGACCATAGCTGTGCACTGTTTTTGCAAATTAATAATACTGTCAAACATGCCCCTTTGTGTTGTTACTTTTCCTGCGCTGTTGGATCGTACACTTGGGCTGTCAGCTTAATTAACCATGACAAGATCTGTTAATATGAAACATCTGATATACCTCTATTGTCTTCAAAGAAGCCTGCTCTTCATTGAGCCAAGGTTCAAAGATTGCTGTAGCTGTAAATTTTCTATCAGCTGTTTTAAATAGTCCTGAATCTGTCAGGGACCTCCCTGTGCGCTTTTACGCAGCGCACGGAGGGGGTAGAAAGAAGGACTTATGTGCAGGGTTACACCACAGCACATTTATTAATGACAAACAGTTCCCAAAAAGGTGAGGACATACCAAAATACAAAGAAACTTACAATTGGTGTTCCTAGGCCGGCATCGCACAGTGAACATATGAGGAGAAGTGATCTAACCACAATAGCATCCCTGAGCCAACATCGCTCCAAGGACGCAGGAGAATCCACGTCTAAAGTGGAAATGGCTAACACTTCGTGGCACACAGTACAAACACAACGATATACATCAGTAGACAATTCAATGGACCAGCAATGCTTGACTGACAAACACCGCTTAAGTACAAGCATTGCTGGCTCCACAAATTGAGTACACCTTGGTGTGGCGCTAGGATGACAATCACTGGAGTGAAATCAGCTGGCTGTCAAGAGAGAACGGGCATGGTCGGATTAGCGGGTGTTAGACAATGCCCACATGAATGTAGGTCAAAGAGGCTGCCTAACAGCCGCCGGCCAGAACAGTGGCTACAGGCACGGCAAAGAAAAGGACAAAGACATAAACATAACAAGAACTCAAAAAGATGACACAATACATAAATAACCCGATACCTGAGCCACAGAGTACGGCCAAAATCGAGCCTAAGGAAAACACTGGCTCGGTTCATGACAGAATCTGTGGAAAGTTTTTGTTAAGACTTCTGCTGTTAAAATGTATTACTGAAAGTTTACCATCTACTTGCACTTGACTTTTGAATTGCTTTTCAGTGTAATATTCACAGTGATTATGAATATTATTGAATATATGGTTATCGGGATCAGTATCATTCTCCATCTCTTGTAGTTTATGTTCAGCATAATGAGATGTTTTCAGTGTCTGAATTTCATTTCTCTGGGTCAAATCACTTCCTCCAATTGAGAATGATTGATGTCTACTAAAGTCATTAGTTTTTTGTTTCTTTTTTTAAAGTACATTATCATGGTATGTCACAAAAGGATTGTTCTTGCCATGTGTGTGGATATGGATTATTGTAGTCTCTTAATTTTCTTGACCAGTGTTCATCTATATTTATTTAAGTCAGTGTGATCTCTTTTCATTATGGCATTTGATTCTTCAGGTGTTCCATTTAGTTTAATCCAGACTCTACAGATTCTTGTCCATGTTGCCTGTATCTTGCTTCGTCTTTTCAGCATCTGTGCTTGCCGTGCTATTTCAGCATTAGCCCTTGTTAAATGTTCATTTAAGTAAACTTCTGTTCCCCGCAGCTTTCTGGCCTTCCTTAGGATTACTTCAAGGTAATTACACTTTTCCGCCACTAGATGATGTTTTGGTGTTAGCATGGTTCCACTAGGGAGAGCCCTGCTCATGCGCAGTTCAGAATTAAAGTCAGAGCTGGCAGGAGAAAGCTGAAACTTTTACTCCTCTCTTTTGGTCTACATGTAATAAAAATAATAATAATAATAATAATAATAATAATAATAATAATAATAATAATAATAATAATAAACTTACATTTTCATCCTTAACACAGTTCAATATTGAGCATGAGGGCTGTATGGATTTTTGGTGATTTTTAAGATGTGTTTCAGCCATGTCTAAAGGTTAATTTGTCATGCTTGGAGGTTAATAAGTCTTGGCTCAGTGCCAAGTGTGCTGACCGCACAATACCGTGTTCACTAGAAACTACATTTCTTTGAGTGTGTGTTCTGTGTGCAGGTTGTCAATGTTCTGTGAAACGTGTATGTTTGAAATGTTAAGAGTTTGAGTAAACGGCTAGTGGTAAATAAGCTTGGAAAAGACACAGTCTTTGAAATGGCTCTTCACTTCCGGTTATTGTTAACATAGAGAGTTTGCGCCATTTGGTGAGGTCCCACCAAAGTGTGTGTGCACATGTGTGTGTATGTGTGGTTTGAGGTGTCAGGATTAAGTGTGAGATTATGTGATGTTTATTATTTTCTTCTGGTCTTTGGATTATGTTTAACTCATTGTTTTGTACTTTTTATGCATTATTTTGTTGCAGAAGAATTTTGAGTGTAATTTATTTTATTTTTTTTATGTCAATTGTTGTTTTATTTTGGAGACAATGTTATTTTAATTTTATGTTTTTTTTTGGTTTTTTTTGTGCACTCCTAACCGGGAAGCCTCATTTGTATGTGTGTGTGTATATATATATATATATATATATATATATATATATATATATATATATATATATATATATATACAGTATATATATACAGTATATATATATATATATATATATATATATATATATATATATATATATATATATATATATATATATATATATATATATATATATATATATATATATATATATATATACTGTATATATATACTGTATATATATATATATATAATGTTATATTTATGCTGCCAGTCCAGATTTACCCAAGGTCTGGCGCCGGTAACAGTGGCAACAACAGACCTCTGTAGTGACAAAAGAGGGAGGGTGGAGTGCACTGGGGATCATAAGCATGCAGGCTGCATGTCCACACACAGCATTTTTTTTCCTCTACAAGCACTCTGGAGTTTTTTTGTTCTTTTTTTAGTGCACTTAGCACTTTTAGCCTAATTCTGTTTGAATGATGTTGAAGTTCTTTCAAGTTTCAGTGCTCTGGGTGCAGGGACAAAAACAACCGACCGCTGGGACAATTTTTACATGGAGGGCATTGAGCCCTTTAAATGCCTGACTATTTAAAATGAATAAATGCTTCTAGTGGGGGAAAAAAGTGTTCTCTGTGGAAACACAGCCTTACATGGACAAGAAGTGAAACAAGTCATTCTGAGGTAGGCTCCAAATGATGGATCATTAGTGCTGCAGTAAACCTTGAGGAATTTCTGACCAAGGCATGTCACAGATATTTCATGAAGACCTGTGGGAACTGTGCCAGCACATGTCATCTTTAAGGGCATTTTTGTCATAACCCGAGTGTCGGTTCTGGCCACACTCGGGTCTCATATCTTTTTTGTTCTCTGGCTTTGGCAGCTGAGGATTCCTTCCAGCTCCTCGGGCTCTTATTGTGAAGGCGCCCGGGGGAGCTCCCTGCTGTCAAAATCAGCTGCTGCTCTGCTGTCATTAGCAGCAGCTGTGCCGCGTTGGGGTCATTAGCCACCAGAGATATAAGCGGGTGCTAAATGTCCTCCAACGCGGCAGTCTCTGTTATATCCTGTTATGTTCACCTGTATGTTCAGCCACGTTCCGTCGTGCTCCTGTTATTCTCCTTGCTCATCGTGGTTAATGGACTTGGGAATCCCCCGTTACCCGTCTGTTAACGGTCCCGTTGTAAGGTACGCTCTGTGTGACTGTATCTTTGTGATTATCTCGTCTGGCGCATCGGGTGTTCCCCGGCTCAGACTTCCCCCAGCCACTGTATGTGTTCTGTGTGTGTTCATCCTTACTCTACAATAAATTACCACTGCAAACTCTCTGGTGACTGAGGCGTCTTGTGACGGTCCGTGAGGGCCGTCGTGACAGTAGACTGCCGCCTAACGCCCGGAGAGGAGGCGTTGTATCGAGACGCCATTCACCGTGTAGTTTGCAGTAGTGGACTGTTTGTTCCTACCTGTCTGGGTGCCGTGTTGAAGCATGCCATTGTGGAGGTCTCGTGCTCGGAGGCAGGACGCTGTTCTCGCTGACACCCTCGAGCGCGTGGACAGAGTCCTTGTCGCCGCCTCCCTCCTCGAATACAACAGCAAAGTGCCCTGGTACCTGGACCTAGCCGAGGAAATTCTGGATTCTCTTCCCCGCTTCACTAATCATCCAGAGGTAAGCGTGAGGAGAGATGACATCACCGCCCAGCGTGAGATACTCTGAGGGCTGGAGGGAAATCCTGGCAGGGAGCCGAAGCGGAGGAGACGTCACCCCTCGCTTCGGGATCCCGCTCCTGCCTCCGTTCCGGCCCGGGAATTCGCACCATCCGGAGGTCTTTTCCCATCGGGCATGTCGTCACTCGGGATTCCCCCAGAGAAGCTGCAGATGACAGCAGACAAGATCTGGGACCGGGTGGCAGCTGCTTGCTCCGCTGAGAATCCTCCAGCGTGTATGAAGCATGTGGTGGCGGCGGTTAGACTCGTGGAGAGGAATCCAGCGCTGCGTGAGTTTCCTGAGTTTGCTGACTTGCTTGCCGCCGTTTCTGCTCAGGAACGGCGATTTCCGGACCTCACCTTCGCCTCACCCCCTACAAGGAACCGTCGTCACTCCGGCTTCCAACCTCGGCTAGAGCCCCGTCTGGATGCTGTCCCGGATCGCCGCAAGGGCTCAACCCCCCACACAGCTGTCACTCCCGCGCCTCGTCAGAGGGGAATCCCCGCAGCCTCGTCTTCTCCCGGGCCCTCGCCTGCTGTCCCGTCAGCGCTCCATGCCCGACTGACCCCGGCTGTCGCCCCCTCCTCCTCGTCGCCTATCCTGGCTGCTGTGTGTCACGAGAGCTCCGTTTCGGCGAGCTTCATCCCGGATCCGCCTCGAGTGGCCTCATCTCGTCTTCCCAGAGGGCCCTCTGTCGCCATCCAGCGAGGAAAGGAAGGAATGACGTCCCCCACAGCGAGGACCATCTTACCCTTAGGGGAAAGGCAAGTGCATGATAATTTCTCTTCTTTTGATATTGTTTTGCCTTGTCTGACTCCTGGGGGTGGAGTTCGGGGTATGCAGCCCCCCGAGCTCCCTCCACCCGCTGTGGACGAAAGTAATAACCCTGCTTCCTCTGTGTCTCCCCCCGCTGAGCGGTCCTCGACGTCAGGCCAACGTCGCTGGATGAGGAGGGGGCCTGCGGTTCTGGAGAGCCTGGTTCCGGTTCCGCAGCCACGCCATGGGCGGAGGAGGAGAGCGGACTGCAGCGTGGAGCCATCGCCGATGAAGAAGCGTCCCCGGGGTTCCACGGAGGAGCGGTCCGGTCCAGCAGGGCGAGATTCTCCTGCCACCACGCCGTGCGGGCCACCGGCGTGGACATCGGTGCTGGAGGACTCTCTAGCTGCACGCACCATCATGCCAGCTGCGGAGCCCGACGCAGCTGAGTGGGAGCCTGAGGACAACGTCCTGACTTCTGAGCCCGGATTATCGCAGTCCTGGACGGCGTCAGAACCCGAGCTCAGGCAAGTGCTCTGTTTTATCTTTCTTCTTCACCTTTTAGAGCACTTTTGCCTGTCTCAAGGGGAGATGAGCCGGGTGCAGCCGCCTGCTGCGTCCGAGCTTATCTCGCCGGGTTCTGGCGCTGCCGGTGATCCTGATCCCGGGTTTTCTCTCTTGTGTGAGTCTTCTCCCAGGGTCGCCGGCGAGGGGCTGCTCTCGCCTGCTGCGCCAGAGGTTCCGGTTTCGGGGTTGGAGGTCGAGTCTGGTGCCACGCCGACCGGGTCCACCGGGAGTGTTGTTCCGGTCCAGTTGGGGTCCACCGGGAGTGCTGTTCCAGAGGCCCAATCGGGGTCCACCGTGGGTTTGGTTCTGGAGGCCCAATCGGGGTCCACCGTGGGTTTGGTTCCGGAGGCCCAATCGGGGTCCACCGTGGGTGCTGCACCAGCAGGTCCTAGTTTCGGTGAGGGGGCTGCAGATCCCCAGCCACCGGATGCTGGACAGGCTCGTTTTCTTCTTCACTCTCATCTCCACCGTCATCCTCCTCGTCTCCCTGAGGAGCACTACCCATCTCCACCTGGGGCCGTTGGGGTCCCGAACGCTCCGCCCGGTTTCCCCTCATCTCCCCCCTTTTCTGCGGGACCACCGGCTGCTTCTTCCCAACGGTTCTGGTGGGCTGGTGTTGCGGGGCGGCCGCCTGAAGGGCTGTCTCATTGGTTTGGTTCTCTGGGTCGGCCCCCCGACCTGTTTATCTTCCTGTGCGGCGACCTGCTCCGGCCGCCTGAAACTCTCTTCCCCCGAGCATGGGACTAGGGTAGGCCGCCCGAACTGTCCTCTTTTCCCCTCGCTGTTCTGTGGCCTCTTGTTGCCGGACGACCCCCCCCCCGAACCTTTTGCCCCCATCCCTCCGGGCCTGGACTGCGCCCTTTCCGGGTTCCTGATCTCGTCTGTGGGACTGTTGGGGTGTGTGTGTGGGGGGAGGGGGATTATTTTGTGTTTTTGTGTCACTCTGTTTGCACAAGGGTGTGTTGCCTATTTTGTACTTATTGTGGGTTTTTTTTTCTCCCTACCTTTGTAGCCTTGTTGGTTGTTTGTCTCTCTCTCCCTCCTGCCAGCGCCCCATCCACCCACCCTAGGGGGGTGGGGGGGGGGCTTGGGTGTTACTCAGGCCGCTCAGAGCTCGACCTTGAGGGGGAGGTACTGTCATAACCCGAGTGTCGGTTCTGGCCACACTCGGGTCTCATATCTTTTTTGTTCTCTGGCTTTGGCAGCTGAGGATTCCTTCCAGCTCCTCGGGCTCTTATTGTGAAGGCGCCCAGGGGAGCTCCCTGCTGTCAAAATCAGCTGCTGCTCTGCTGTCATTAGCAGCAGCTGTGCCGCGTTGGGGTCATTAGCCACCAGAGATATAAGCGGGTGCTAAATGTCCTCCAACGCGGCAGTCTCTGTTATATCCTGTTATGTTCACCTGTATGTTCAGCCACGTTCCGTCGTGCTCCTGTTATTCTCCTTGCTCATCGTGGTTAATGGACTTGGGAATCCCCCGTTACCCGTCTGTTAACGGTCCCGTTGTAAGGTACGCTCTGTGTGACTGTATCTTTGTGATTATCTCGTCTGGCGCATCGGGTGTTCCCCGGCTCAGACTTCCCCCAGCCACTGTATGTGTTCTGTGTGTGTTCATCCTTACTCTACAATAAATTACCACTGCAAACTCTCTGGTGACTGAGGCGTCTTGTGACGGTCCGTGAGGGCCGTCGTGACAATTTTCCCTCCTGAGTTTGTTTCCTGTGTTCCAAATCAATGATGAGGTGTTATCTTGCATCATTTTCCACTTGGTTCAGTTCCTTTTAATGCAGAGAAAAATCCAAGTGGACCAGAGTGCGTCCCTTTACATCATGGGAGAACATCTTCTCTGATTATGGGTCAGATATTCTTCAAGGAAACAAGAAAAGTAAATATAGGATTTTTTTTATTATTTTTTTTTTAATCCTTACTAGCAGAAAACAGAAATTTGTAACTCATTTATGCCTCATCAAGTCCAGACCAGTACCAGAGTCTCCAATGGCCAAGACTAAGACTATACAGTAAGTGGTCAAGATTAAGACCTAAACTACCGTTCAAAAGTTTGGGGTCACCCAGACAATTTTGTGTTTTCGATGAAAAGTCACACTTTTATTTACCACCATGAGTTGTAAAATGAATAGAAAATATAGTCAAGACATTGACAAGGTTAGAAATAATGATTTGCATTTGAAATAATATTTTTTTCTTTCAAACTTTGCTTTCGTCAAAGAATTCTCCATTTGCAGCAATGACAGCATTGCAGACCTTTGGCATTCTAGCTGTTAATTTGTTGAGGTAATCTGGAGAATTCTGACACAATGAGCAAACACATTGTACCATTAGAACACTGGAGTGATAGTTGCTGGAAATGGGCCTCTATACACCTATGTAGATATTGCACCAAAAACCAGACATTTGCAGCTAGAATAGTCATTTACCACATTAGCAATGTATAAAGTGTATTTCTGATTAGTTTACAGTTATCTTCATTGAAAAAACAGTGCTTTTCTTTCAAAAATAAGGAAATTTCTAAGTGACCCCAAACTTTTGAACGGTAGTGTACATGCAAATTGACAACCTTTTTCTTGTAAATTTGCATCTTTTTTTTGTAAACATGTAACTTTTTCTTTTAAATTTGCAGCTTTTTTTTTTTTAAAAATTGCATCTTTTTTTAAATTGCAACTTTTTTCTTAAAAAAAAAAAATAATTTTCAGCTTTTTTCTTGTAAGTTTGCCACTTTTTCTTTTAAATTTGCAACTTTTTTGTAAATTTGCAAATTTTTTCTTGTATATTTCCTATTTCTTTTTCATAAATGCGCAACTTTTTTTCATTTAAATTTGCAGCTTTTTTTCTTGGTCCACTCTGATGTCTGTCTGGTCTCAGCATGGTCTTGACTACAACACCCCTGACTGATGTTACATGTTTGTAGATTAATGTGAGAGGATGGCAGAGCTGGTGAAAATGGCTGCGTTTGGCATTGGAGATAAGGTGCCAGATTCTAATGGGTCACGGATTTCAGTGTTACACTGGAACACCCCCTCCCACATTTCACATTTTAAAGTCTGTATTTTTGTGCGTCGTGGATAGTTGAACGTGGACAGAATCATCTGACCAGTCTGGACCTCATCATCACATCACATTTGTGGGCGCGATGTGTCCTTGCAGTAGATATTTGGTTTTCAAACTCAAGAAATTAAATTCTACTCATGATTTGACACCATCGAGTCATGCATTTCAGAGCGTTTCATCCCGGTGTAGTTTGGCATGCATTGATACAACAAGCTTTGCAACAGCAATAATTTTATTGCAAAACTGGTTGGAGTGATGAAACTGACAAAAACACTTCTTGAAATTTGTTGTCAACCAGTTTTGCAATAACAATGTTGTAATTCTAAACTAAATGTCCAATTGTCTATGCCTTGTCGCTGTTAGTTAAATTAATTAAACTTGGTCATATTTCTCAGATTTCTATTGTGAGAAACACAAAATTAGTAATTTTAAAGACCATATAAAAATGGTACTTCCCGCCTTCTAGTATGGTGCTCAGCGTAATAGAATGGGAGAAGGAAAAGTTGTTTGTGGTGGCGCCTTGCATGGCAGCGACCCCTCTGATTCTACATGTGATTAACATTGTAGGTAGGAGAAAGGTAATTTTATTCTACTGTGCTTGACTGGCTGTATGGACTGAATGACAATAGAAATAGCTTCTTCTTCTTCTTCTTCTTCTTCTTCTTCTTCTTCTTCTTCTTCTTCTTCTTCTTTTTAAGTAAGTCATTTTCTTTGCTTATCAGCCCATTTAGGCTTATATATCATCTTGATGTCCTGTAGCAACATAATTTGAACAATTTAGAACACAGGCAAATGCATGAATAGGGACTTTCTTCTTCTTAAAAAAATATATTTCAATTCTGGTTATGTATTGCAAAATTGGTTGTCAGTTTCTCAACCTGTTTTACAATAAAATTGTTGCCATTGTGGGTTTTACTGCAATTCTGTTTATTTGTTGCAAAACCGGTTGGCAACTTTCGATAGTTTTGTCATTGCAACCAGTTTTGTAATAAATAATCAGAATTGCAATAAAACCCATAATTGCAAAAATTGTATTGCAGAACTGGTTGTGATGACAAAAGTAACAAAAGGTGCCAACCAGTTTTACAATAAAATTGTTGCAATTCTGGATTTTATTGCAATTCTGATTATTGCCATGGTAATGGACAGGTTGACAGATGAGGTCAGGCAGGGGTCTCTGTGGACCATGATGTTTGCAGATGACACTGTGATCTGTAATGAGAATAGGGAGCAGGTGGAAGAGAACCTGGAGAGGTGGAGGAATGCTCTGGAGAGAAGAGGAATGAAAGTCGGTAGAAGCAAGACAGAATACATGAGTGTGAATAAGAGGGAGGCAGGTGTAATGGTGAAGATGGGAGGAGTAGAGGTAGTGAAAGCAGTTGAGTTTAAATACCTGGGGTCAACCATCCAAAGCAATGGAAAATGCACAAGAGAGGTGAAAAAGAGAGTGCAGGCAGGGTGGAGTGTTGGGGGTGATTTGTGACAGAAGGGTAGCAGCAAGAATGGAAAGGGAAGGTTTACAAGACGGTAGTGAGACTTGCTATGATGTATGGTTTGGAGACCGTCGTGCTGACAAAAAAACAAGAGATGGAGCTGGAGGTGGCAGAGTTGAAGATACTAAGATTTTAATTGGGAGTGACTAGGAGGGACAGGATTAGAAATGAGTATATCAGAGAGACAGCTCAGGTTGAGTGGTTTGGAGACCAAGTAAGAGAGGCAAGGCTGAGGTGGTTTGGACATATGCAGAGGAGGGATAGTGGATACATTGGACAAAGGATATTGAAGATGGAGTTGCCAGGCAGGAGGAAAAGAGGAAGGCCACAGAGAAGATTCATGGATGTAGTGAAGGAGGACATGGAGAGGGTTGGTGTTGCAGAGGAAGGTGCAAGGGATCGGGTGAGATGGAGGCAGATGATCCGCTGTGGAGACCCCTAAAGGGAGCAGCCAAAAGATGAGGAAGAATTGCAATTCTGATTATTTATTGCAAAACTGGTTACGATGACAAAACTAACAAAAGTTGCCAACCAGCTCTGCAATAAATAATCAGAATTGCTATAAAAACACAGAACTGCAACAATTTTATTGCCAAACTGGTTTCAAAACTATTGCAAAACTGTTCACTGTCCTTTCTCAATAGGAGAGAAGCATCAGAGTTTGCTGGATGATTCCAATCCAGACCACCTCTTCTGGGGTTTCTCAGTCCTTCAGAAGCTTCATTTTTCTATAATTACACAATATTTATTTCAAAATGCATACAGAGTGTTGTATTACAACCTCATTTCTTTTTGTTCATCATACACAATCAAAATAATGACACAGGGAGATCCTGCAGCTTTCTAATCTTGTGAAACATAAGGAGCTCATTTAAATTTATTTATTTTAATTTATTTTTGAATTTTAAATCATGGCACTCTTAATTGCACAATCTGGAATGAACATCTGATTCATGAAGGCAGCGGCTAATCACAAAACCAACGATCAGGGCTGCATATTGTCTTCATTACGTGAGGGCAGACAGCAGAAATCCAGGACTGAGACATGCCAGAATGAGGAAAATAAATCAATTAAAATGAAATGCAAAACATATCAATATGGCAGCAATTTCATTTAAAAATAACAGATGCATATATTTGTCACTGGCTTGTGGATGTCTGTCAGGTTTCTCAAGGGGAGATTTGAGGAAAAAGTTGCATTTCAGTGACAGCAAAAGGTGGGACAGAATGAAAATTTGCTCTTATTTATTTTTAGAGCTGTAGGGTGTCTCAGTTTATCAAATTATCAAACAGGATCCATTTTAATCAAGCTCATCGGTGGTGTGCTACAGCATATCATACATCTATAGTTGTACAGTGCATCTGGAAAGTATTCACAGCGCTTGACTTTTTCCACATTTTGTTATGCTACAGCCTTATTCCAAAAGGGATTAAGTTAATTTTTTCTTGAGAATTCTACACACAATACCCCATAATGACAACATGAAAAAAATAGAGATTTTGCAAATTTATTAAAAATAAAAACTAAGAAATCACATGTACATAAGTATTCACAGCCTTTGCTCAATACTTTGTTGATGCACCTTTGGCAGCAATTACAGCTTCAAGTCTTTTTGAATATGATGCCACAAGCTTTGCGCACCTATCTTTAAGCAGTTCCGTCCATTCTTCTTTGCAGCACCTCTCAAGCTCCATCAGGTTGGATGGGAAGCGTCGGTGCACAGCCATTTTCAGAGCTCTCCAGAGATGTTCAGTTGGATTCAAGTCTGGGCTCTGGCTGGGCCACTCAAGGACATTCACAGAGTTGTCCTGAAGCCACTCCTTTGATATCTTGGCTGTGTGCTTAGGGTTGTTGTCCTGCTGAAAGATGAACCGTTGCCCCAGTCTGAGGTCAAGAGCGCTCTGGAGCAGGTTTTCTTACAGGATGTCTCTGTACATTGCTGCAATCATCTTTCCCTCTATCCTGACTAGTATCCCAGTTCCTGCCGCTGAAAAAACATCCCCACAGCATGATGCTACCACCACCATTGGCATGGTGATGAGCGGTGCCTGGTTTCCTCCAAACATGACACCTGGCGTTCATGCCAGAGTTCAATCTTTGTCTCATCAGACCAGAGAATTTTGTTTCTCATGGTCTGAAAGTCCTTCGGGTGACTTTTGGCAAACTCCAGGAAGGCTGCCATGTACCTTTTACTAAGGAGTGGCTTCCGTCTGGCAACTCTGCCATACAGGCCTGATTGGTGGATTGCTGCAGAGATGGTTGTCCTTCTGGAAAGTTATCCTCTCTCCACAGAGGAAAACTAGAGTTCTGACAGAATGACCATTGGGTTCTTTGTCACCTCCCTGACTAAGGCCCTTCTCCCCCGATTGTGCAGGTTAGACAGCTGGCCAGCTCTAGGAAGAGTCCTGGTGGTTCCAAACTTCTTCCATTTATGGATAATGGAGGCCACTGCACTCATTGGGACCTTCAAAGCAGCAGACATTTTTCTGTACCCTTCCCCAGATTTGTACCTCAAGACAATCCTGTCTCGGAGGTCTACAGACAATTCCTTTGACTTCATGATTGGTTTATGCTCTGACATGCACTGTCAACTGTGGGACCTTATATATACAGGTGTGTGCCTTTCCACATCATGTCCAATCAACTGAATTCACCACAAGTGGACTCCAATTAAGCTGTAGAAACATCTCAAGGATGATCAGTGGAAACAGGATTCACCTGAGCTCAATTTTGAGCTTCATGACAAAGACTGTAAATACTTATGTACATGTGAATTCTTTGGTTTTTATATTTAACAAATTTGCAAAAATCTTAAAAAAAACTTGTTTCACATCGTCATTATGGGGTATTGTGTGTAGAACTTTGAGGAAAAAATTGAATTTAATCCCTTTTGGAATAAGGCTGTAACATAACAAAATATGGAAAAAGTGAAACACTGTGAATACTTTCCGGATGAACTGTATAATATGCTAATTGTTGTGTCCTATCTTGACATTTTGTCAAAGGACATCATTTGTCATGTAGAGATGGTGCCCTCTGGCATAGGGCTGTGACACGTTGGGCTAAAAACTGATTGAAGCAGTATTTGAAGCCGCAAGCAAATGGACACAAAGAATATTTGCCAGCAAAGGGTAATGTGATCTTTCAAAAAAGAACACAAAAGGCCTCAATACCATGATCTAAAGCATGAATTTACACTGCCCTTTGTGCCTTTTCCCACTGGCTTTGATCATTTCTGGTGGGGCATTCGTCTCATTTCTCTGCTGATGATATCCAGCCAGCATGTCCATGTGGGCCTCACCATAGGTGTAATCTGAGCTGTTTTATGGGTCCCATGTGGGTTTGTCCATGGGTCCCATGTATGGTCCATCTGTGTTTGCCCACATGGACTTTACCTGTGGTACAGGTGAGCAGGTTTATCCTCTTTAAACCCAACTGGGCCTCACATGGGCTTCATGTTTCAGTCACACCTGTGCCATAGGCAAAATTGAAAGAAAAAAGTCACAAATTTATGAGAAAAAAATGTGAAAATGTATGAGAAAACAGTCACATATTTACAAAAAAATTGTAGTGAATTTGTGAGAAAAAATATGAAAATTCAGGAGAAAAAAGCTATAAATTTACAACAAAAGTAAAATTATTTGAAAAAAATAAATTCTCAAGAAAAATTTCACAAATTTATGAGGAAAAATTTGAAAAAACTGCAAATTAAGAAAAAAAGTAGCAAATATACAGTATGAACAAATAAATTTATCAATTTACAAGAAAAAAGTTATGAATATATATGAAAAAGTCAAATTCATGAGAAAAAAAACACAACTTAACAGCAAAAGTTGAATATTTTTTTAGAAAGTTCCAAATTTACAAGAAAAATGTTATAAATCTATGAGGAAAAAACACAAATTTACAAGAAAATAGCAAATTTACAATGGAAAAAATAACAAATTTACAAGAAAAAAGTTGCAGGATTGCAGTAAATATATGAGAAAGCCCCAAAATTACAAGAAAAAAGTCACAATTTTACAAGAAAAACTAACAAATTTATGAGGAAAAAAGTTGCAAATTTACATGAGAAAAAAATCAAATTTATGAGGAAAAAGTTGCAAGTTTACATTAAAAAAAAGGTTGCAAATTTGCAAAACCAGCACCCCTCTCTGATCATCGATAGAGCAGCTGTGGAGAGGGTGAGCAGCACCAAGTTCCTGAGCTTGCACATCTCTGAGGACCTTAACTGGTCCAACAACATCACATCACTGCCCAAGAAGGCTCAAACTCGCCTCCATTTCCTCCGCAAACTGGGGAGAGCATGAGTCCCACCCCCCGTCATGTGTTCATTCTAACGGGGCGCCATTGAGAGCATCCTCACCAGCTGTATCATGGTGTGATATGGAAGTTGCACCCCCCCCTGCCGGAAGACACTACAATGCACAGTAAAAGCAGCCAGCAAGATCATCGGAGCCCCTCTGCCCCCCCCCTTTCGGACATATACCTCACCCTCCTCACCCGCAGAGCCATCAGCATTGCAGGCGACACCTCCCACCCCTCACACTCCTTCTTCAGCCCTGTGCCCTCAGGGAAAAGGTACTGGAGCCTCCGGGCCTACTCCACAAGACTGCTAAACAGCTTTGTTCATCAGGCCATCAAGACCCTGAACTCTTTCCACTCCCCTTCCCCCCAGGACTGTAATGCACTCACCAGCACAATTACTACCTCAGCTGTTGGCACATAAAGATTGGCACACCAACAATAATACAATTGCTGCTGTATGTCTCTGCACTTTACTGCAACCATTTGCACAAATGCCATATCCGCTGCTGTCTGTCATTGCAATACTAATCATGTGCAGTCCTATCTGTCGCTGTCTGCACCTACACAACCACAATGAACTTGCTACTATGAGTATTACTGCTCTACTATTCTGTATATAGGATTACTGGGTTTCATTGTTTATCGTTTATCTTTATTTGCACTATGGGAGGTCTGGGTCTATCTTTTGACACCATTTGCACTACGGGATGCAAGACTGTACAAGGACTGCTGTTGTTGTTTTTCCAGCCTTATTCCTTTTTCTTTTTTATGTTGTGCACACCACTGAAGAGAGAGAGAAACACCATTTCAATTCTCCCATATGTCCTGTACGTCTAGTAGTATTGACAAATAGAATCTTTGAATCTTGAATCTTAGAATCTTTATGAGAAAGCTTCAGTTTTTCAAGAAAATGTATCAAATTTATTGGAAAATAGCAAATTTATGAGAAAGTTAAGTGAACAGGTAAAGTCCATTTGGAAAAACCGACATGGGACCCGTAGACAGTGCAGATTTAACCTTTGGTGGGGCTCACATGGACTTACTGCCAGGACAGCTATACTGCTCTTTTAAGCCCTCTAAGCTCCACAAGCTTGCTTCCTTAAAGGTGGATTCACACTACAATGTTTGGACCAACTTTTACTGACATTTTGGCAAACGTCTGGCTCTGCTGCCAAAACTTAATGATAGTTTGTGTTTCTTTGCAAATGCTGGCGAAAGTTGTGTTCTTTGAAAATTTTTGGCAAGCTGAAAATTTGCCGACGTTTGGAAATACACGTTGGTGAAAGTTCTGCTCAGTTTATAAAAGTTCCTTAGCACTGGGCTAAGTTATGCAGAGTTTATGAAAGTCGGCCTAAGTTCCAAACGTCAGTGAAATTCTGTTTCAGAGCAGTTTTTGTTTTAAATCCAGCGGTCATCAACATTTACAAATTTTTACAAACTTTTGCTAGCATTTGCCAGCATTACATTCAGCATTGGCTAACTTTTGCCAACTTAGGCTAGTTTATGTGTTGCTGTTGCCAACTTAGGTTAACTTAAAAATGGTAAATAGCATTCACTTATATAATGCTTTTATTCTCATCTCTTGATGACCAAAGCGCTTTACAGATCCTGCTATCCACTCATTCACACACATTCACACACAACTTAACCCTTTGAATGTGAGAATTGGCGTGCCCCTAGTGGCAGAGCGCGGTGCTGCGCCTGTCATCTCACTCTGACTTTGCCGGCTCCACTTAGGATTTTTACTGAAATCAGAAAGCTAATATGGCTGCTGTCCATCATCATCACTGCCACTTAGACGGCTTCTTACACGAATATTGCTGCGGGATACAAGCAAAATTTATGTAGGATAATCATAAGACTTTGCAGAGGTGATAGAGAGCGTAAATTACCGACAGAACGCAAAATAACGACCATGATGGATGAAAACGCAGTGACCACGGCAGTGAGTGAGTCCCGTTAGCCGCTGGTAAGTGACAAATTTCTGTTTTTTTTTAATATGTACTGATTTCTTGTTCATATACTTTGAAGATAAGATAACAGTATACCCTGAAGAGACAACAGTGTCAAAAAACAGAACCATTCTTTGTGTAAATATGTCCAAAGTCCAGTTTTGACTGAGTTATGGAATTTAAAGAGCTGCCATGACATTATGCAAATTAAGATAAGATAAGATAAGCCTTTATTAGTCCCACAACGGGGAAATTCCAGGATTGCAACAGCACAGGGATAGCAACACTCAGAGCAACAATCAGAAGGCAAGAAAAAAAACAAGCAAGCAAGAGCAGCTAATAAACATATGTACGTATTACTATAAAATATATATATATACACACACACACAGACACACAGTGCAGAGCATTGTAGCTGGATGGAATAAATATATGAATATATGAACACACAGTGCAGAGCATTGTAGCTAGATGGAATAAATATGTAAATATATAAACACCCACAGTACGGAGCATTGCAGCTAGGTGGAATAAATATGCAAGTATATAAACACACACAGTGCGGAGCAATGTAGCTAGATGGAATAATATGTAGATATATAAATATATAAACACCCACAGTACGGAGCATTGTAGCTAGATGGAATAAATATGCAAATATATAAACACACACAGTGCAGAGCATTGTTGCTAGATGGAATGAAACAGCATAACCGTCTACTTAGTTATCCTACATGGTATGATTATGTGCCCATACATATTCTCACCCTCCATAGCGACCGGTATGTTCCTAGTTGTATGCCGGAGAGGACCATTGTGTAAGTCTATTGCATCTTTTGCATTCAAAAAACTATTAGTTTGTTACGTCTTTTTGCTATCTCTGCGAGCAGCCCTGCTTAGGTTGTACAGTCTGACAGCCGTTGGTAGGAAGGACCTACGAAACCTCTCGGTTGTGCACCTGGGATGATGTAGTCTGCTGCTAAATGAGCTCCTCAGTGCATTCAGTATGTCCTGCATAGGGTGGAACTCGGACTCCAGCAGAGATGACAGTTTAGCCACCGTCCTTCTCTCTCCTATCTCCTCCATCGGATCAAGGCGCTGCCCCAGGACAGAGCTAGCTTTCTTAATCAGTTTGTTCAGTCTCTTCCTATCGGCTGCAGTAATGCCACTGCCCCAGCAGACCACTCCAAAAGTGATGGCTGATGCCACCACCGTGTCATAGAATGACTTCAGCAGCGCCCCTTGTACACCAAAAGACCTGAGTCTCCTCAGCAGGAACAGCCTGCGCTGTCCCTTCTTGTAGAGTGCATCAGTATTGTGTGACCAGTCTAGTTTATTGTTCAGATGAATACCCAGGTACTTATAGGATGTCACCATCTCGATGTCTGTTCCCTGTATATTTACTGGTACTGTGAGGGGCTGCCCATGCCTGCGGCAGTCCACCACCAGCTCCTTAGTTTTCCTCGCGTTGATCTGGAGGCAGTTCCGATGGCACCAGTCCACGAAGTCCTGGATAAGCCCTCTGTACTCAGCTTCATCTCCATTGGAGATGAGGCCAACGATCGCAGAGTCATCAGAGAACTTCTGTAGATGGCAGTGTGTTGTGTTGTGTGAGAAGTCCGCAGTATAAAGAGTGAACAGGAAGGGAGCCAGTTCACTCTTTATACTGCTTTATTCCTATATGAAACATTAGATCATATTTTACATCTTTCTAATTGACAGTAAGTCATTATCTCTTACCACTTTCAAGTTATAGCCTTGGAAATCTGAACTATTTTGTTGACAAAAAAATATTTACCACTCTTGACTACTAGGGGTTGTGTTGCAATTCGGACACAGACACACTCAAATGGTTAAGCAAATGAATACTCAGCACAGGTCAGCTGACATCAGCGTTAGGTGACGCTCATATGAAGATCAGCGTTTGTGGAGGCTTCTTGCCATTCTGTACCTGCTTTTGGAGTGAACACATCTCCCTTGGGCATGTGTTTCAGCATTTTTTAGGGGCTGAGCCACTGACAAAGTCAGTGGGCTAGAAACCTATTGTAATTGTTAGAATATTTTTTTTTCTTCTCCATCTAAGATCTCATTTTTTGGGGTAGTGAACGTGCATGGAAACTCACCATTTTTGAAGGGACTGGCAAAAAATGTAATATTTTGGAGAAAATATGAATGACCCCACAAAAATAGCTCTACAGCACCACCTAACATGTAAAGTCAATGGGGAGCGGCACATGCTTACTTTCGCATAGAAGGATGAAAATCGGATGAGATGTTTATCATGTCAAGACATCCAAAAAAAAAAAATGCCATAGAAGTGATGGTCTACACCCAACAGGAAGTAGACCATTTTGGCAGGAAGTGGCGGTGACCAAATTTCCACCACACGCATTTGATCAAACTCGTCCTAGGGTTTTTTGTCCGATTGAGCTCATTTGTGGTGACAATCATCTATACCCATGTTCCATTAATTTTAATTGAAAATTTTTCTGAAAGTTCGACAGTTTAGCCATAGGGGCACATAGGGGTGTGGCAAAGTTTGATGCCTTGCCATGACCATTCTATGACCATTCTGACGGCAATAACTCTGGTATGCTTTTCAACCAAATTCAATATTATGGTTATCAATCCAATTCCAAACAGTTCTATAGAACAATATTCATAAAAATCTGCATCACCATCTAGTGGTTAAAGGAAGAATTGCTGAAAACTGTTTTATTTATTGTTCACGTGCCACTTGCTAGAATGATGTGAATTCATCAGACCACAGGGATGATCATAACTGCACAACAACTTTACCATGACATCACACTTGTTACCATGGACACGCCCTCCTCGCCATTCATTCCGTGATTTTTTGGGGGAGGGTTGGGAAGGTCCTAGAGTCATGAAATTTGGAACATAGGTAGAGGTGAGTGTCATCTGTAGTCCTATATGCATCAGCAACACATAAATGAGAGTTAAGTTTTATCATGGCGAAGGCTGACTCCTCGCCATGGAAAATCAAAAAGTTGCAACTTGGACAAACTTCATCTGATTTTCACCAAATTTTCTATCATGGATATTAGTCCAACCCCACATGCTCCTACATAAAAATGGTTGACAAAACTTATAGCACCACCTACTGCTCATGGGAAGTACTGCGCCACTTGCATTTGAATGAACTCTTCCTGGAGGCCTGCTCCCATTGAACTCATTTTCACATGGCAACATCTATAGGAATTGGCCATTAAAAGTTATCAAATGTCAGTCGCAATCTCAAAAGGCGTGGCCACGACACCATGGTGAAGTTTGACCCCTCCCCTTACAACATCAAATAGCTGTAACTCGAGCAAAACTTGTCTGATGTCCACCAAAATTCCCATGATGGAAAATAGTCCCACCCTGAATGTGTCTACATAAAAATACCTGACAAAATTTATAGTGCCACCTAGTGGTTAAAGGAGAAATTGCTGAAAACTTTTTTTTATGTATTAGTCACTTGCCACTTGCCAGAGAGATGTGAAATTTTCTGAGGTTTATCAGACCACCTGGTTGATCATAACTGTACATCACCTTCAGCATGGCATCATTGCTGTTACCATGGACATGCCCCCCTCGCCATTCACTCCATGATCTTGTTGGGAGGGTTGGGAAGGACTTGGAGTCATGAAATCTGGAATTTTGGTTGAGGTGACTGTCATAGGTAGTCCTATATGGGTGGGCAACACATAACTCACAGGGAAGTGTTGCCATGGTGACATGGCGGAGGTTGACTCATCGCCATTGAACATCGGAAAGTTGTAACTTGGACAAACTTTATCCGATTTTCATCAAATTTTCTACGATGGATAGTAGTTCGACTCCGCACGCTACTACTTAAAAATGGTTGACAAAACTTGTAGCACCACCTGCTGCTCACAGGAAGTACTGTGCCAAACAGTTTTCTTTATCATTCACACAGCGCATGCCGAGACAACGGGAAATTATATGTGCCGACTGGGTCCGATGAGCGCCAGGTTCCACAGGTGCTTGGGGGGCGAGGGCCCGCTTACAGGTGCTTGCAGCTTTAATTTTTTTTTTTTTTTTTATATTCCTATGTAGTTACTTATGCATGCCTGTTTCCCCTGTTCATTCATTCATTCATTCATTCATTCATTCATTCATTCATTCATTCCTCAAAAAAAATACAATAATGCCTATACAGACTCCAGCAGTAATTCCGCAATTAAAATGTGAATATGGATGGAATATATATATAAAAAAAAATCTTTTTAGTGTATCATCATATATGTAAATAAAATGACGGGTGATTATATTTTGACTGTTATAACTCTCTCCATTAAAATAACATAGAATCCCATTAAATATCATTTACTTTTTGACACACATCAGCGCTATTTGATTCCCCACAATGGAAGCCAAACCAATAAATCCTGGACAATGATTATGCACCAAGCAGAAAATTAAGAACAGTAAATTTCTCAATGAAGAGATTTATTTTTTTTTTTCTTTTGGGCTGTCACATTTTTGGGACATTATATATATATATTCTTTTTTTTTTTTTACTCCCCCTTCTCGCCATTTCTCTTCCATCCATGCATGACTGAAGTGAGTTTCACAACATTTGCTTCCACCAGCATTTCAGTCAGCGTTTGCCAATGGAGCTTAACTTGGCCGACTTAGGCAAATGCTGCATAACTTAGCCCAGCGCTCAGGAACCTTTACAAAATTATCACAACTTTCACCAACATTTGCCAACAAACACCAAACATCATTAATGTTCATCAGCTTTTGCAAGCAGCCAGACGTTTGCCAAAAAGTCAGTAAAAGTTGGTCCAAATATTGTAGTGTGAATCCACCCAAAGAAGCAGGTCCAGAATGGCAGGAAGCCTCCACAAACACTGATCTTTATATGAGTGTCGCCTGACGCTGATGTCAGTTTACCTGCTCTGATTATTTGTTGCTTAAGTTTACCTAAGTTGGCCACAGCTTAGTGGCCAACTTAGTACACTAGCCTAAGTTGGCAGAAGTTGACAACGCTGAATACAACGCTGGTAAATGCTAGCAAAAGTTCATAAGTTTTTAAAAGTTCGTAAAAGTTGGTGTGGACTAGATTAAAAAAAAAAAAAAAACTGCACACAAACGTAATTTCACCGGCATTTGGTCTAATTTCTCTGATTTTTCAAAATGTCTGTAAAAGTCAGTCCAAACACTATAGTATGACCCAGTTTAACACTGCCTAACCCCCATCAAACAGTGGTTAAGCGACAACTATTTGTCACTAAATTCAGAATAAACTGAAACCCTAATTACTGCAGCTGTCAATTCCTTTAAAAAACAGCGGAAGACTTGGCTTTTCGAACGGACACAGGTTAGACACAGGTTGTATGCTTGATTTTAGCTCTTCTATGTTATTTCTTTTAATATCATTTTTAATGGTTTTACTTTGCTGTTTTTATGTTTTTGTGTGAAGCATTTTGTAATTTCTTCCTCTGAAAGGTGCTATGCAAACAGATTTTGCTTGCTTGCTTACATTGTCTATTTCCTGCCTTTTGCCCTTCACTGTCCAAATAAATGGGGGCTGCTGGGGAATGAAAGTGCTCTTTTAAGCAACAAAACCATATATCAAACTATATATGTCACTGCTAATTCATCCCACACCTGTTGTGGCTCTAAAAGTGTAGGTGGACCAATGACACTCCTGTAAATAATGTTCTTGTGCATTTTCACATCAAATGATCTGCTTTTTAACTGCCTGTTAAAAATGAGGTGAGGAGCTCTTCTAATTGCTTTATTGCACGTTACACCCAAACCCCCCTTTGAATAAGTAACTGTTAGGACAACATTTTTGCTCTTTTTGTTGGACCAAAATTGGTTCTTTCCCTGTTGCTCTTGTAATAGTAAAATGGGCTTGAACATGCGGATAAATGTTGTTAGCATATTTGACACCACATCGTTGCACTTGGGCCCGGAATCTCCGTAAGGTGGTGGAAGACAACAGTGTTGACATGAAGGAAACGTGAGTTTTGACTTTCTGCCGTTCACTTTTCTTCCCCATCAGCTAATTCTGTTTCCAAGTTGCTGACTTGGTTTAGGCACCAAAAAACACACTCCTCTAAAGCAGTGACCCTGTGCGTTATGTTTTGTTACTCCACACAGCCAAAGGGCTCCTCAGATATGCAGCAGCTCTGATGGAACAACTCCACTGGATTTGCTTGGATTGACAGTGGGCTCTTTCCCATTTTCATAAATTGATGGTATTTTTGAAGGTTATCTGGGTGCAGGTTGCCGCTGCAGTGAACTTCTCTGAAAACAGTAGCAGGCCACAGAGAGAGACCCCCCTACACACCCACATTATTATTCCCAACCCTAACCCACAGCATCAGCAGCCTGTTATACACAAAGAGCCATTGTGAGTGATTTTTGTATATATACAGTATAAAAAAAAAAAAATATGCATGGAGCCAAAAAAATATCTAAGCCTACAAACTGAGGTAAAACAGCAGAATTACAGTTATGTTTTGGTCGGTGAATTTAGAGCTTTTTTAATGCTACTTTTGATATATACAGTATATATTTTATTTATTTTTTATTTAAAGTTTGTCTTTTTTTCTTAGAAAATTGTGTTTTTCTCATTAAACTGTAATTTTTTTTTTTCCAAGAACTGTTATATTTCTGGTAAAAATGTGTTTGGCTTTTTTCCTAATTTTAAAATATTTTTCTTTGCAAATTTAATATCTTTATCAAATAAAATGGAAGACTATTTCCATGTTCGTGTGAAGGAATGTCTCTGTAGCCTGGACACTGAGCTGCTTGCTGTGGGAATGTCACAGTCGGGGCATGGCTAGGACCGTGCCCACGCTTTATATTTAGTTTTGATTTCCACTGTGTTATTATCATTATTATTATGATCATTATTGTTAAGTGCCCCATGCTCCCTGATCTTTCTCTATGTCATGTCGTCCCCTGTTTCCTGGTGTCTGTGTCTTATGGTTGTCTTCTGTTTTTGGTTCAAGTCTTGTGATCATTATTATTGCTATTAGCATTGTCTTTATGGGTCCTATTATGATCCGAGGTCAGACATTGTTTATTTATTACATTTATGACCATCACAGGAGATTTTAACCATGTCTCACTGTACAAAACATTATCAAACTTCCAGTCTGTTGATTGCTCCACCAGAGATAAGGTAACACTGGATCTCCTCTATCCCAATGCCAAGGATGCAAATAATGCCACAGCCCTACCCCCCATGGCAGATCTGATCACAGCTTGGTTCTGTTAACTGTGAAGTATGATCCTCTTGTACAAAGGCAGCCTGCTTACTCACAGACTGTGAAGAAGTGGACACAGGAGGCTGCTGATGCACTACAGGGCTGCTTTGAAAAAACGTACTGGGATGTACTCTGTAAGCAAGATGGGGAGGACATAGACAACATGACTGACTGTATCACTGAATACATCAGATTCTGCAAAAATACAACCATGCCAGCGTGGACTGCACTGTTTCCCCAACAACAAACCATGGATTACCAGTGACCTGAAAGCACTTCTTAACAAGAAAAAAGAAGGCTTTCAGGTCTGTAGACAGAGGAACTGTGGAGAGTGCAGCGGGACCTGAGATAGATGTTGAACATGTGTAAAGACAATTACAGGAGGAAGCTGGAGGACAAACGCCAGCAAAACAATGTGAGGGATGTGTGGACTGGAATGAAATGCATAACTAGGTGTAAGAAGAGAGACAGACAGCCATCGGGTAGCCTGGAGAGAGCTGACGAGTTAAACCGGTTTTTAACAGGTTCAACTCACAATCTGGGTGGCGCGGTGGATGAGTGGTTAGCACTGCGGCAGCACAGCAACTCACCCTTGGCTGATGGATCCTGGGTTCGATCCCAGCCCCCGACCAACAGTGATCTGTGTGGAGTTTGTATGTTCTCCCCGTGTCTGCGTGGGTTTTCTCCGGGATTTCTCCGGTTTCCTCCCACATGCCAAAAACATGCAAGGTAGGTTAACTGGCATCAAAACTGGGGATTCTAAATTGTCCTTAGGTATGACTGTGAGAGTGAATGGTTGTCTGTCTCTCTGTGTTGGCCCTGCGATGGACTGGCAATCTGTCCAGGGTGTACCCTGCCTCTCGCCCAAAGACGCTGGGATAGGCTCCAGCCACCCCCCCCCCCCACACCGCGACCCGAAAAGGATTAAGCGGAAGAAGATGAATGAATGAATGAATGAATGAATGAATGAACTCACAATCTGCCACCCCCACACACCCCTCCCCCTTCACTCTTCTGTGCAGCACCTCTCTCCCCCCTTACCCCCACCCCCGCTCCACTGAAGACATTAGCACCACCAACCCCCACATCACTGTGACTACAAGTCAGGTTAGGAGACAACTGGAGAGACTCCACCAGCAAAAGGCTGTGGGACCTGATGGCATCTCTGCCAGGATCCTGAGGACCTGCGTTAACCAGCTAGCTCCGGTGCTGAAACACCTGTACAACCTCAGCCTGAGTGTGGAGAGAGTATCGGTGCTGTGGAAGATGCCCTGCCTTGTTCCTGTCCCCAAGAAGTCATCTCCTTCGGACCTGACAGATTATCTACCAGTTGCCCTCACATCGCATGTGATGAAGGTCCTGGAGACACTGGTGTTAGCCCACTTGAGGTCGCAGGTGAAGACGTGGCTGGACTCAAATGTTGTTGAGTGTATCGGAGAGGGAGAGGAGGGAGAGTACAGGACACTGGTAGACAAATTTGTGGAGTGAACCAAACAAAATCACCTGAGGTTGAACATCAGCATGACCAGAGAGATGGTGATTGACTTCAGGAGGAAGATGACACCTTCACAGCAATTACAGGTTAGCGAGGAGGGTGTAGAGGTAGTGGAGGACTACAAATACCTGGGTGTCACTATCAGCAAAAGACTGGACTGGAAATCTAACTCTAAGGTTGTATACAAGAAGGGGATGAGCAGACTTTACTTCCTGAGGAAGCTGAGATCCTTCAACGTGTGCACCAAGATGTTAGAGATCTTCTACGAGCATGTTGTTGCCAGCATCATCTTCTTTGCTGCTGTTTGTTGGGGTAGCAGTATCAGAGCCAGCGACACCAACAGACTGGACAAGATTATCAAGAAGGCTGGCTCTGTAATTGGTTTCAGGCTGGAGACTTTTGAGAATGTGGTGGAGAGGAGGACACTGAACAAACTGTTATCCATCATGGACAACCCTGATCACCCCCTCCATCACACACTGGACAGACAGCAGAGCACTTTCTTCAGTAGGCTGCTACAGATCCGCTGATCGAACGGACAGATACAGGACATCTTTCCGGCTGCATGCCATTTCACTTTACAATAACTCACCCTAATGTTTGGAAATTGATTATGATCCAGCTGTCACACTACACTTTACAGTCTAATTGGTACCTCACATTTCACCCTGCACCTTATAGTCCTATTTTGCACAGTACAGTTTCAGTACTTCTCTCTCTCTCTCCCTCTCTCTCTCTCACAGGGACTTGGCCTTGCTTAAGAACTGGAGGCCTGTGGCTCGTCTTTGCACAAACTACAAGGAAGACTCGGACTGCTGCCACTGGCAATGTGGAATAGGTGGACTGCAGGGAATACTTTGTGTTGTGTGGGGGGGGATGACTTATGTTTGCACTTTTCCAATGTGAGACACTTGGTGGAATGATATTGGTGTGCTTACATTTTTTGAATTGTGCAATAAAGGCATTTTTTAAAACTCAAACTCTCTCTCTCTCTCTCTCTCTCTCTCTCTCTGAGTGGGTGTGGTCGTGAGTGCGAGCTGAGAGCGTGTGACAGCGTGAGTGAATTATTTCAAACTTTTTCTCTATCTTTTCATGTTTAAGGTGTTTTTTTGTTAAATAATCTTAATTTTTGTTGTTTTCTGTAGCTGGGGTGGGGTAGGCATTTTGGGAGGGGGGTTTCTGCTGCCAGCTCTGCTGGTCAGCATGGTTTTGGAGCGAGGCTCCGGATTCGAGACGCTGACACGCCGGCATGCTGTCAAACTGACACCGGCTGTCAGCTGCTCAGTGGAGGAGTGTAGTCTGGCTGTGGGGGAGCTGGTCGGTTATGAAAGCGTTAGATCAGCTTCTAGAATGAATAGTGCCGTGGTGATTTTCCTCGATAGTGTGGAAAAAGTTAACCGGGTAGTGGAGAGCGGGGTTGTGATTAAAGACACACTGGTTCCTGTTCTGTCTCTGGTGAATCCCGCGAAGAGAATTACCATCTCAAATGTCCCACCATTTTTAAAGAACGAGCTGTTGGAGAAGGAGCTGTCGAGACACGGGCAGCTTTTGTCCCCGATTAAGCACATCCCTCTCGGTTGTAAGTCCCCGCGTTTAAAGCATGTCATGTCTTTTAGGCGACAGGTGCTCATGATTTTAAAGAATAGCGAGGAAAGCCTCAACCTCGTGTTTAAATACCGGATTGACGGCTTTGATTACACCATCCACGTCACCTCTGATAATATGAAGTGTTTCGGCTGCGGAATGGAGGGACATTTGATTTGATCATGCCCTCAGGGAGTGGGGGGTGATCACTCGGGGGAGGCCGCTAGTGCGGCCTCGGGGCCGTCTGGTGACGGAGCGGCTTCGCTGCCCTCCGAGGCTGACGGCGCTGCTGCGCCGTCGGGCGTTTCGGCCGGAGCCGCGGGGCCGTCTGGCGGCGGCGCTTTGGCCGAGGCCGCGAGGCTGTCTGGCGGCGGGGCGGCTTTGCCGCCCTCCGCAGCCGGCCTGTCGATCATAACTGAAACAGCAACAAAAGTTGAAGCACATCGCAGGGCTGCTGCACAGACCAACATTGCAGACAAGGGTGAGATTACCGAGAGGGATCACGTTGAGGGTCAGACAGAGGAGCCAAATGAGGCCCAGGTAGATGGTGGGACCAGAAAGATGAATATAAAAGCACAGCACAGGGTGAGCGAAAGACAGGAAGAGACAACTACCAGGGTGGCTGAGTCAGTGTTGGAGGATGAGGATGACATAGAAATAGATGAAGAGTTATGTAAAATCTCCATCAAGCGGAAGAATTTGGAAACCAAACAGCAGAGGAGCAAAGTAAAAAGGGTTGTCAAAGACAGTTCTGAGGTTTCTCTATCTCAGCCAGATTCTTATGCTGGGTCTGAGATAGAGAGTGATGGTGAAAGCAGTGATGATGTGGCCAGTGGAGGCGGTTACCCCTTCACAAAAATACAGAAGTTTTTGCAGGACACTAAGGGGGTCAGAATGGTTAAAGTTGAAAGCTTCTTCCCTGATCTAAAATGTTTTGTTGACTCTGCTCGGGCCTACATGAAAAATAGGGGAGAGCTTCAGCAGGAAAGTTTCACTGATCAGGAGATCTACAGACTAAAAAAGCTTGTACTAAAAGTTAAGAACCAAATTGCCCAGGATGATTAGTCTTTTATCGCTCATTCTTTCTTTTCTGTTTTTGTATTGGCTTTGCCCTCTTATATACATGTGCAGTTTTAATTTTGGCACACTCAACATTAATGGGGCAAGAGAAATGTCCAAGCGAGCGTGTGTTTTTACTCTTGCAGAATGCAAGAAAATTAATGTTCTGTTTGTTCAGGAGACTCATAGTTCTGAGGACAATGCTGCTGACAGGAGGAGGGAATTTCAGGGTGAAATTATTCTTAGTCATAAAAGCAGCAAATGTGGTGGAGTGGGTATTTTATTTTCTCGAGATTTTATTCCACTTTCTTATGACATTGATGAGATAATTGCAGGCCACATTTTAAAAGTTCGAGCTGTTTTTGAGAATGTGAAAGTTGTTTTTATAAATGTGTATGCTCCAACCGTAGGCACAGAAAGATTGGCCTTTTTAAATATTTTAGATGACACGATCAAAAATTGCAGTAATGATGACTTTTTATTTGTGGGAGGTGATTTTAATTGTACAGAAAATCCTCTTATGGATAGGAATCACCCAGAGCCACATGCTGCATCCCAAAGAGTTTTAAAAGGTCTCATAGAAGCTCATGATCTGTGTGATGTGTGGAGGAATTTTCATGGCAAGGCTAGACAATACACGTGGAGCCATAGAAAGGACAATATTTTGTCCTTAGCTAGACTGGATAGGGTTTACAGTTTTAAGCACCATTTTAGCATTTTTAAAAGTGCTTTTATAGTCCCTGTTGGCTTCACAGATCATTCCCTGGTTCAGTGTTGTGTTTTTATCAAGAATATAAAGTGCAGTAGTGCATACTGGCATTTTAACACGTCACTTTTATCGGATAACAGTTTTAAAACTGCTTTTATGTTTTTTTGGAGTAATTTTAAATTGACAAAATCAAATTTTAGTTCTTTGCAGCAGTGGTGGGATGTAGGGAAGAGCCAAATAAAGAATCTGTGCCTACAGTATACTCGCAATGTCTCTGGAGACTTGGCCAGGTCTGTCAGGGACCTGGAGAGAGAAGTAGTGGAGCTGCAGTCTTTGGCAGGCTCCACAGGAGAAAGAGGACATTTTGAGGCCCTCAATGGCAAGAAGTCTGTTTTAACTGACCTACTGGGTGTGGCTGCCAGGGGCGCTGTGGTACGCAGTAGGTTCCAGAACATCGCACTAATGGACGCTCCATCTAATTTTTTCTTTGGTCTGGAGAGGAAGAATGGTCAGAGGAGGATGATCCACTCTCTCAGCTCCAAAGACGGGCAGCCGATCCATGAGTCTGCGGAGATCCGTCGCTTTGCAGTTGCTTTCTACAAGGATCTCTTTAAGAAAGAATTTGTTGAGAATCCACATGCACTGAGTCATTTTTTGACGGACTTGCCAAAGGTGATGGCTAGCGTGAATGCGGAGCTGGAGAGCGGGATCACTCTGCAAGAACTGGCAGTGGCTGTCCAGTCTCTTCAGTGTGGAAAAGCCCCAGGGATAGATGGCCTACCAGCGGAGTTCTACAAGGCGTTCTGGTCTGAGATCTGTGAGGACTTGCTGGAAGTACTGTCTGACAGTCTGCGGAAGGGTCACCTGCCCCTAAGTTGTAGGAGAGCAGTCCTCACCCTCCTTCCAAAAAAAGGCAATTTGAAAGACATTAAGAACTGGCGTCCGGTGGCCCTCCTCTGTACTGACTACAAAATTCTCTCCAAAGTGTTGGCTACCAGACTGAGGAAGGCGATGGAGCAGGTCATACATGTAGACCAGACCTACTGTGTACCTGGTAGGTTGGTTACAGACAACATTTTTTTAATTCGTGATGTTTTGGACCTCTCCAGCTCATTGGTCAAAGAACTTGGTCTTATTTCAATAGACCAAGAAAAGGCGTTTGACCGAGTTGAACATCCATACCTTTGGCAGACATTAGAGGCCTTTGGTTTCAGCTCAGGGTTCATCGCCATGATCCAGGCTTTGTATAGAGACATTGAGAGTATTCTTAAGATTAATGGTGGTTTGAGTGCTCCTTTCAAAGTTGAGAGGGGTGTCCGACAGGGCTGCCCCCTCTCAGGTATGCTGTACTCTCTTGCCATTGAGCCCCTCCTTTGTAAACTAAGGCAAGGCCTCACTGGTTTTAAAGTCCCCAACTCTGACTCTGTTTTTAAAGTGTCTGCCTATGCTGATGACGTTGTTGTTTTTACAAGAAATCAAAATGATGTAGACTACCTTTTAAGAACTGTCAATCTTTTTGGTGAGTGCTCCTCAGCGAGAGTGAATTGGGGTAAGAGTGAAGCTGTTGTGGTGGGGGGAAAACCACAAAAAATTGCCCTACCTTGTGGCCTCTCGTGGACACAAGGTGGTTTTAAATATCTTGGTGTGTTTTTAGGAAATCAGACTTTTACTGAGAAAAATTGGGAGTGTTTTTTAGAAAAAACTGAAGGAAGACTAAAAAAATGGAAATGGATTCTGCCAAACTTGTGCTTCAGAGGTCGTGTTTTAATTATCAACAACTTGATTGCTTCAATGCTGTGGCATGGACTGTCTTGTCTGGACCCTCCACCCAATTTGCTGGCCAGAGTGCAATCTATAGTCGTGGACTTTTTCTGGGACCGTCTTCACTGGGTTCCACAGAGTATCCTGTTTTTACCGAGGGAAGAAGGTGGTCAAGGGCTCATCCATCTGGCCAGCAGGGGGGCTGTCTTTCGCCTGCAGTTCATTCAGCGACTGCTGAGTGGCCCCCTTGACCTTGTGTGGAGACCTATTGCCAGGGCTGTCCTGGCTCGCTGTGGAGGGCTTGGACTAGAGGAGTCGCTGCTTTTAATGGATTTAAGGGGCCAAAAACTCCCAGAACTTCCCCAGTTTTACCAAAGTGCTTTTAAAATCTGGGGACTTTTTAAAAAGAACTCTCCCCAGGCTTCCTTGCCGCCTTTCTGGCTTTTAAAGGAACCACTTGTGTTCGGGACCCGTTTTGATGTGGGCAATGTTTTAGGACCTTCTGTTTTAAAAAAGTTTATTTTTGCAAAGGTTACAACGCTGGGACATTTGGTGAATTTATATGGTCCTAACTTGGACAATGCTGTTGCCCTGTGCTCGGCTCTTGGCGTCTCTTCAGTCAGAGTTATAATGAACTTGTTGAAAGATTGGAGAGACTGCCTGTCTGCAGAAGAACACTCTGCTATTGTTTTACACTGCGAAAACTCTGTACAAACTGCTGATGAACCTTTTCCTTTTAGTATTTTATCTCCTGATTTTAAAGATGGCACTGTGTGTTTTTAAACTCTGAGCTCATTAACATTTGTGACTCTCCTGGTAAAAAAATGTATGGACTTTTGGTGAAAATTCTAAATGTGAATAAGTTAAAAGGTCGAGCTGATACACCATGGAGGAAACACTTGGGTCTGGGTCCAGAGGTGAGGCCTGCCTGGAGAGCGCTCTATAAACCACCATTAACTAAGAAGGTTGGAGACCTACAATGGCGAGTTTTACATGGTGCTGTGGCTGTAAATGCTTTTATCTCTCTTTTAAACCCAAATGTTGTTGAGGTTTGTCCATTTTGTCCTCAGAAAGAAACTGTGTTCCATTGTTTTCTGGACTGTAACAGACTGCAATTGTTGTTTGTTTTTTTGGGGAAGCTGTTTTATCTGTTTGGAGAAGTCTTTTCCCAGCAGATTTTTATCTTGGGCTTTCCATATAGACAGAGGACTAAGAAAAAGAGTGAACTCTTAAATTTCATCCTGGGTCAGGCTAAAATGGCTATTTATGTTAGTAGGAAAAGAACAATTGAACAACTGCTGGATTGTAATGT